>JAQFJA010000020.1:20378268-20390669 GCA_029874485.1 Naso brachycentron
ATAACTTAGTATCATAAGTACTAAAAAATGAATTAGTCAAGTATCATGTAACTCAAACCTTCTTAACAGTATTCCTTAAAAAAAAAAACAAAAAAAAAAACGCAGCTCCTTCAGTTCATCTAATAGTACTGATGTAGGAACCTTAAGCTGTAAGGAAATGCATTCAGATTATCACCATGTGATTTCGGTGCAATTGATGTGTTTTATTGCCTCCTGGAAACTACGTGTCAGTTTCTATTTGAGCATGAAAAAAAAGGCAAACAAGTAATAAGGAAGAAGAAAAGGATCAATAACAGTAAAAATGAGCATAGGTCACCATTTCTCGGGAACAGATAAAACAATACTGGGGACAAGGTGCTGTCTTTCAGTGTGACTACCTGTAAATTAACACGATATCTTGACTTGACATTAATTAGGATCTTATCAGAAGATAACTGATTAACGGGAGCCAGGGACTACTGTTGTAAAAAAGCGGCGTAAATGTTGATGGGTACTGTCCCTGTACAAATAAACTAAAAATCAAAAAGGTTTAGACAAGATGTCAGTCAAATTAAAACAGAGTTGACCAAACCCACTGACACATATGCAAGCCTTTATTCCATTCATTTTATGCCATATTCTAACATCAAATTATAAACACTTACAGCAACAAAGACTGGAAGGTTTGTGTCACTGCTAATGTAGATAAGTGTTATTGTTTTATAGTATCAATGATAGCCTACCATAGTGCTATAAACTTATGAATGAAGTTTTATAATGATGAGTTTAAAAGTTTAGATCTGAAGAAAAGGATCCCTCCCGTCTGTACTGGTGGAAGTCTGACGTGTTGGAAAAAAACCTGTAAACATACCATGTGACGTCAAATGCATGCCTTGTAAAACTTTAGAGGCTATGATGTGCAGGCAAGGCAAAGTGAAACATTAAATGTGAATATGAACAGACAACCTTTCACAAGTCAACTGAAACCATGGATTACATCAGCATGAAATGGTTTTTATTTACTTTCAGAAGATTAAGACCATTCTGTTCCTGCCAGCTCCTGCGGTTAATATGTAACCAAAACAAACACCATATGACCCAGTGCTAGTGCTTCCTCGTGTTGTGAACCATTGATTTTCTGGTGAAAAGAATAATTCAAAGTTTTACTACCTCACCAAAGTACCCTAAGCAAAAAAGGCAGTGCGACCAGTCATGTAATCATAAAGTTGGCAGATGAGCTAACAAACTTTTTGTTCTTTGTCTTTTAACAGTGTGGAAAAACAAAAACTGCCAAGATGTGCTGCTCAAGCTTTCTCAAAATCATGATGTTTATCTTCAACGGCAGCATCTTTGTAAGTTGGAATTTTTGTGTGGTCCCACAAGAAAACAGTCTTCACAGACAGTACTGCAGCAAGAGTGCAAACTGTTTTTTGTGGTTTGGTACAGCCTACCTGTTCTCCTTTACAATGGAACGTGGAAAGAAAATACACAATAGCTGGTTAGTCAACTTGCTCAGAGGAGTAGTTAGATGTTTTTTTTTTAAATTTACTGTGTTGCCGACAAATAACCAAAAAGGTCGATACAACTCCTGTCTGTATGCTAAACATGAAGCTACAGCCGGGGGAGGGATAGCTTAGCTTAGCATAAAGACTGGAAATAGAGGAAGAGAGTTAGTTCAAAGCTGACTAAATCCCAAACCTTCAAAGCTGTCCAGTCATTTGTTTTACTGTGAAGACTCGCTGTTGAACAGCGTCGAAGCAGCTATCTCCTTCACCATACTTTCAGTCCTTAGGCTAACCTAACTAAGCTAACCTGCAGCTGACCGTGGTTTCTCATCTAACTTACAGACATGAGGGTGGTATCAATCCTCTCATCCCTGGCTGGGCAAGAGAGCAAATAAAAAATATGCAAATAAGCATATTGTCAAAACATGTTTACAGCTTCCAAAAACAATTTAAAATAAAAAAAGAGAGAGAGAAAATCAGGCAGAAGTCCTGCTCACCTGTCATGACCTCTCATACCTAGAGGTCAAACTCTCATCACATGAATTTTTTTGTTTGTTTTGTTTGCAAAACATTTTGTGTCTTTTATGGCGGCCACTAACAAAGCATGACTTTTTCTTCCTCTTAGCTATTGTATGACTACTAAAAAATGTAACTCCTTTCAATGTGTTACCTGAATCTATGCATTATTGTATTTCTCTGTGCTTGAATGCCGTGTTTAATTTCTCCCTCTGCTCTCGTCTTTCTCTGTATTCTTTCCCCGCTCCTCATGCAGTTGGCAGGTGCTGGCATCCTGGGTTTGGGAATATGGGTAAAGGTGGACAGCGCTTCGTATTTGCAGTTAGTGGATGAAACCGGCGAATCTTCGTTAACCCTGCTGTCTTCCGCCAGCTATGTGCTCATCGCAGTGGGTGCTCTGCTGCTGGTTGTTGGCTTCCTGGGTTGCTGTGGAGCTTGCAGTGAGAACAAGTGTATGCTGCTGACGGTGAGCAATGTTTGATATGTGAACTTTAAAGGAATTCATCAAGTAAGGCACACCAGGAATGAGAGGAACACATCTGGTCTTCCCCTGTGTTTGAAATAATGCCACAAATTTCACTGCTGAAGATTTAAAACTTTCTTGCCATGTGTGATGTTTATTTCACCAGAAAATGAAAAGGGACTACCTTTCTTCCCATTCTGGTATGAATGTGGTGTCTGAGGAGATGTGTGTATGAAATATTTTAGCATACATCTTTCAGGTTTTGATGTGCGCAGTGTTTACACTTTCAAAATATTTATGGTCCTGGTGTGTTTCTCACTTTGTTAGGGAGACATTACATAGATAATGTTCAAATTAAATAATTGAATTAATAAAAATGTTGTATACCTTTATCTCCTCTCATTTAGTTCTTCAGTTTGGTGCTGATTATCTTCCTCATCGAGGTTGCAGGAGCTGTGGTGCTGTTCGTCTTTCAGGGTTTTGTAAGTATCTTTCAAAATGAAAATAAAAGTCACTGAGCAATAATTGTTAATAGTCTAATTTAGCAGCTTCTTCAGACATGAAGGCTGATGATAATAGAACCACTATAGTGACTGTCAACTTGTCCTTCCCAGGCTGAGGATATTTTTCTGGAACTGGGGACAACGGTTAAAGAGCAAATTCGCACAGACTATGGAAGTGAAGAGAGTGTGACCTCTCTGTGGGACACCACCATGCAGGAGGTACCGTACCGTTTGCTTGTGTTTTAGAAAGTATTTAGTCCTTAGATAAACACATGGTGGCATTCAATCATTTGATCAAACAGGAGTAGTAGCACTTTGAGCAGTTTAAAATTTTATTATTTCATTGCTGTTTTTTTACCCTTCTGTGAAAAAAAAGAAAAATCACACCTCTGTCCACACTAACGCATTGTGGTTTCCTTCTAGTTCAAGTGCTGTGGATTCAGTAACTACACTGATTTCACGGGCTCCCCGTCTAATGCGAATGGAACTTATCCAGAGCCATGTTGCAATTCAACCAGCCACTGCACTGAGCAGAAAGCAGAGATGTCGGTATGAGACCAAGTCACTTTTGCTTTGACTACATGCATGTTAGCAGCAAGACCTTTAACTTATCTTGTACTTTATCTTACCTGTTTTTTCTCTTTCAGGATGTTATTGGCTGTCATAACAAGCTGATGGAGTTCCTAGCGGACAATGCTGTGATTGTTGCTGGTGTGATTCTAGGAATCGCTGCTCTTGAGGTATTGAAAAACACATTTCTAATCCACCACTCTAGAAAAGTACAGTGTATTTTGGCGCGTAGTTGTTCACATATGGTGATATTTGAGCAAAACAAAACATAATTATTTGTTTTTCCTTATCTCTCTTATCCATGCTGTAATAATAATAATAATAATAATAATAATAATCATCATCATCATCATCATCATCATCATAATAATAATAATTGGCCTGTTGCACATAGTGATGACTTGATGACAGAAAATCCAAATCTACAGCTCCCCTCTGATCACAGCAGGCAGCTGTTGTTTAATAAAAATGCTTAAAAAAAATCCACTGTACACCACCTGCTCAGCACCAAACAGCAGACAGACACAGTTAGCGACTAGCTGGTGAACATAGTGGAGTATTTAGCAGCTAAAGAGCCAGATATTTCCCTCAGGAGTTAACAAACATAGCTCAAACAGAGAAAATATTGGACTTACATTCATCAGGTGGTAACAAACATGACTCCAAATTAAAGGCAGTGTTGCTTTATAAATGCCGAGCATGTAAATAAGCGACAGTTTCACGTATACTCTTAAAATGTGATGATATATCAGTGTTGCATTTACCTTTGATTACGTTTAATTGTGTGAGTTTTATTGCTTGTGGCAAATTTGTGGCAAGCCAAATGTGTTTAGCAATATGAATGCAGTCACTCAAACAAATTTTCACAGATAAAGTAACGTGTTAGAATTTAAGACATGTTATGTTTTGTCTCTTTTGCCGACTTCCTCAAACTCTGACTGGTGTTACCCCATCAGTTAGTGACAGGTGACAAAATTAAATGCAACGTTACCTTGAGTAAAATGACAAATTTCTCTAAGTTTGAACACTGTTGGAATATCTTCTATAAAGTTCTATCAACTTGTACAGTTTATAACTTGTATCTCGGATCTTTACGCTCTGTTAAGATGATGTATTGATGAGCTCTTCTCTTCACAGATTGCTGCTATGGTGGTTTCGATGGTTCTCTACTGCAAGATTGACAGAAAGGCATAATGTTTCCTGTGTGAGATTAGATAACAGCATTGTCATTGGAGGAATATTATTTTTTAATGTTTCTCTCTGTATAAAGTTTTTATTATAATTATTATTATTTGATTCAAAGTGGACATATAAACAGACTTTTGGTGCTCTATGTGCATTATTGGCTTGTAGAACATTAAAATCAAAGATGTGGAGCTAGTCCAAGAAGCAAATGTCTTCTTTGTTTCAGAACTGTCCGTTAGACATTTATACTGTGATTTTTTTTATGTTTTAAGAAGGGCTGTCGTCAGCTGACTTTGCATGTGCTGATGCATGGTAAAGTGTAATGATGAATGATGCACAAGTCAGGAAGAAACTGTATAAGTCGTCTCTTACATTTGCTGCAATAACATGCGTTTTTTGTATATAGATGATCATACAAAAACAATAAATGTCAAAATCTTGACCCGTTTTTAATTCTTTGATTCTTGTCTTCTTTGGTACATTTCCACCAGCATTTGTTCATTTGTAATTGTCCTGCTTGTTAAGCTCAATCAAACATTAAAAAGGAAAACCATCGCACTGGATATCAGATTAGAACGCTTATAATCTACGCCAAATGGATTCTTGACTGAACAAAACATGAACTGATGATTCCCCATTTTTTTAAAAAATGCATTTGCAAATTGGTAGCAAATTCTCAACACACAAATGCATTGAAGTTCAAACATGACAAGTGGTTGGTAAATGCAGATTCAACTGCATGTATGTAAATGCAAGAACATCCAAATATGTTTTTGATGGAACTTGCAAATATTTGTGTAAAACAAGAAATATTTGTGTGGGTATCAATAAATATGTAAACCATTTTTTTTTACACTGCTATAAGCCTAAGTGTTTGTGTGCATGTAAAAAGATTTTTGTGTAGGGAATTTTACATAAAATACATTTGTGAATCCGTCTGCGTGCATTCACTGATGCTGAAACAATCTGATTAAATACTAAAGAGAGACATTTTTCTTGAGTTTGTGTAGAAGAGTAGTTCTTAATCTTAGAGGTGGCCACTGCAGGAAGGACCTGAACGACCAGGGAGACATATGAAGTGAAAGTTGAACAAATATCATCCAAGTGAAGAAAATAAGCAAAAGTCTATTGATGCTGTCATGCTAATCTTTTTTTTCCACTAAAACTCTGATGTCACATGGGGAAAAAACTATTTGCTAGCATGTCTGCCATATGTCAGTGTTTGTTTCAACAGTTTGTTTTTGCTGCCACCATGTGGCTAAAAATCTGTTATTGCAGGTTTTTAAGGTGAAAACCAATGGATCAAGGAACCTGGGGACGGGGAATTCAAAGGTGAACTCTTATCATGTACAGCAGCCTGTTTTGCTCATTTTCAAAATTGTGATCTTAAACATGAGCTGCAGTTCAAATATTTATTACAGGTCAGTCCTTCTGAGTTTTAGCTTCTTGGTTGTTTTCTTTATATTTTAGCTTTAACTTTAATGGCTTTCTCAGAAACCTTTGGGTTGTTTTAAATGTCTTTCAGATCAGTTTTTTTTTTCTGTACAAGCACAAACAGGTTTTTTTTTTCCTGTTTGGGAATAGTTGCTTGCTGTAGATTGGGAATGTCATTGTTTCCTTTTACATGAAGTTCCTCTAAGTATCTTGAGAAGCTCTGCGTGAACATGTATTATTTATTATTAGTTGTGGTACACTTAGCAAAGTTTATAGGATTAGACAATAATAGTGATATTGCAGGTGAGTGTGTCTCATAAGTATGACATTATTAACATTTTTTGTTGATAAATTACAGGACAGTTTCTATTAGATTACAGCGTGTGTGTGTGTGTGTGTGTGTGTGTGTCAGTTTCTGTCAGTGGGGTCTGGTTATTGAACTTTAGTGTGTGCTCACTGCTGGCTGCTAAGGCAGCAGGTTCTACCATCACATGCCAAAATACCCGATGACCTCCACAGTGGCATCATAATCTGAAAACATTGTCGCTCTTGCTGTCATCATAAAACAGTTCACACTGCAGTGAAATGCAGCACGTGATGCTGCTTCATATTGTGTCTCTACACGAAGTTTGTTTGGTTGTGGGCACTGAATTTAAAAGCAGCAATGTGCAGAAATTTCTATTTTGTAAGATTTGGCACCCAAACAGTTTTTAATGCAAGACCTGTTTTGTAGATAAGGCTTCTGTATCAGTATTGTCAGTTGTAATGTATGTCTAAACTACAAACAAATCACCTGCATCATAAGAATGATGTGTCATAAAATTATGTCTTGAAGTGGCTATCAATGTGGCAATGACACCTGACTGTAACATTAACCGGCTAAAGATCTGTCCAAACGGGCCGCCTTTGACCAAAGTAAAAAACACCAGTCAACTTTCTTCACTGCCAAACATCAAGAAAGTGCACCAACACAAGACACATACCTCAGCAAGCCGGCTGTATTCCTAAGCAAGACGTCCACCTCAGCTCTCAGGAACAACTGAAATCCACTGTGACACTGACACATCTCTAGCTCTGTCACTCTCTTTTCCTCTATAAGCTTCCACTGTCATCATCCTCTTCATCCATCCATACATCTTCACCACCATCATGTGGCCGAGGCTGCTGAGTGTGGTTTTGCTGTCAGCCTTTTGTGGCTCCAGTTCTTTGAAATTGTTACATAATGTTGCTTTAAACCATTAAGTCCATCACATTAAATGAAGATGACTGATGAGTCAGTAGAATTCCAGACTGATCAGCCGGGAGTAGATACAATCATTGGAAATATCATAGGCAAATGGATTTTTGCCAACATAGGATAAATAGGTATTCATTAAACTTTTACAATATGTAAAAATTGGTTTGAATTTAGAGGAATACACAAACATGAATGCACCCCCTTTTCTCTTCGATGCTAGTGGACCACTTAATAAAATTTGTAGACAACGTGCTTTTGATGGAAATCAAGCAAAAGATACTTAATACAAGATTAATCTATAACTATTTTACAATGTAAGGTTGTATAACAAAATGTAGGTTAAAGTTTTTCCGCTAATACATGAGGTAATAAACCTGTTTCCCCTTTGTGGAAAATAGAATTCATCGTTATTTGGGCCAGGTTTAAACTGCCTCTTTAAACTGTGTCAAAGCCTAGTGAAAAAGCTACAACAAAGCGTTATTACATGAGTTTTTTGAAAGAAAGTTTTTTAAAATGTCATCCAAAGTTCACTGAGAATGATCCTTGACAGTGAGAGAGCAGTGGGACAGAGGGTGGTGGTAATCTTTTGTAAACTCTGCCCTCTTGTGGAAAACATTTATTCTGCAGCTGTGGGAAATGATTTTCCTACAAACACTGAACACATCCTCACACATTCTGTATTACTATTAATAATTCAATTGCCCAATATATTTGGAACTATGGATCTCACCAGCTGTTGCATGAGTTTTCCAGATCTGTGCAGATGGAAGAATCTCGAGATTACAGAGGTGAGTCATTTACCTCTCCTGTTCTCGTATCTATCTGGTTCTTAGTGTTAGATGGTGGATGAGAAACAGACATTGAGAAGAAGCAATGGGGAAATGTGCCTCTCAACAACGTGGTCTCTATGAGAAAGTCAAACAACCTTTATATTAGAACACTGTCAGCCAGTGCAGCCACTGTGTGATCAGGTCACGGGTGACAGAGCACCCTGAAGTCTAATGGTGTGATGATGGGGCGTGAAGAGAGGCTGAGGAGATGCTTGTGGAATAAATGAACAGGAGACAGCTTGTTTACACAGAGAGCATAAATTCATTATTACTTTACAGCCAAAGGTCATAAAACACCCTCTGAGAAGGAAAGTTTTGTTGGTCACTAGGTAATCTTTCTGAAGCTTTTGACTGAGATCAAGTTTAATGTGTGAGTCACTTATCTGCAAGTTAAGTTTATATGAAACTCAATAATGAAAAAAAATTCTGAGCAAAGTTTTCATAGTTTTGAATTTTCTGTCATTTTTATTTTATTTTTGTTTTAACTTTAAGATTTCATTTTATTTTGTTATTCTTGTTTGCGAATTTTATTTAGGTTTTTTATTCTTTTTTCTTTTTTTAAAAAAAAAGACTTAGTTTTTTTTTTGTTTAGCTTTGTGTTGTTGTTAAGTTTTGGTTTTAGTTTCCTTTTGTCAGGGCCATTTAAAATGTGTGGGAAGTATGTGGCTCCATGTCTGGCAGTACATAAAAATGCATTTACAAAAAACTAAATGCTTCTAATTTTAATATTTGTATGTCTATATTATATGCATGTAGTATGAAGGGGCCACACTTCCATTTAACTGGATAAACCTTGTGTTGCAAAATGACAATAAATGAACCTGATATCCTATTGCTTAAAAAGTAAAACTGAAATGAATTTGTTTTTCTGTTATGTTCAGTAGTTTTGTAACAAGTTTTTCTCAAAGGGTATCAATTTTTTAGTGTCAGTTCACAACCATTTTTTTCTCATTCCTATTTTTTGTTTTCACTTAAGTTTGCTTTATTAACCCTGTTTCAAGTTATCTGTAATTAATGCAGCATTAACAAGATTTGTTGTCAGTTGTGGCTTTAAAGCAATATAATTAAATGCAACTGTACGTAAAAGGAAGTGAAATTTACAGTCACAGGATCTTATTTACTGAAAATTATGGGAGTATTTTACAAGACCACCACTACCATCAGAAAAAACAAAAAACATTGACACTGTTCAGACTGCTCTCCGTTGTTTTTTCCATTAATTTTTTCAACCCAACTTCATAAAAGTAATCTGGATAACTAAAATTCACAGCAACAAATAATCTTCACACAATGAGTCAGCCCAAGATATTTTATGGCCTTGTTTTAAAGCTCACCGTGAAACTGAAATCCTCAGTCTGGCGACCATCCACGACCTGGAGTTTGAAGCTTGGTGTGATGTCTGGTCCGGTGTGGGAATTGTGACGCCTTCTTTGCATTAAAACACAGGTGAGAACTGACTGCTACACATATAAAACACTGCCTCCATCACACTGACACAGCACTGACAGCAAGGTTGCCATTTGGAACCTTGGACCAAACATTCAGACTTTTTTAATTTTTTTTTTTTTTTTCAACAGAATTTTTGAAAACTTTTGCTGTAATTTCTAAGTTGTTGAAGGTTTTTTTTTTTTTAGTGCAAATTTTATTTTTTCAATTGTGAGAACCACCACCCTTCTTATTTGAGAAAAAATGGATTTTCCTCTCAGCCTTGTCCTTTTGTCAAGTTTGACAGCTGTGGCTTCTACATTCCCTCAGAATTCCTTTGACAATGTTGTGAGAGGCTCAGGCGTCCAATTTGAATCATCTGGCAGCGGACCGGATGAGCCTGTCCGGGGAATAGTTAAGGTTGTGCAGCTGGACCCTCGTGCCTTGGCCCAGTCAGGCTTCTTCAGAAGGGGACTGACCCCGAGAAGAACTCCATCCCTGAGCTCCAGAATATCTTTCCCTGCTTTCCTGTCTCATGGGCGTCCAGGTCCAGTCCCAGTCCGCAAGACTCCAGCAAGTCCACTGCACCACCTGCAACCTAAAAGCTCCACTGAGAAGGAACTAAAGAAAAAGCAGGGCCTGCAGATGTGGCAGAGGGCCATAGATAAAGGGGAGAAGTCAACCGTATCCGTGCCTATCAACCTGAAGGACACGAAACAGACGTGTGCTGCAGTGCCTTTCACTCAGGTAATAGGCAAAGATTTTTTTCTTTATTACTTGTAATATGCCAGGATTTCATTTCCTCTTCCCCTCAAATCGATGTTTGTGCAACGAATGAAAATGAGCATTAAAAAGAGTGATTTTTTACACAGTCAATTAAAAAGATATGTTAAAATGTTATATAGAAATGTTATGAACTGCTTCAGTGGCAATAAGAGCTGAAATCTCATTATGGCTCTGGTGCAAGATTGGCTGTGATGAAAATACATAAACATAAAGTGTTGATTTTAACACCCTCGGAGGTAAATTAAGCCTGACAATATTGTTGCGATGCTAAGCCCTATCTTTCTCATCTCTTTCATCTTAACAGCGTGTGACAGCAGACGGATGTGACACAGTTATATTGCACAACAAGCTTTGCTTCGGCCAGTGCAGTTCCTTGTTTGTCCCATCCGAAGGGGAGTTTGCAGGATTGGGTGCTGGGACAGGGGCCCTCCGCCACCGGGCCCCGTGCTCACGCTGCGCCCCATCCAAAGCTCGCACTTTGGCCGTGCCCCTGCGCTGTGGAGCCGAGGTCCGGGAGAAGCGAGTGATGGTGGTGGAGGAGTGCAAGTGTGAGACGAGCCGTGAGGAAAAGAGTGCTGAAGCTGCAGCTTCCACACACCTGTAAGGGCTCATTTGTGGTCATAAAAATACATGGCATATCTAATTAATAAGATGGAGGCACAGTTAAAGTTTTTTAATCTGGACTGACACCTTTATTCTCTGTCAAATCTCTACCAAGATTTCATTAATTTTGTCATTTAGATACTTGGAATCAGTATTTACGTATGTTTATGTGTAACTGTTTTTGTTTTGAGTCTGAATTTGTTATTCAGAGCAAAATATTCTGGTGGTTTCTTCCACCACTGATTGATGACAAAATGGCCTATATTTTGGTCTTGCAATTATCTGCTGCAACAGATGGAAATGTCCACACTGGACATGCTGTTAATGTCAAAAAATATATATGTTTAGATTATCTAAACTGAAATATTGTCATTAAATATCCTATTTGTCCACATTCCCTTTGCCTTGCCTTGCTAATTACTGTAGTTTCCTGTCAACACTGTGAGATTTACAAGTGCAATTTAGTTTGCATGCAAAGCTCAAGTAAAAGGATGAAGAGCCTTTGTTGTTTTTTTCCACCCACTCTTGCATTGAAGCGTTCAAGTGTCAGCTCCTATATTTTATTAAAAAGCCATGTTCCGCCGACTTTTAGCACATAGCACTTACATCTGAAAGCACCAAACTAGAGAGCAAACGAGCTATTGAGCACGGGTACTTAGCCGTAAGCAAACATAATTGTTTCAGCATGGACCCCTGAATTATGTATAGGAACCACCTATTCTCATGCCTAATCTCTTTTCAGTGTAGTTGTGGGAATTTTGAACATCCTTCACCACAGATGCACTTGAGCAAGTGGGCATGTGTGATTATGTGTGTGTGTATGTGCGTTTTGTCTGTTAGGACCCATAAAACCTATTATTCATTTATATCCTGGCACCTGGGCCTGGTAAAGTGAACTCATCCCACACATCCTTACATACATTCCCAGAGGGCCATAAAGAAGGGGGCTCTTTACGTTGCCTTGGCATGCTGTCAAAATGACTGTTTAGATGGCCATTTGCATTCACGTGGGCTTTCTGAAAAAGTGAAAGCGTTCATTGCGCTACGGGGTCCATTGAGTCCCTCGGATTCCATTAGCATGTGATTAACATCTTAGGTTGATGGCTATATTTTCCAAGATTGATGGAACAAATATTTGCCCTGGTCTTAACTATGAGGAATTAGGGGCCTTTTTTAATCAGGCACTTGTTTTTTCTTAATATGCAGACTGTGGGGAGGTTGGGAGACTCATACAGCCGCGCTGATGGTGATTAAATTTTGCTTTTTAACGCCAATTCCTCCCAGGAAAGAAGGTTGCATGCAACACAGCAGAATTTGAGTGATTTATAACTAAACCTGCACTGTGTCTGGTCATCCATCTCTGTC
>JAQFJA010000020.1:20613149-20628103 GCA_029874485.1 Naso brachycentron
ACTTCCTTGTTATGGTCATCCGGGGCTTTTTTCAGTGGTGTAAGGATTTGTAACTTTTGATGACGTCACAGATATGCGCCGCAAAAGCTCAGCTGTTTTACTTTGTTATGGTCTGCACCAAAATTGTCTGGGTGAGTATATGAGCGTATTTATTCCTATAAATAAGGTCCAGGTGTCAAAGAAACGGGAATTCCCCTTTAACTACCTTAATGCAGAACAAGGCTGGATATCTGGGTGGTATGACAGGAAAGTGTCTTGACTGTCTACACTTTGCATGTTAGAGAAACAAACTGAAGCAAAAGAAAAACGTGCACGTTTGATTAAAATGCGTGAGCCATGAGAGATCTTTATCACTGAAATTAATTTCAAATGACTTGAAAGAAATTATTTTACCAGACACTGGAAATACAGCCACTCAAATGTTATTCATACAGCTAAATGTTAAAATATTTTGTTTTTTGGTCTTTACATGTTACGGTCTGCACATCTGTAAAACCATAAAATGCACCAGCCGTCCTGAAAGATGCTGACAAGTCACACGTTTTGATGTGGTGGTGTCCTCTAGTGGAGAATATGGGCACTTCATAGAAACACATAATATGATTCTATTATCTCACCTGGAGTGTAATGCTTCTGCTGCTTTTAACTTGTAACAGTTCAAATGTAACAGTTTGTATTTCCATATGTATCTGAAACTCCTAAAATTATCATTATTATTTTGTTCAACTATATTATGTGCTGTATTTATAGTCTTCTTGAGATTTTGCTTTTATTTTCTTCCTTAGATAAACTTGAGTAACATACTGTAACTAAGACTGATTTTATTTAACATGATTAATATATGTATTATTGACGAGATTATCAGTTTAATTTGAAAGGGCTCCACATTGCTGCCTAAAGAGCCTTTTCTAAATGACAAAATAAACTGACATCAGCTTGATTTAACAGCGACTCGAGTGTTACTCACTGGAAACACTGGCCGTCAGGTCACTCTCCTCATCCGAGCAGCTGGTTCGGAGGGACTTCTGGGACGTTCGTGTCTTCATCCTCGGCTTTCTTACACTCTTGCAGAGCTCCTTGCTGTGATGGGTGCACAAGCAGCAGACTTGTACTTACTTTCATTACTATCTTCTACGTTCCAATTCAAAAATAGAATGAAGTTCTCACTACCTGTACTTTGATGTTATAAGGAGCCGGCACTGCTCCCTACTGTCATCCAGCTCCGTGTCTATCCTGAACGTAACTCCCCGGAAGTCTGGATCCTGGATATCGGCACTCCGGCTTGGATGAGGTTGTTTTCTAGGAGTCTTGGTTCTCCACTGCCGGATAGATGGATGAGCATTTTCCTCGTTTTGCACTGGCCTGGGTTCTGGCTTTGCAGAAGGTGAGTATTTTAGTTGTGCCACTGGAGGAGATATTCCCTCTATGGGAGCTTGTGTACGTTCTGGCTTAGATGTGATGATCTTATCATCTCGTTTTGAAAGTGAGTGTGACGTCTCTGTAATGCTGTTTAAGAGTGATGCTGACGGTGAAGAAGTCAGAGCAGAGCTTGTTGGGAGCAGCTGAGTGTCACACAGGGCCTCTGCAGTCAAAACATGGTTCCCATTGTGATCTAGTGTTAGCGCTGGCTTTGACAGGACCACACTTACATCGTTATTTGAGTGAGAAGCCAGCAGGGACGCACTGAGGATGTGCATTTCTGACGAAGCATTTTCAGTGAAGGGCACATTCTGAATATTCTGTTCTGAAGAGAAACACCCCTTATATTTCTGGGTCCCCTCAAATTGTCTGTCAACACTGAACTTGTCCTCCCTTTTTTCTTCTTTTTGAGGATGAGAAGTTGCTGCTGCGTTTTCCTCCGGCGTGTCAATTTTTTCTGACTGTGACTGAACAAAACAACGAAGGCTGGAGTCTTTTTCAAAGCACTGTGATTTAAAACTACCTGCTCCTCCATTGCAGACTCCCTCATCTTCCACAGGGCTGACACAGGCTGGGATTTCTTCTCTCTCATACATAAGAACAGATGGTCTCAAAGTGCATTCAGCACTCATGCAGTCGCCTCCAACTCCCTGATCTGTCACATGTGCTGTTGCAGTCGAGTCTTTGTCTATTGAATGGCTAAATGTTGTGACAGATGAGGCTGAACCTTGGTTCGAGTCTTCTGTGTCACTCTGATGCAGGAGCCTCTCACACTGCAGGTTGATCAGACTCAGTACTTTCCAGGAGCTGTTATGTTCGGGATGGGGCTCAAAAAAAGTC
This sequence comes from Naso brachycentron, assembly GCA_029874485.1. Taxonomy (NCBI): domain Eukaryota; kingdom Metazoa; phylum Chordata; class Actinopteri; order Acanthuriformes; family Acanthuridae; genus Naso; species Naso brachycentron. The sequence continues at coordinate 20,615,409 of JAQFJA010000020.1, forward strand.
GGGACCTTGCTGCTGTGATTCTCCTCCTTCACTTTTTTCGTCTGATTATGTTGTGGCATACGAGGCAATCTTTGCTGACAGGAACTATTAGAGATTTGAAACAAATGTGTGTCCTCTTCCTCTTTTTTAAGTGTGAATGGACCTTGCCCGGAAGTCTCATGTAGCCATGTGGAGGGCAGATTTGTGTCCAGGAAACTTTTGTGAATGGGGGAGGCAAGCTTAGAAACTTCTTGCCAGAGGTAGAGGAGTGCTGAGTGGGAGGTGTCACGTTCCATTTTGCTCTGGTTTGCCTGGATGAAGGCAGATTGTGTCCTTCACCCTGTGTTCTTGTCGGGGCACTGTCTGCATCATAAATACAAACTGCTTTTAGGGGTTATGGACATTCAAGACAATGTAGAAAATAATAAAATAACGTTTGTGTTCCAAAATTTTTTTATTTTTGGACTTTTCTTTAACCTTTGCTTTTTCTCTCGCAAAATATGATAGTTTAGTCATTATTTTTATAGTTTTGCTTCTTCATCCACCTCATAGTTCGTCCAAATAAAACACTTTGATGTATAAAAGCTATTCTTCAACTGAACTGCTCACAACCCAGAGGCATGCACCCTATGACAAAAAAACAAGTAAATATTGCTTTATATTGAGGCGCCACCAGTTACAAATGTAGGGAACCAGTGTTGAATAGCAGCAAAGTAGAAATACTTTGTTATTGTAATTAAGTAGATTTTTTTGGATATCTCTACTTTACTATTTCTGTTTCTGTAGATTTTTACTTGTACTTTACTACATTTTCCAAAGAAAACAGATACTTCTACTCCATTACATTTCAAATAAGCATCTTAGTTACTAGTTACTAAATAAAAACAGAAGAAATTTGTTAGGTACTAGCCAATGACTCTTTTTGTTTGTTTGGGTAGCCAATAATGTTGGATCACAGACTGCAAGAAGTTGGATCATGAGTGCATACAGGTGCTCTTGAGCTGCAATTCAAGTAATGACTGGATTTTTACTTTGGGTGCTACTGTCCTCATGTTTGATGTTTAATTTAAATCAATTTGTTGTTACAACGTAAAAGCATTCACCCAGTTGCAGATTCAGCTTGAGCTAAACTTGCTGTGTTCAAATCGGGATCATAGGAGTTTAGAAAGCTTTCTGAAAACACTTCTTTTTAGCACTTCATTTGCATTTCGTGTTAGGACTGAGAATTTTCTGTCCTTAAGAAAACCAGAGGCTACATAAGTTGAAAAAAAATAAACAGTGTTTTTTAAAAAGTCAAACTTGACTGCTTTTTACCATTACTTTTTACTTGTACTTTTACTTTCAGTGCTTAGGTAGGCTACATCAATTTTCACTGAACTTTTGATACTAAAGTATAGAAACACCAGCTACTTTAAGACTTTTACTTAAGTTAAATTCTAATAGGCGACTTCCATTTTTACCAAGGTCATTTTAAAGTAAGGTATCTTTACTTTTACTCAAGTATGGCTTTTGGGTACTTCATACAAGACTGTAGGGAGCCTCTAATCTAAAGGCCAGCGACATTTTTTTTGAACACCAGCACAACACAGAAGGTCAGACAACATGAGCTCCATGCAGGCCTTCAGCTCCCATGATTGAGCTACCTGAGCTACTGGCGTATGTAACTAAATACCAATGACGGCAGACAAGCTAGCCCTGTTCAGTGTCCAACGTTTTTGTTTCCAAGCAATAGACAACACTGACAGTAATATTACACTATTAACAATATTAACTTCAGGATATTTTTGTCATGTTTAATCAGGCCCACATCTCTTTGACCTTAAGGACAAACGGAACGCATGTAATGTCATTTTTTAGTTGTTAAAATGCCTGAAAAGTTCGAGCTGTCATTGTTTTCGACAACATTTATGACATAAAGTTTCCTATTAAAAAAAAAAAAGTAGACGGCTTTAATCAAAATGTAACTTAGTAAACTCACCGGAAGAAATGCATGAAAACCTCGAGTTCCTCTTGCAGTTTTGAGGAGTTCTAGAACGCAAATGTAGCACTTTGCGTTTTAAAATGTCGAAGATTTTCGCGGTTGTTTGAGTTTGACTGTCGCGAGCGCATAAGCAGATTGCACGGATACTGACGCAAAATTGATAATGAAAATGACTGAAACTACCAGGGGCAAATACATATTCTTCCACCTTTATTTATAGTAGGCCCCAAGCAGGACTTCACTCAGACCTAGATGTGTTATGCTACTGAAAACAGGCTTGGATGTTGTAATTTTTACAGTGTAGGAATGTAGCCTACGTCCTATGATGGCTACTGTAGCCAACAAAAGTCAGTAAACATTTTAGCCATGGCTAGTTGATCTGCAGGCAGCAAGTTTAGTGAAATGTCTCCTGTTCTGATCTTTTAACTGTGATCTTACAACTTGATCCGCATCAACAGGCAAGTTAACTGATTGTTGTTTTTTGGACCATTTTTTAAAACCTGTTATGGCCTCAATGGATAAACATGACTGTATCATTTGGGCCTGAAGAGGACAGCTCACAATCAAAACCAAAATTCAAAATGTGCAGTCCACCTGTTAACGTACCATGCACGAGCTTTACTGCTGATGCTCACCTTAGATCTCCAAATCGATCAACTTACTGATGCCACCTGTGTACCAGCTTACTCGGGAAGTCACATCGATGGAGCTCGTTGCTATGACTGGCTCGTGTTTTCGAACAGAAGCAGGTGCGCGGGTTTTTTTTTTTTTGATTTGCCTAATTACACCTGCTCAAGAATAAAAGTGTTGCTCACACGGATGTCCAGTTTCACTTGGTAGCTGCTGCAAAGCGTTTTCTTTTTTTGCAACATCACAATAGTCGTCTTTGACAGTGGCTGGATAACTTTACTGTGACCACTGCCTGCTAACTATGCAAGTGACTATTTGCTTGGATAAAACAAAGAAAACATAATTTGTCACCTCTGAGTCCTATAACTGAGTGCTTATGGTTGACGGGTAATGAGCAGAGTGCAGAAAATTCTTTTAAACGGATTTTATTGCACAACTTTTAATGTTTCTCATTGCTAAAACATACTATACACATTTAATTTACATTTGTGCGTAAATTGGAAAGTACAGTAGAAATAACATTTAAAGGGAAATGTGGTAAAGTTCATCCCATTGTAACATGAAGTCCACCAGCTTACAACACACTCTCCTGCTCAGCATCAGTGCACACCTGAACCACATCAACTAATCAAGGTTTATTCACTGACAGCAGAGAGGAAGTGCTTTAAAATGCTTTGCACATCTGACACTTGAAACACCATTCACCTGAACGTGCTTTGAAATGTTTGTGGCTAAATACAAATTCCATCAATCTAAATTGTGATTCATTATTATTTATCATATTTAAGAGCCCATTCTTTAAGATTTCTCACAAATAAAGTCCTTCAAATACGCTTCACAATATGGCTTCTTCTTCTGTGTACAGCTTCAGCACCACACAGAAGACTGCTACTTTGAAATTTATGACTATATTTGTCCTGATAATCCACTACAACACCTACAAATGAACTTGGTACGTAAAAATGAAAGCAAATGCTACGTGTACAATATCTGTCAGGTGGAAATAATGGACTGAAAAAAAAAAAAGACCTCAGAAGATTATCTTCCGATATTTGTGCGTATATGAGCTGTAACAAGGAATGTTCCACTTAACTGGACAAAAAGGAACTTAGTTAACAGTTTCTCTGCAATGTATAAAAACAAACATGAATGCCTCTAACTGTGAGGTGCTTTAGCAAAGAACAGTTGGTGAGATTAAATGATGTGATGCTGGCCTGAGAACAGTCCACATAAATAAATACATTGTCAGTTAAACCATGAGTTTTTTTTCCGGAAGTAACCATTATTTCACCTTCACTCACATAGTGTCTGACTGCCTGATCTCATCTGCAGGCGTGTTCTGTCAATGGTTAACTGTGGGAATTGTCAGTCTGCAAGACATCTTGGGAGTTGATATGGCCTTTTGTCTCTAGCCCTGCATTTCTTCGCTGTCACACACTCCCCCCCCCACTCAAGGGGCAACGCAGAAACACCCTCTCATTTTCTTCCAATCGCCCTCGTCATCATCTGCGCCTCCTCTCAGTGAGGTTTAGGGACATGCCCGTCCACGTAGAAGTTCCTGGTGACTTTCGGCAAGGTGACCTCAATGCCGTCGAGCTCTGGAGTGAGAATGATCTGGCATCCCAGTCGGGAGTTCTCCTGAAGCAGGGGCGCCATGTCCAGCATGTCATCCTCCCTAGAGTGCCAATGTATCGGTCAACACTTACAGTAATCTCCCTTACACTTCATCGCACACAGTTGTTGAAATTCAAACGGTTACAGAAGACATCGTCTGCAGACCTACCTCTCCTCAGGTTCGGGCAGCTTGTCAAAATGGGCAGCACTCACATAGACATGACACGTTGAGCAGGCCAGCGACGCCTCACAGGCTCCTAAATGAAAGAGGAACACAAATAATGAACAATAACTTTTTACACCATGCTTCAATCAAGTCATTTAAAAAAAACAACTTTCCAAATGTTGTGTTAATACTCGCCTTCCAGGTCAATTCCATGCTTGTGAGCCAAATACAGGACATTATCTCCCACTTTAGCCTTAACTGGGATCCTCCGACCCGACCGATCTATATACACCACATTCACCCTAATCAGCAGCCAGTTAAAAAAAAAATTAAAAATTAAAAAAGAAAGAAAGAAAGACAAAACCTTTATTTACAATAATTTATCTGGCAAAGTTTTTGGAAAATGTCATTCACCATTCTGTCCTAGATTTTTGATCACACCAAAACAACAATCCTAACACTGTTGCATATACAGTGTTTTGCAACATGTAGATTTTTGATGATCAGACTGTCTGTTGCGCTCCTGACCCAGAACATCTGTCTGTGTCAATTCAACTTTACACTGTACATCTCTCATCTCTCTCTCTGTTGTTCTACATGTCGCCCTGATGCGTCTGCCATGTCTAAAAGTCCTCCTGATGTGAAGTTCTCTCTGTCATTTTGCATGTTGACAAGATGCTTCTCCCTGTCGTTTGTTCTGCATGACGTCCTGAGGTTTGGTTCTTCCTGTGTTTGCTTCAAGTATTCCAATTCTGAATGTGAGACCCACGAAGCAGCCTGAAGAGCTAAATGTTCTCAGAATGCTGCTGGCAAAATACTGATTTGCTGCTTAATCTCTCCAATAGGCTAAAGGCAGGAAGACCTGTGACTGCTGCAAGCAAATATTTGAACTATGATGTGTTACTTATCCTATGATTTCTGTGACTTGTTTTCAGTCTATTTTGTTAACTAAACTATCTTGAGCTTATGTATTTAAAAAACCTAAACCGGATTTGAACAAAGTAAGCCCTACTGGTTGGTAAATTCCATGAAAAGTGCAATTAGATTGGTTTAGAAACAAGACACAGTAAGAACCCATCAACACGCACACACAGTCAAATGACATACAGATGACGTGCAGAGTGACACAGACATACGACAAAGATGATGACAAATCTGGTCAACATACACAACACCTTCAGATGACACATCAGGAGGACATGCATAACGACACTGCCAACCATCAGGCAGGATGACACATCAGCACAACGTGTAAAACATCAAATGACAGGGGGTCAGACGAGGTCACATGAAGTTCAGTTTAAGACTGAATCGACCCAGAAATGTTTTGTTAGGTGAGAAACCGACCCAGACAATCTGACTGTCCAATAGTTCTGTCACAAGTTGTGACGCACAATTCAAAGTTGGAACAGACACTTTGTCACTTACAGTCGACAAAAACAGCACACACTGGATTTAATTTTAGCAGTTTTCTGATCTTTTAACACTTAATTCTTGTGTAAGATTTGACATGAGTTACTTACACACTGTTACTACCACTTCTCGAGAAGCCTGAGTTCAAGCGCAAAAACACTAAACTATATTTGAAATACATATGAGTAATACTATGTAGGAGTCGAATTTAGAGTACTACCACCTTTTAAACTTAAACCAGTGGCTTAATCTATGTGTGCATAATGTGGTAAAAGCTAAAAACAAAAACCAAACAAACAAAAAAGAAGATCAGCATGACTATGCAAAAAAAAAGGGGGGGGGGGCTCTACCTCGCGACTACATGTCGCCTTCACTGACACAGACTTCGCAGTTTCACTGTTACGCCCCATCAATTCAAAATAAAAGCCCAGAATAAACTTACACATCCTCTGGGTCCTCTGCACTGGAGCTGACCTCCTCACTGTGGTAAAGACCTTAGAAAAATAAAGCGGGGACAACAAAACTGTGAGTGTCTCTGTTGTTGCTGGTGGTGTTATCAGCATCTCCTGACCGTACCGGATGTGGAGATTATTTGACTTGTTGCACAAAAGTTTCACAACCCGTTCTGGGAATGATGAAATTAGGTTACACAAGTGTACTTGACCGGTACCAATAACTTCTGAGTCTAATATACGTCGGTCATCTTCTAACTAAACAATGCTGGCACCAAAATTAAAATAAAATTTGTAATAAAAAGATAATTTATTATAAAGTCTCGTAGACAAATAGGCTGGTGCCGAGGGAAGAACCAGCCTCTGTCTGAGGCTAACGTTAAATGTTAGCAAGCTGCACCACTCACCTATACTCGTCTGTAAGTGTCGATTAATCGTCCGGAAGCTTTCAATGGAGCCCCTCTTGTGTAAATTGCTCACACAGCTCTTCAGCATGTTGAGAGGACAAGTGCTGCAGTCCGGCATAACTCGAGAAAGTCGGAAAGTCAACCCCATGCTCGACCGGACCGCAGCGGAGGCCGCCATGATCCTGTTTTGATCACATGGCCGAAAGCGGCCAATAGGAAAAGAACGCTGGTGAGATAACGTTCCTGGTGCAAGGTCCGGCTCTGACAGCAGAGGGCGCTGCTGCTCCGCAAACTGCACTGTGCTGACAGCTTAAGCACTGTGACATTCTATAGACAAGTTATGGAGGAAGAATTTGGACTACTTGAGTATGTAGAGATAGTTTACCTAAGTTTATTTCTTTAATCACATTTTATAAACTGATCAAATGTGTTGCATGTAAAATCTTAATCTGATCCGAAAGTGCAAAGTATTTGGATTTAGCTTCACCTCGACCCCACTTCAAGTCTAAAATTCTGAGTCCAAGTTATTATTAATTATTTATTATTTAAGTAAAATTTTGGGCCCTGAAGTGTAATTACTTCATAAAGATATTGCATATTTTTGTATTCATTGTATCCATTTTTTAAAAAATTGCTCCCTTTTTATCTATTCAAGTGCTGTCAAAAACCAAATTGCCCCCTACTTACTGTAAATTTCAGATTATTTTACTTTACCTCCACCTAATTTATCATAGTGGTCAGGGTCAAATTAGCAGCACCTCAATATGTAATATATAATCAATAATCTTGCTTTGAAGAAATACATTTAATCTAATCTGAATGTTTGACTTTTACTTGTAATGGAGTGTTTTTGGTATTAAATTTTTTCCTACTCTACATAAGCACACTACTTTTGTTGCTCCTGTTTTTTTAATTTATTTGCAGTTCTGACCAGTCTGTGAACGTTATGTCTCTGATTAATGAAACACGTCTGCCTGTGGTTGAGGAGAATGGAAATGCAATATTTGATATTTCCACAAAGTCCCATTCAGGGTGAGGATCTGTCCTCGCCAGTATCACACAACAGTAAATACGTGCTCTGCCTTGTTTGTGTGTGCTGTAGAGGAAGACAAACCTAGATAAGAAATCTGATGCAGGCTGGCAGCAGAAAACTGGGACCACTGGTGTGTGAAGACAGAGAAGAGATGTTTTGACTGGAGGCCGCAGTGCTCGGGCATTCTGTTTTCCCGTTCTTTCTGTGCCTCTCTGTCCTTGAAATCTGCTTGGAGTGGAAGGTAGTGATCTCAAAAAAACAAAACAAAACAAAAAAAACCTGATGCCATTAAACATAATCCCTCAGTAAAACTCTCACAGAGGAGCGTTGTGTCAATATTTGAGACATAATTTATAGGCTTTACTGATTTTGTAATGACTGATGAGCTCATCCACTGGGATAGAACTACAATGTTTGTTTTTCTCTACTTATCTTTCCTCGATTGTCTCATAGTCAGCGGTGGGAAATCCACTCTTTAAGTGGGTTCTAAGATATATATACTTAACCCCGTCTGGATTTGACTGCAGAGGTTCCTCCAATGGCCATAAAAAGTAAATGGGGCACTCTCACGTCTGCCTTTTTATTTATAGGGGGTGTATGGAGTCAACTCACTGGCATATAGATTACTACATTTTATATACTCTAAATCCACATAATGAAACACCATTACACTTTCATGTGCATACTCTGTCTCACACACCTGCACAGGTTTAGTGCCCAGGGGACAGTTCACCCGTGTGCCTGTGGAGTGTGTGATTTTATTGCACTGAGCATGTTGCTATTGTTCTTGGGTGCTGCAGGTGTGTGTGTGTGTGTGTGTGTGTATGTGTGTGTGTGTGCGTGTGTGTGTTTGTGTGTGTGCAGGGTTGTGGTGGGTGGAGGTACGCGACTTGGAGGTTGGATATGAAGTGGCCCCCGGCTGTTCCTTCCCCAAATCCCTGATGACTATGTAGTCCAATAACTCATAATTCCCAGCACACTCACATAATCAAACCTCCGTGAGCCTGTTGCTCTGAAGAACAAGATAATTCCTAGGACAGACATGTTCGTGCAACACACACACACACACACACACACACACATGCACACACAGTTAACAGACTCCTCTAACATATGTTGTCGTCCAGAGCCCAGCAGGAACAGCACATGTGGACATTTAAGCAGCGATATAGCGATCTGTCTGAATCTCCCCAGAGTGCACTGTATGTATGTGTGCAGCTTGTGTTTCCAGGGACGGATAAAGCATGGAAAAACACAACATTTCCCAGCAGTCCTTAGAGGGCCATACAATCACTCCAATTACTGCTCCCTTTATTGATTTTTGTCTCTCAAACTTTTCCTATCTTTCCAGTTACAACAGAGTTGAGCTTTATTTTTAAAAAAGTCTACACTTAGAACTTGAAAAACTGGTTTCTTCAAACTTTTAAAGGAGTAGCCTGATATCCAGTATTTTACTTATTATTATGTCTTATATTTTACTCAAAACCAACAATGAATGTATTCTACTGGCAGATACTGTCTGTGTGGCCAAAGGATACGGTTTATTTATCTGTGCCACAGATCTCTGCTGTGGTTATATTGCAAAAACTATTTAAATACATAAAAGCTGTTGGCATTGTTGTATTGGATGCCAACAGGTGCACAGTTTGTTTTGAGTCAAACTCACATACAAGCAGTCCAGCTGCTGTAAATGCTCAATGTGGTACCTGTGTAACGTTTGCAAAAAACTGCTTTCCCCAGCAGTTTGAGAAAATTACTTCAGCCTTTCTAAAAATAGAACTATATGTTTGGGACCGGTTTAATATGAAGGAACAAATTGGTGCTGGGCTGAGTGCCACGGACCGGATAGGGAAGTCAGAAAGTATTGAGAGGAACTAACACATTGGTTGTGTTGATATTTCCTTTAGAACAGAAAAGATCAGTCCTCTTCTTTGATTTGATCCCTTTTCTAGTTTAAAGAGGTTGTATGAGGTGAAGATGTTTCCAGAATATGCAAGAATAGATCCGTTTTTATAAAACTGAAAGAGGAAGATGTTTCTATGCAAAAGATGTGTATGAGCGTGAGTGCAAATGTCTCTATCATGCTCACTCACTGCATGCAGATTGTAGTTCCCTTGTTTTATGATATTTCTGGCTTTACAGTAAGTAAATCATTTGTTCCGATGATCTGTACTGGGCGACCAGGTTGAATATAAACTTATATTTTAGAATTTTAATAACTCAAAATACATTTTAATTTAAAAAAAAAAAAAAGAGTCTTGGCTTTTTTTTTCTTTTTTTTTTTTTTTACAGTGCAGCTGTTTCTTTAATTAGGCTACATTCTCAGCCTGATCGGAGTTATACAGATGTCAGATAAGGTGTTTTTAAGGTGGTTTAGAGTTGGGATGTTTCAGGGAGCCATACTTCCTTTTAGCGCACGGTATGTAATATTTGCCTGTAGGGGGTTTAATCTGAACAACGAAAACAAAAGGCAGGGTTGATAGTACAGTAAGTTAATGTGTGATCGTGGGATGGGTGTGTTTCTTTGACTCGGGCCGAAATGTTCACAGATGAGGTCATGTGCAAAAGTTTTATTCATGGGAAGTATACAAACTTTTGCCGACTTCCCTTCTCACCCTCTGACTGGTGTTAGCGCTTACGTTAGCAGTAGGTGAAAAAATGAAACATGCCTTTACCTTGAGTGTAAGAGTTTGAACATTATGAGAAAACATTTGGGATAATGTAGGTAAACAGCTCAACAACATGTGTATTTTAATCCTTTTCAGTGAAACTTGACATATTGTAAGTTTAAAGCAGCTTTAAATGGACATACAAACAAACATTTACAGTCCAAAACTAAATTTGGTGATTTCCTTTTGATGCCCAGCTTAATGGAACTAGATGCTTTTAATGTGTGAAACCAGTATTTTAAGTTAGTTTTTGTAATACTGAAAGAAACTCCTGCTGAGTTTCACCTTAAAAAGAGTTTACTGACACACAGACATGCTTGAACCACTGTAACCATGCTCCAGTTATTCTTTTCAACATTGTCATCTTAACGGGTGTTTCTTTGGATGCGTTTTCCCGCTACTGTGCACATGAGCAACAACATGCAAGCAGTGTCATGACTCCCTGCTCTCAGATGACTCAGAGAGTTGCTGAGAGTAACTCATTATAAACAGGTTAAAAGAAATTGCCCCTGTGTGTGGGAACGCTTGTTTCTCAGCCAGACAAAAGGAAAACTTAGCGTCACTGTGAGTAAACACAGCAGCCTGCACGGGAGGTGACACTGCTACAGGGAAAACAGCTCCTTAGTCAAACTTTTTGGATGTTTATGCGTCTGGGACACTTTCTCTTCTATGTGTCACATGTTTAGGAGTCTCCCTAGAGCTCGAGGTTGTGTTGAGTTGTTTGTAATTAATGACCTTTTTCACACACAGCACTAAAAACTGCGCAGCAGCCGGCAGGGATCATGTTTGTTTAGCTTGACGTCTAGATGCGGTTTAGTGGTTTCAGTTTGTGGTGTGAGCCACTGCTGTCTGGTCTGTGACAGACAGCGCTGACCGCTGACTGTTGACCTTTGACACCAGATAAAGAAAAGCTGTAGAGAGGTCAAAGACTTGGGAGGTCATGAAGGTGCAACAAATCATGTCAACAAATCCAAATACACCAAGGAAGTCAAAAGTCCATTCCAATTGTGCCTTTTTTGTTGCTAAATTAGGTCAAAAGTTGTTGATGTTGGATTTGAACAAACTTTCATTTATAACATGGCATGTGTTGTTTTTCTCTCACATTTAAAGGATGAGAGCAAAACCAACAATGCCCGAGTTTGTCTCTTAATGTTTTCTTACTGTCTTACTCATTTTGTCTTTAAGCCTATTTGTTTCTATTGTAAGACATAAAACTTGAAACTTGAAAACTTATCATAAATACATGCCTTTAAAAAGAGTAAATACTCAGTTGAAGGAAAGAGTTAATTGTGTTTTGTTGGGAACTACATTTTGGGGGGATTAACACACAGTGATACTAAAGAGTATCGTCTTGCCAAATTAAACTATAAGGCTGGTGTTATTTTGCTCTTATTGTCAATATCCTCCGAGACCAAAACCAACAAGTTGATCTCACAATACTCTTGAACTTTCATACTTCATCTGTAGCACTTTATTATTGAAGATGTAAGTCTTTACAATGACTCACAAATCTGGTTTCCTTTTTGAAGACAGACTTAGTATTTTGGTCTCACAGTTGGGATTCATGGTCGCCTACTCAAGCGGAAGAAAATAGTGCATTTTTGTGGACTAACTTCAGCAGTTGATTAATACACATTTAGTGATTTAAGAGTATTTACAGGAGCAGGACAGCATTTGTAGGATAGACTCAAAATTCATCCAAACATCGATGTTGCAACAGTGTGGCTCGGTGATGTGTTTTCATGGTTTCGGGAAAACAATTGAACTTTGGCACTGAGGAATGAATTTTCCTGGTTTTGTCTAAACAGAGAATTCTTTTTAGGATCAGTACATTTATTTGTTTGTTTTGTAATGTTTTGTTTTTTTTTTCATGAAAAAGTAAAATATAGAATATAAATTGCTTCATTCCTAAAAGAACAGACTCAATGGCTGCTGCATTCACAGTATATCATGCCTCTCTCTCAGCTTCTGTCAGAGTTTTCCAGTCAAACGATGACCAGTCGATCTTTTAATGGTCGCTGGCCAAAAATCGCCATTACAGGATTTGGAATATTACTGAGAGCCAACCGCAGGCCTTTTTCTGGTGTCATTGCAGCAGAATGATTGATAGGCTCCTTGGGGAGGTGAGTTGCTCCAGGCTTCCTCGCCCTCCTCCTCTCTCCTGTGTTGACAGCAGGTAAAGATCACTTTCCCTGGGACAAGGTGTGTGTGTTTTTGCGTTTGTGTGTGTGAGACAGAGAGCGAGTGAGGTGAGAGAGGGTGTTTAAGTAAATAATGAAACCAAATGCATGTGTGTGCCTGTGTAAATGCACATTTATGCACTTCAATCCCAATGAAAATTATTGACTACT
>JAQFJA010000020.1:20638708-20652353 GCA_029874485.1 Naso brachycentron
GTACTGTGGAAATTTTACAAACAAAGCATTTGATTAACTTATAATCTATGATTACAGATTTACCTGCCCAACACTATTTGAAATGAATGACTGAATGTTAGATAAATATAGTTTTTTCTTCACCAACTACAACATTAAAGCACTTTCTACATTTTAATACATCGAAAATATTAGTACTAATATTTATATACATATACTAAGAATGTGAATATTTGTATTTTGCCTGTTTGTAACAGAGTATTTTTCTAGTGTGCTGTTTTGGTCTAAATGAAAAAACAATGTTTTTATTCTTCCCTGTTTTCTCAGAGATGAGTACAACCATTATTAAGGTAGGTACCATTTGTAGTATTTTCAAATAAAAATGTCGAAAACCAACTAGACCTTTAATTATTTTTTTTTTTACTTGTGCACCTACATTATCTCAAATATTTCCAACAATGTTCAGACTCAGATGTTTATGCAGATGTTTTACTGTATGTTTCTTTTCTTTAAGGTATTGTCATTTATTTCTGTAAAATATGAAGAATATAATTAGAATAAATGAATATAAGATTCACCTTGTTAATTTTTTTGGCCACTTTTGTTTTTATCTTAAAAGCAGTGAGTGTTTGACAGTACTGCTCTCCTTTCCCTCAGTTACTGAAATGTGTATTTCATCACCTGTCTCTTAGTTTGAATAGCCGTCATCAGCCCTGAGGCTGGGCTAACCAGCATGACAAATGCTGTCAAAACCCAGAAATAAGCTGTAGGTGATTCGAAAGACATGTTTCTGTTTCATGGGCTGTTGACTTTCTTTACCACTTTCAAGTGCTGCAACCATTCAAGTCTCATCTCGAGAGTTTCTACCCAGTTTAACATTTTACCAGTTGGTTTAACAGCCCATCAGGAAACATAACAGCTCTAAAGTATCCTTCAAACCATCAAATTTCAAAACTGTAGACACAAAGAAAGAGAGATACAAATACAAAGGTCATAATATATCCTATAGCATAAGTATTAGACATTTTTGATTGATTAAAAAAAGAAAGAAAAGAAAGTAAATTTTAGCTTTAACAATAATTAACTTTTTTTTTTATATTGCACATCTCTGGAATGGAGACCACCAAAAAAACAAAACAAAACAAAACAAACAAACAAACAAAAACAAAAACAAACACTAAAATAGATAAATAAATAATTTTAACCTTATCACAGAATGTTAGTATCAGACGATTTGCCCAAATCCCCCAAATCATTCAGTGCTAACATGTTTAAATTTATGATTACAATTTAAAAGTACTTGCATATAGGAAATACTACAATATTGGTAAGGTTAGAGAAAGAGAACAGGCAAAATGCATGAAAATGGTCAAGGTTGAGTTAAGTTTATGCAACTAAAACACTAATTACATGTTTTTGACCAACGCACAAACCAACACACCAAGCTTCAGTCTCCTGCATGAAAGTCCACCATGTTACACACCCGTCAACCACTATGACACACATCATCCTCCATAAAGGACACACTACTTCCTCCACTGACGACTGAAGAACATTGCAAGTGGAAGAACATCATGTGGTGCAAAACTTTTCAATCTGGGTATAATTTCTAGGATACTAAACTTAGTCCATAAAAAAGAAGGAAAACATTATGACATAATCTTAAAAACTACATACACAAATGAGAAAGGCACACCTGAGCTGCTTTGATTTTAAGGTGCCCAGAGAACACAGTGCATAAGTCCAAAAGAACTTTAAAGGCCCACATAATGTTTGTTTTGTCTTTTTGTAAGTGTAACCAACAAGTCTTATTCTTCAAGACTCTTATTGCCAGTTACTGCACTATGTCACTTGCACAGGCATCACCAGAGTGTATCGTGCCTTATGTGACTCTGTCTCTCACACCACCAACTATCACTGATTTTAATTTAACTGGATCATATTTTATGTAGAAAATGCTTTTCTCTGATGTTCTCCAGCTGTTCTGCCCAAACTGCTCAGTTATTCCTTGTCTGGTGGCACTTGCTTGAAGATGGGATTAGTTAGCAAAGTTGTCAATTCGCTTGTTTTTGATCGTAAGCCAAGTCAACCCATTTCATCAGTGCTTTAGCCAGTTGCATTTTACTGCCAGGTGTTAGCAACATATATTCTCTGGCTCGGGTAACATTAGCTTGGCATGCGGCTGTTCTGAGCTGTGTGCAACACTTGTGCAAACTTGCCGAACCTGGCAAAAAATGCATGTTTATCTCAAGACATAAGTTTTTAGCTATGACACAGTTGAGTTTGTTTGTAGTTAGCACGTACATTACGTACAGAAACCAGGGTTTGGTTTTCACAACAGTCGTGCTGTACTAAGAAACCACAGGGCACCAAATCGCACAAAACACCAGCTTCAACATAATATTGCTTCAAGATAGTGGTAATATAAAAGCCTCGACTATAACTCATAGGAAGGTCATTAGCATGAATAATTATCTCCATCTTATAAGAAGACTGAGCTTCAATTTACAGTGTTTAATAATGGGAAAGGAGAAAACCTGAGTCACAAGAGAAAAGTCTGAAGGCCTGATTCTACATGAACTGCCTAAGGAGAGCAGTGACGACAATAACTTTCCCTTGAGAACACAGCTGTCTGGTTTGGACAAAGTTTACCGGCAGTAGAATCTGCAACAGTAGTTTTTACATGCTCCTGATCAGAGGCCAATCTCTCTGCACAAACACATGTTTACATATGATGAAATCACAGTTAAGTCATGGTTGCAAGACAAGCACACAAAGATTAGCACACAAACAGTCAATTAACAATAAAGCTCTTGCAGGGAGATCATGATGACTGAGGCGTCTCCCTTGATCAGCTTTGTTCTTGAACCACCGCCCAGAGCTGTTTACATCCCGCTACCACAAATGTTACTGAATCACAACCCCAGTGTGCTCAGTTTCCCAGAACAAAAATATGACAATAGAATAATTGAGGTGTTATCGTTTGCTCATAAGACATGATTACAGAAGGATTTGGCATAGAGAAACTGCTGATAAATGCAGCCCAACGGTTTCAGAGCTGGTAAAAATAGAGCTCCTTTTAGGGTATTTAAAGTCACCAGAGACTGTTCTCCTCCTTCTCTTGTGACAGAAAACATCTCCTCGTCTCATATGTTGTATCCTGTGAGTCTTTTTTCACTGCCAGTGAGAACATCTGGAGCCAGTCTCCCCACCGCTGGCTCATGAGAGCAGCCCCTAATGGAACATGTGAATATGTTATAAGATCCGGCCTGAACAGCTGCTATTAGCTCAATTACATGTTTGGCTGAAGAGCAGCAACGTGCTAACTCTTCACGCATTCTCGTTTAATTGTGTGAATTGATGCTAATGTGACTCCTTCGAGCAGAAGCAAAGGGTTGCAGAGGAAAACAAGTGTTCACATCCAAAGAGAAAAAAATCTGACACTGAGACTTGAAACTTGAATGAGGGTTTTGCAGGAGTGAGTGGGGCACTCGAGAGAGAGAATGAGGTAAATGTAAAGAATGAAAACAAGCTCTAAGGAACCACCATTAAGAGGCAAAGGTCAAAGTTGACAGATACTGTTGATGAACTTTGTTTCCTGAGAATATTTTGCTTTTCAGACCATGACTCTACCTGTCTCTCTGGCCTGGGGCAGTGTTACAGCCACTCACTCACTCGCACACACACACACACACACACACACACACATAGAAAAACATACCAGATACACATACTCCTAGTGGGCCAAAGGTATCACAGAAAACCCTCTCACCCTTCAATTTCCTAGAGACTTTTAAGGTCACTCATGGTGAAGTGTTTGTCTTTATAAACCCAGTCAAGAGCCATCGGAAAAATCACATCTGCAATTAGGGATTGCCTGAAAGGGACCAAAACAAACAAGTAGTCCCATTAGGAAAAACATACAAACAAGGCCTTGAGATGTAATCTGTTTTGTTCACTTAAACACTTGTTTTCTCGCCTGTGTGGCACGACATATAAGCCTAGAAAGAGTTATAGTATATTGGAGCAATAACCTGTGAGTAAAAAAATAATTTGACCTGAGACAGACAAAAGTGATGATAGCAATTGGTGACTATGTTGCTATGAGTTTGTTTTCTGAGTACCATAGATACCCAAATACAGTTGTGAAGGAATGGGCATTAAATTGTCAGCTGTCCTGAGCGCTGGCCTGGAGCGAGATTCGATCACCATCTGTGTTCTGTTTCCACTTGATTCATCCAAATATTACCAGCCAGCACAATTTTGCACTGAGCTGGACAGTGAAGCTCTAATCATGGGAAAATAATGTCCAATAAACTTTTTTCCTCTCTTTTAAATTGACTAGGACAGAACCATCCTAGCATCACTGTGTTTCAGATCCAGGAAAGAATGCCTCTGCATGTCTGATGCTAAACACAAGTCAAATGATTATAATGTTGGATATCCAAATGTAAAAGGTAGCACACACACCCAGATATCCAGGACAAAGTTGGCTAATCTCACCTTCATCAGTTTATTTTGGACCAGTCTTCAAAATGCCACACAGGATAATTAGAATTAGTATCAGTGTTTGTCCTTTAATGTACTTCAGGTCCTGACTTCATGCATGTGTTCTGAATAGGTTTTGTCAAATTTTACAAATGCTATACCTACTGAAGAGAACACTGCTATTCTGAATCTCTATGGTTTTTGTATCTTCAAAAGATAGTGAAAAAGAAACAGAAAGGTTCTGGACCACAATATTGTGGGTTATAGTGCAAGACATGGAGGAAAGGCAGAGGTTTGCGGTCACAAACTATGACGTGGCATCTAGTCGCGTCTGAATGCAAAAGTGTTTATAAGTGGCCCATTTGAACACACTATACCCATAAAAAGCCTCCTGACAAAGAAAAAGATGAGATGCAATAACCGAAAACTTTTGAACATTCGCCCTCAAAGGCATGCATGATGCTGCGCTCATTTGTAACAAAGAAATTGTTTGAAAAGCAACAGAAGTAGTTGTGAAATGACAAAGGGAACCTGAGCAGAAAGTTCAGATCTTCCATACTTTCTCACCTAATGCTGACATGGCCAGATACTTTATAATGTTGAAATATTTGTCAGATCATCTGTTTTGGAAAATTATAAATATTGCTAGATACACACTTAGTGCTTTGTTTTGAGAACACTAAGGCCCTTATATGACAATCTGAGTGATGGTGCGAGCTAAAGCCTTCAAGGGCATGCTGAGTCAGGCAAATTACCAACGGGTGCAAAGAAAAGGAAAAGAAATTTTAAAAAGAAAAAAAAAAAGGGAGGCCAGAGTGATCTGAAGGATGAAATAAGATGGAGGAAAGTGAGAGAGTGACTCAAGAACAGAGCTGTCATGTGGGGGTGGTGGGGTAGGGGGTGGGGGTTGGAGGAAACAGAAACAGAGAGAAAGTGGGAGGGAGGCGTGGGTGAGAACGGAAGTTCGGAATAGTGAACTGCACAGTAAACAAACAAGCCCCCACTGCACCGTGGTGGGGAATTGCCCCATCAGCATGTCCAGCTGAGTTCACACACACACACACACACACACACACACAGACACACACACACACACACACACACTGAAAGCTACCATAATGCTGTATTTCATCACAAGGATGCACTGCAGTCCATTCCCGTCACTGTCTTGATGTCCCTCTCAGCTGGCAGACAAACACACTGTACCCTGCTGCAGAACACATAAAGACAGATGAGAACCATCCAACACCAAACACATGGAGACCCTGCAAGTGACTCCTCTGTACACTCTGTCTTTTCTAAGGTAATTAAACACCATCCCAAAAGATGTTTCACAGCTGATGCAGCACATTGGTTTGCTTAATCAGTCACCTCAGTGTTGCAATGGATTTAATGTTTTCCTGTCCAAACATAAACAAAGGACGTGCAAGGGGAGACACTTCACCTCGGAGCCCTATATAAGGAGTCAAAACCACAAGAAAGATAATAGAGGGAGAGAGGTTTAGGTTATAGTAAAAGAAAAGACACAAGAAGACAGCATGAGGAATTATGGAGGATCTTTTGCTCTCTAGCCTAAACAAACTTAAAAAGAACAGTGCCATTTCTCTTCGGGCACTGGCATATTCCTGGCTATTCACTGAGAGATGCACTCACAGCTCTTCTCCATCTTCTCATTAAAGCTGCAACTGGCAAATGTTTTAATCTGGCTGTCATTGTCCTTGTTGGTGTTTTTATCTTGGTCCTGCTTTCTCTTCTGCTCTCCTTCAAACAAACTTTCTTTTTATGTCACCCTGACGAGTCCTCCCTCTGACTTCTTCTACTTTTCTATCCTTCTAAATTGCTCCTGGCATCATACCTTTTAGAGGGAGGAAAGGGGAAAGGTCCCGGACGAAAACTCCCAGTGGGAATGTCAGAGGCTTTTCAGCAAGCTCGTGAAATCCACCACCATGGGCTCCTTTTCTAGCTTCTCCACTACATGTAGAGATCTCTGCCTATCAATTCCTCTCAACCCAAACATTAAACACGGAAGACCTTGCAAACAGAGGCCCAGTGTTAGTGAACAATAAAATGGTTTATAGAGCTTGCAAAGACACTAGCTGCCCTTTCACCCAACCTCAGCAGTTATAGCACGGCCATTAGAAGGCCCACAGGGACTTGTTTGGGACCAGTATGCTGCCCAGTCGCTCGTATAATTGAGCTTCCGTAAACAGCAAGGCCAATCACTCACAGGGAAAACTAAAATACCCTCCCTCCTGAAAAGCACCCAAACAAAACACTAAATCAAGACGTGGAGCTGAAACTCACAGCGACCCGCTGATCTCTGAAGCCCCACAGTGCTGATCGGTGCTGACACCCTGCTATGCACAAACATAACACTAACTGCATTATTCACTCCTAAAAATTCCCCTTGACTAAGTTCAGCATGAGATAAAAGTGATTTTACAAAGAACACGATAATGTCGCATACATATACTGGATCAGTTTGTTCCAGCACATTGCCGAAGTTACGTTGCAATTATGTTGATTGAAATATTCTTACGTAAAATGGAAAAAAACTTTGCGTCCCTTTACTCCCTTGTTGCTGTAATTCCTCCTGCCTCATTTGGCATCTTTGGAAACTTTGGCATCGTGACTACAATTTACAAGTTCTGTGGGTTTGAGCAAAGTTTACAATGGACCTGCCAAAAGGTTTGTGGGCCTGACGAGTAATCTCCTCAGTGGGAGGATATTAAATTCAGTCAAATGAGTCCCAGGTCCACTGCTTGATTTGAACACCCTCTGCTGAGTAAACTTGACAACTTTGATTGCAACTTTTTCATTGCTGAAAAATGTAAAACTGCATGATTTTGATTTGTCTTGACACAAACTGCAAAGACACTTGATCCCTAAAGTGGTTCTCAGTCACAATCAAATGAAAATTGTTTAATCAGATGTCGAGACTCATTTGGACTTAGTTAAAACATGAGAAAGTAACTGATTTTCATCAGACGGATGGCCGACTGGGAACTCTGTGACTCTGGAAATTTCTTCTGTCCCCTCAGGCTGAGTTGGGTCTATTTCTGATCTTCCAAGCCGTGAGGGCAAAGAGAGGGGTTGCCTGAAAAATGAGAAGTCAAAAATGCCTTTAGAAGAATTTACCCCACTACCCCGTTGGTGTGTGAGTGGATTTGTGCATACATGCCTATACATGTTCACATAGGCCAAAGTGATTATTCTGCTGCTGTAGTCGCTTAAGAGGGAGTGGGGAAACCCTGCCGCGAAGAACACTTTTCAGATAAAATTAAAATTCCTTTCAGTATTCTTTCACTTCTCACTGTGGAGCAAATTAGCTGAAGGGGCCAGCTGGTTAGTTTCTGTGTACAGTATGCTGATGTATACCCCATTTACTGAAACCTGCTCTGAACTTACACCACAGCGCACTGAAACACAACCCAGCTGCTGCTGCGATGGTGACCTGACATCTAATTGCTTGCAATGGAACAAGCTGCTTGGAAATGTGGTTTCTGAGGGAGGGATGGAGGCAGTGCTGGTGGTGGTCAGGGGAGGGGGTAAAGAGATGGATGACTGACACACAGACATGGAGGCTCAGAAACCGAGGAAGACTTTAAGTTTCTGCGTTTAAATTTCTCTGAACCACACGTAATTGGTTGCAGAGCTTGAATGACATCAGAGCGTTGACTTGCACTAATGGGCTCACTAAAAGATCGAGAGTGTCGTTCAAAACAAGTCAGGCTTTGAAAGAACATATATGGCGCTTTAGAAATAATACAGTACAGAGTTTTATAATTAAAGAGTCTACCTAAGAAGTTTTATCATTCTGTAATCTTGTATCTTGTGTGTGGTCATCTCAGCTTTTGTAAAGGTATAGCAGTGTGAAGTATGACAGACATAACAGGCGCGGTGAGAGTTTGAAATATGCCGCTGTTCAGATAAAGCGTCTGGTGGTAAATCTGAACAAGGCAGCTTAAATGGAGGAGCAGTTGAAATGATTTATGGATAACAACATATATCAGATGGCAGAATGTCAAATGCGTTAACAACACAGCTCAGATCTAGGACACATGTTTGGCTTGCTGCTGAACCCTGCAGCTCTGGCAGGTGGGCAATGCAGCAGTGCTTTGAATTAACTTCTTTGCGCTTGCAATCAGAGTTACACTTAACAAGATGTGCTAAACAGGAGCAGGAACAAACTTACATAAATCAAACCAACAACTCAGCATTCTTACCATTCTACCAGCCCAAAATGTATTGTTTAGGATTAACCTAGTAAAACTCTAAAAGACGTGTTTTAACTGTTTGTCTGTTTAAATGAATGTGACATTTTTGGAAATGATTGAGTTAAATGTTATAGCAACACTACGTAACTTTGACCAAGACCCACGGCTTCGTTAAACGAAATTTAATGATGCATGTTCATACGTCGCATAAAACAACAATTTGAGTAAAACCGGGTCATATTTCAACTATCAACTCTGCAATTCACAGAGGTTCCTGAAAGCAACGTGTAGGCTGCCTGCAGACCGAAGCTGCAGCACCGGGTTGTTGCTCGTGACAGCTCTGCTAAAATAAAAGGCTACAGACAGACAGAGCAGTGGTTGAACATCAGAGGGAAAACCAGCAAGCATTTTCTCTGTAAAATATGACCCGATTTTACTAAAATTGCTGTTTTGTGCAATGTATTAACGTGCATCGTTAAGTTTCGTTTTCGAAGCAGTGGGTCGCAGTCAAAGTTACATAGTGCTGCTTTATATGCAATTCTCATGTGTAAATATTATTAAGCCATTTTATGGATATGAACTCCTGACATTGTCTAGAGAATCAGGACAACCAGAGAATTTGCACAGGCACCTCACCTCACCCATGTCACTGACACTCGTTAATGGGTACCATTGACCTAGTGTGCGGTTTTAATTACCTGCTGCTGAGCCTTCCTGTCCTGGGCCGTGTTTGTGATGTTTCCAATCTAAGTACTTTCTAACGTTCCTCTGTAAAACTTGCCACAGAAAATTTGCTTTCTTAAGTTTCCTCAAGAAATGGAGCATAAAGCCTTTTCTGGGCTTTTTTTAAGGGTGGAGAAATGTGATACCCCTAACAAAGCGATTCCCAAGAAACTTAAACTGCTTACCTGCTCTATCTCAGCTCTACGGATGCAGAGGTGTATGTCTTTGCCTCCCTCGAAAAACATAAAAGGTAACTGTGCATGTGTGAAATCTGCTTTACTTTAGCATAGGCTGAGAAAATGGCTAAGCAGTTTTCACACATGAACTCTGTAAATTGTCAGCATCATGTGGACCTCTGCACACAGCCAGGAATTGTCATTGTCAGAAGTGTTCACACATCGCACATTACATGGACTGAGAGTTCACACACACACACACACGCACACACACAAACACATACACACAGCTCTGCCATTTGGATGCCTGGGTGCTGTACGCTGGCTCCGCACTGCTTCTAGAATTAATTAGGGTGGATTCAATGTAGAGGACATATCTCATTGTACAATTGTACTGTAAATGTGACAATAAAGACTTCTTCTTCTTCTAAAAACTTTAAGATTGGCAGTGCATGTATGAAAGATTACTCTGAAAGAGGAAACCAACTGCTCTGGCTTTGTCCAAAGCTTAAATATGCCTACAGTCTCCTGTAAAACTCATTAACTAGTATTGTATCTTAGTTGTTTAATTCATTTTCTGTGCACTAATGTTAAAAGGACAAACTGTGTTTGTAGAAGACATTCCGGTGTTAATACTAAGCTAAGTTCATCACCTCCTGCTTTAACTCCATACTTAAATTTCCCCAAAGCATCCAACTTTTCCTTTCAGTGACCTTGCTCAAACTTGCTCTTATCCATCCATGACAACACTGAGCTGAAAGAACCTCTAAAAAGGGAGATTCTTTGAACCATTAATGCTGTAAGTTAGTTTTGTTCGAAGGAAATGTGGGGGGCTAATTGTTCAGCCGAGGTCAGCATTTCTTGAGTGGTATGCTTTTTAAGTATAAACACTGTAAGGACTAAAAAAAATTGGAAGCCTTCTCAATTCTAAATCACTTCCAGTCACGCCAACCTCACTGTCTGGTTGACTGAGCTGGTCCTCTGCCCATTTCTCCTGAGTGTTTATTATTGTAAAACATAGAACATAGAACAATAAATAACATAGTAATAGAACTATATTGCCTAAGACAGTTACTGAGAAAGAAAGTGAGTAGAGGTCAAACCTGGAAAATGAGACAAAAGACTAAAAAGAAGGAAGAGAAATGAAAAGTAGAAAAAAAAAATTCAGGCCCAAGCATGTCTCGTGCCCTTCTCCTCACTCTCACCTTATCAGCGTCTTGGCTCTACTTTGTTTTTTTTGTTTCTACAAATTATTCCGGGATGCAGAAAGGGGCTACAGGGAAACGGTGATCTGGCATTCATTTACATTCTTCCTGGTCTGTGCTTCTGCTGCTCTCTTTTTTTCTTCAGGAACAGAGAGCGAGATGGAATTTCAAGGGGCCAAAAAGAAACAGAGCAGGAATCGTTCAAGCAACAAAATCCCTCAGTGAGCGTCCCACAGAGATCCGTCAGGCTGCTGTGTGGTTGTAATGTCTTTGTCCGCCCATCTCCTCTGATTACCATCATGTCTCTAGAGAGGCCTATGAGGGCAAAAGTTGTGTGTGTTCACGAGTCTTTGCAAAGATGTCGACAAGTTAAATGTATTTCTAGAAGATAATACCACTGCAATTATGATATGATGTGGAGAAAAAAAAGTATCAAACCATAACTTTAAGATGAACTTATTCACCTACCAGTAAAAGACTCGAGCCACATGATTTGACTTGAGTCAGACTCAAGTTGCAAAATGTAGAACTTTAGACTTGCTTGAGTAACAATGGGTAAAGACTTGACTTGACTCTTTAAAAACTTGTATTTTTCTAGACATTAAATAGTTACTTTCATTTTTTATAACAAACCTGGCAACCTTCTAAAATGCAATGGACGATCAGAGTAGGAGGTAGCTGTCATGGAGGGGCTAATCCAAAAATAATGAAATTTGGATTCAAGAAATATGTCGATGATCAGGACAGAAAGACGAGAACAGCGGTTTGCAAGGTCTGCAGCTCAAACCGGCAAGCAAACAAGGCAAGCAATATATTTCTGCCTTTAGTTTGTTTCTGATCCAGGATGTGTGTATCTCACACCCTGTTTTGTCTGCAGCTCAAACCATGACAACGTCCAGCTTCATCTGTCACTACAAATGTTTGGCTAGATAGCTAATGTTAAGTTGAAGCTATGTTAGACTTGTCCTCGAATTGATTGTGCATTACATTGAAAACTGTGTATAGCTCTCACTATTGCACTCTCACTCTTGTTGGTTATTTTGGATCCTTGTTACTGCGTTACACAAAATGTTCAGTAACATTTCTATAGTGTAAGAAGACTGCAGCAGTTTTGACTAATGATGGAATTTAACTGTTTATGATCAGTTCTAGTTTTTAAACTGATTTAAATGTGAAAAATGGGGTAGAGAAACAGAAGTTAGTTCGACTTTTTTTGACTTTTTTTGACTTTTTAAAAAATTTATTGACCTAAGCACATCACTTGACTTACTTAATTCTCATCAAAAAACTTGAATGAAACTTGAAGTATAAGATGTAAGACTTGTGTGTGTGTGTGTGTGACAGTTACTTCCACCTCTGCTTACTGGATCAGTGGAAGACCAGAGCATTTATCAGAGCATCTTCACTGAAAACAAATGCATGCTGTAAACGACATTGATGAGAGTGGTGAGAATGAACCAGAACAGTAAAACTGCATACTGTGAAACTTAAACAAATGCTGAAAGACAGCTAAGTGCTCCATAATGCAGAGGCAGACAATATTACATTCTTGATATAAAAGTATTAAGAAGTGAAGCTGTAGGTTGAATTTGTTTTTGTTTTTTTTAATTTAAGCTTTTTTATCTTATCATAGGTAAAGAGATAGTTTTACATTGTTTTAAGACTCTACCTGGTTGACTTTCGTACATGTATTAGCATTTTCACATTGAAAAATTGGCAAACTCAGAAAACTGCTAATATCTCATGATCTCTTTCTGAATTTTACCCAGAGGTAAACATTATATTTCAAAGTTAACTTTATCAGTACTTTATGCTTGGGTGGAGGGTTAAACAGATATTGATGATGTTTTGATTTGGTCAAGGGTGGAGCCGTTACATTAGAGTCAGTTATTATCTTGTGGAGAGAGATGTGTGTATACATGTGTGAAAGCATATCAGCATATGCAAAGTCTCCAACTGACAATTCACACACAAACGGACGCCCTAAGGGACCTGGCCTCAGTTGGCTTTGCCAATGTAGGAATGAACACATCAACCTGAAGGTTGGACAAGAGAGTTTCACCCCCTTGGAGCCATGATGGGTGTCAGCATCACACTCTAAACCAAGACATTCCTCAAATCTGGATCTCATTAGACCTCGAGTCTGCCAGTGCTGGAGTGAACACATCCAGACTGCAGCCACATTCACCCAACAAAGCTTCAGCACTGAGACAAAGCCAAGCCAAAAGAAATAGACCGGATCACTAATAGACCTGAACCACCTTTATGGTAGAGAATGGAACCCTGGGATGAAATCTGCAGATGGATTCTGTTGTCAGCAGCGTGCACGTGGAAAGAACACACAGAAAATAAACACGCATACACACTTGCATACATGCATGAACACACACACAGATCATTGGTGTTTCTTTGTCCAAGGTGTTATCTGCTCTTATCACTGTAATTGGAGCAATCGGGAGTCATTTCCTGTGAGAAAGGAGCTTAACTGGGATGAGTCATTGCTCCTCGCTGCAGCTCCCAACAACTGCTCAGCTGTAGTTAGAAGACCAGATCGCCTCACCCCTTTCCCACAATAGCCCCCCCCATCCCCATCACCCCCACCCCACCCCCAACCCCGACTTTCCTCTGAACTCATTCTTCAACTCATCCCTCCTTCTGAAGCCACCAAACCCTGCAAGAACTTCAAAAGAACACTGATCCTCATAAATCGCCCTTGAGTGGCCCCCCAAAACCGCAGCAAGTCGGCTGGAAAATCTAAACAAACAATGCACTGACGAGTTGGTTGGACGGTCTTAGGTCATGAAATGGAACCTCCTGAGCCCATCGAGTGATTGGATACTGGAAAGTAAACATCACG
>JAQFJA010000020.1:20745449-20756910 GCA_029874485.1 Naso brachycentron
GCAGTCATATATTAACTGTTCTTCTCATTCTTATATCTTTTTCTCATCAAGCAGCAGCTACCACCGTCGAGCGGTGATGCTAATGCTAAGTGCCATTAGCTCCAGGTTCCTAAACAGTCGTAAGATAATGGCACCAAAAACTAAATAAATAAATCTACCATTGTACTAAAATACATTAATTATATTACTTTCTCAAAAACGTGGGTTTTGCAACAACGTTTTCTTTCCTAAACATTTTCACTTTCTACCTTGTGTACTTTGCTGAAATTTTTCAAAATCAGTATTCCAGTAGAAGAAAACTATGATTAGCTTGAAGCATTTTTTGGGAATTGTTGGTTGTTGGTTGACAAGTTACAGAGTCTACTTTATTTTTCTTCCAACTGTACTTATACAAAGAGAACAGCTTTACATTTATGATTACTATAAGAAACATTTAGATTTCTTATTTTTGTTTTATAGATGTCTGAACACCCCACAAGCAGATTGACCAGCAATGAGCGCTTTTTGGTTTTTCATTTTCCGTCATTGTTAAAAAAAAAAATCCGTCAATGACAAAAAAAACCTTCGGTTAGCGTGACCTGTGGTGTAGGCTGTTGCTCAGAAGGTACCATGGGCCGTCCATTTATCAGAATTCCAGAGTTTCAATCAGCAGCTCCTCCAGTCTGTGTGTCAAAGTGTTCTGAGGCAACATACTGAACCTCAAGCCACACATCTGCAGTGTGAGTGTGTGTGTGTGTCTGTATAACTGATGAGCAGGTTGGCACTTTGTATGGAAGGCCCTGCCATCATGTATAAATGTGTGTAAAACAGGTCAATGCCTAAAAGCAACATTCTCCTGATTATTACTTTGCTGTAAGGACAGCAGCGTCTCTCTGCTGATGTTTACCTGGCCCAAGTTTTCAGTTAACTGACCCTTGTTAGGGGAGTCAAGTCTAAGATAAACAGGGAGGCAGTATGAGAGTAACACAATCAGTGCGTGTATGAGTCTTTAGAAAAGAACCTCACCCTGAAAGCCAATGAAGTAAAGTGAATGCTTTGGTTTGCCTCCGATGATTCCAATACAGCAATCCAGCTTCAGGATGTTCTGGAAATGAACACACATTTTAAAGACGAGTTACAAGATATGAGAATACTTCAGGTAAGTGACACAATTCTTTTGGAAACGTTACACTAATGAACACAGAAGGTCTATGGATGGCTGACAGATTTATCAGACCTTGACACATTCGATGTAGGACGGGTTGAGAGCCTCTCCTCCCAGCCGCACGGGCACCAGTATGATGACAGACTTCCAGGCTTGGTTGGACGGATCAGGGGCCGTCTGGCTTACTGAGGGGTCACATAGACGCACTACATCCTCTTTGTAAACTGCATTGATAAGAAGAAAATACGCATGCATTGCAATTTGAGAGAGGAGACTTCTTCAAATGAGATATTTCCAAATGAGCAGTCATGCTGGTACCTCTGAAGTCTTCGGTTCGTCTGTCTTACCTGTACAATCCTGAGCCACGTATACAGCCAGGTTGTGGACAGCAGATGTTTTGGCTACCGCTTTGCTGAAAGAAATGAATTCATATATCCAAGTAATGCCTCAGTCACCTTAGTAAATAATTAAGAAAATTGTAAAGCCTAGTAAAAACAATGCCTCTTCTGTTGCACTTACCGCAGTATGTGTGCCACTATGGAGGGGCCATACCAGTCACCAGCCTTCTTCCCTGAACTTTTGCTGATTTCCACCAGCGTGTGAATCCCAAAAGGTGCCGAGGGTTGATCCCCGAACCAGGTGACCAGGCTGTGGTGGATGGGTTCCGCCTGCCTATCCCGCGCCAACTCAGGTCTCTTTTTCTTGCTGCATTTGGGTGCCTGATCACTTGGCAAGGACTTTTCCGGAGTGTTTGATCCTCGCGGAGTTCCAAAAGAGGGAATGGGGACCCCTCCAGCCCGGGCTGGGGATCGCGGTCTGAACACCTCAAAGTCCACGTCGGTGAACTGCTGAGCATCTGGCCAAGCCCAATCTACAGAACAGAAAAAGGCCTGCATTTAGCAATCAAATACAGCAAGGTTAAAGGTCTGATGAAATCTCTATTCTTTAGCTTTAAACAATCAGAGTAGATGTCTTTTAAATGCAATATTAATTAGCAAAAACTCACTGACAATATTTTATAAAGAGACAGAGTGAGACAGGACAGAAGAAAGAAGCAGCACGCTGTCTGCAATGAAAAGAGACAAAAAAAAAAGATAATACAGGCAAGACATTTGTGGATTTAAAAAGACAAAAGAGAGATACAGAGCATAAAAAACTCATGAGTGACAGCAAGTAATTTTAAAAGTTGCACTGAGATATGAGAAAATGGGTAAAACAGGAATTGGATAGAGAGAAGAAAGGATGAAAATAAGTCAGATCTGTCCACTTAATTCTCACAAGACTACTAATTCAATAAAATCTGATTAGAGTAGTTGATTTCTACAGAGAGAAAAATAATCTTAATCAAATGTATCTCACTATGGAGAGACAGCTGTAGTGTACGTGTTTCACTGCATGAGAAAAACAAGAGTGTCTTGCCTTTTAAAAAAACGGTACTGAAAGCGGTGTCCGTGGGGTGAAAGTTAAACTGCGTAACTGACAGACTGACAAACCTCTGGGCATCAAATGCACAAGGAGCCCCTGTGCCAGCAGCATCTGCCCACTGCGTAGCATACAGCCCCAGCCGCAGTCTGTGGTCCAGGTGGAGCCCTCCAGCTGAGGGAACTCCCTCCTGTATGTCAGCCAAACCCTGGAAACAAAAGCCAGACGGAAGCGCTCCACTTCCTCTGAGAGGATGTGAAAATGAGGGGACAGAGAAAAAGAAACAGAACATGAGGGAGAACTCTCACAACGCTTTAATTCCAACAAACAACTATTCTGACTGCTGTCAGTTTCATATCTTGTTTCGCTGACATGAGAAAGATCCATTTACATGTCTGTTACTGTCTGCTGCTTTCTGTTCACTGATGTTAACCCAGAATGTTTTTAACGGAAGAGGGTTGACACCGCTGTGGTTAACCATGAACACACATCACTACAACACCTGGGGTCTGCTCTCCTTGAAGTCTGTCTTTCTAGAGTGCAATCGCAGCTTCTACTGAGGGGGATTTTATGCTTCTTAAAAGATGTTGTATTTAGAATTTACCTTCACTGTTGAGCAGATAGGAGTGGCCCAGGACAGTGACTGGCGATATCTTGTTGAAGGAGGTTTTTGATTTAACAGTCCAGCCTACAGAAGGACAAGCAGGGAAAAAGGAAAGTTGAAAGCAGCCATTACAGAAAGCTCACTGAGGCTTCGTCAGATGATTGTCATGTTGTTTTGCAGCATCTTGACAATGAAATAAAAATCTGGCAACACTTCAAAGAAATATAGCTATACAAGACAGACAGTTGCATCCACACACTCTCATCTGAACGGACCATATTTGACGTTGTTCCATGCAGACATCAGTTTGGCTTTCAGTTTGTCCATCTCGTCAGGTTCCCCATTTGTCTCTCTGCTGGGATCTGCTGTCTGCAGCGGCCTGGGACCAAAGCTACCCTGCCTCTCCAGGGGCTGCTGCCTGCGGCTCTCCACCAGCTCATCCTGCATCCCTCCCCTTCTGTACTGCGCTGCGCTGGGGGAAACTGAGTTCATGCCTCTGGGCCCTCACTGCTGGACTCTGCTTCTCCTCATTGCAACACAGAACTGACGGCAGACGGAGAAGACTGTAAATGATCGAGTAAATCATTGATTTTGGTTCCTTAAGTTTTAACTGACTTGACCTGATGTGCTGTGAGTCATGTGACTCCTCCAGCAAGCTCAGCATTAGATGTTGCCGTTTTGGAGTAACTTTGCGTATTTTGTCCAATTTTGTCCTCTCCAAAAAGAAAACAATTTTTTGATACAGTTGGATTGCTGCTCTCCTACATTCTTGCTTGCACTTTTTATTTTTACAAAGGTGTTACTATAATAGTGACTTGCAAAGACCGATTTTACTGAATAATTTGTAAAATTGCTGGTTTTGAGGCAGTTTTTTTTTTTTATAAACTAAAAACTGCTAAAATGCTGATGTGCATGCTACACAAAGCCATCAAATCTCAAGACACCTGAGCAAGCTCCCTCTGCTGATTAAGACTGTATGATGGTTGACAAGAGAGCTAAAAAGGTTTGTTAAAAAATCATACAACAGTCGACTGACTCAATGTTTGACATTAGCTGCTTTTTATTTGTTTTTTATGGGAGTAAACAGATTGCAATAAGAATGAAAGTTGATTCTTGATCTTGAAAGTAGTAGAAACTGAACTGAGTTTTTGACTTTCAGCTGAACAAAGGAAAACACAATTTTAATGTCTTCTTTGTGAAGTGATTTTTCACTATTTTATGATGTATATAGTAAGGCTAAACGATTTTGAAGAAATATCTAATTGCGATTAATTGGACTGATATTGCAACTGCGATATGATTTTTCAATATCAGACGGAATGACAATTTCTACGTAATTATTCTCATTTTCATTGAAAAACATATTGATTATATTATGGTGCGATTTTTGCAGTGATCTGTAAAAAACAAACAGTTTTTCTTTAAGTTTATAGAATATAATGTGTAGGCCAGAACGACTCTGCAGCACCACAAAATTTGAATTAAATTGTATTTTGACACACACATTTCCCCTTGAGTACACGTTGCACCCACTGCGATTTAAAAACTGTAGTAGTCCATATTGTGATTTCGATTAAAATTCGATTAATTGTGCAGCCCTAATATACAGACTAATTCACTGATCGATTTAATCTCCTGCAAACCAAAGAATAATAATAAATAATAATAGTTTGCTTACTTGCATTCCGAGTTTAAATCCTTCTGAAAAAGTTAGTAACTGCTCCTTTTGTCAAGATTAATTTATGAGATTGCATTTTCAAGGCTATGAATGAGGTTTTACACTCTTGAAATCACATGATTTTACAACACTGTAAAAGAAACCAGCACAACAACCAGTCTAAACCAAAAGCAAGTCCTCACTTCCTGAAAAAGTATAAATACAATTGTAGTCATCTGTCTTCAACTACTGATTTCACAATGCACAAAACGCAAAGAAAAGTCCCGGGGACTGTTCAATCCTTCCCTGAAACTGCTGAGTATTAATTTCGTCAGGGAAGATTAACACAGTGTGTAGTCGCTGATTGCATTGATGGGCACATTTTTGAGGGAGAAGGAAGAAAAAAAAAAAAACATCATGTGATTTCCATTTGACAACCGGCATGTCAGGCTACTTCAGCGTCTGTGAAAGTCATCTGATTATGGTGGCTGTCAGTGTTCATGCTGATCATGCTGTTAAACACTTCAAACAATTACTGCAAGACAGACATGCATCTGTCACGACACCATGAGAGACAAAACCGCATTTAAATCGACAGACATTTATCACTAATAATCCCACTGTAACGTTAATATCAATATTACAGCGACGAAGCAACATAATAAACCACATATTTTTCTCCTAACACGAAAATCCAAGCCTAAGGCTAGTAACAGTATTCAAGGGACCATCGTAGCCGTAACCTGACGCTGCCTCCTTTAAATGGCTAGCGTTAACTCACCAAAAAATTTAAGATTCACTAACAAGT
The DNA here is from genome assembly GCA_029874485.1 of Naso brachycentron. Lineage (NCBI taxonomy): Eukaryota > Metazoa > Chordata > Actinopteri > Acanthuriformes > Acanthuridae > Naso > Naso brachycentron. Next base: position 20,751,085 of record JAQFJA010000020.1, read on the forward strand.
ACGTACCTGCCGCAAAGCTGGTTAAGCCGGTCGATACTTAGAGGTCGGTTGAATCATTTCAGCGATTCCCTCCCTCTTCGCCCACGATAGCAGTCCTGACGAATAAATTCAGTATGCTAGCTTACTAAGGCTAGCTGACTTTAGCATTATTAAACACTAGTCCCGGCGTTAGCTAAACTACCGAGCCTTAAAGCCGGACTCACCAAAGCTCTTAATGACCTTTCAGCAACGTAGCTGAGGTCAGTACGGTACGCGTTCCTTCACTTAACAAACGAGCGAAATTTTCAACACTTATGCGAGGATAATCCGATATAAAACGACTTTTCCTCCCTGACCGACCACTTTAGCGTCTCCACTTGACAGTAGAGGGCATTTACTTCCTGTTGTCCTTTCCCAACGCAACGCTATTGGTTGACGTAATCACTGTGAGGAAGCTGATTGGATAAATCACATGGTCATTATAAGCCTATGCATTTATATAGATAAATCTATGATTAGCGGTGTGACTGATAGGAACTGCATGTGTTCGTTATACTAATGCATGTTAAATGAAAAGATTTTAAGTACACAGGTTTGAAAATAAAACGAACAAAAAGTGTATTTCTCATAAGGCGAATGACATTTTGACTTGTCATGGCAGAGAAATCATATGTTTGATAAATAACATTCGTCATTGCTCTTATTGATTATCTTAGTAAGAGCTGCAAACTACTGGTTCTTAAACTTTATTTCTGTCACGCCTTCCTTAGAAAGTTAAACAATTTAATAAATTAATTATTTTAAAAAAATGAAGGTTGCTCCTTTTGTGTGTGTTTTTACACACAAGAGACACGATGACTGTCAAGCTAAATAAAATGTGAAGCCCAGAGCAAAATCATTTAATTTTTTTGGATATGACTGACATGTTTCCTTGATGAAAATTCGGAGCAATTATTGCAATGCAGCAGCTGGTAATGCTACTACTTACACCTGTTAAATGCATGTTTTCCCCTGTTGCTCCCCCCCTGGTTGGGAGATACGGAACGTGAGTGAGCCAGAATGGACAATACCACAGTCCTGGAACAGAAAAACATGAATGGAATACAGCCACGATTCAGTTTCAGCTGTATGACATGCTCATTGAAATGGTGTATTTATTTATGATAAACTGCATGTAAATGTAGCCAAAAGATTGTTTACTGTCTGTGAAGACTGTATATGGGTTGCTACAGGATATTTATAGCAGTGAAAAAAAGAGTGAGAAGTGGCACATTTTGGAACAAATCTCAGAATTTTATTCCACATACTGCACTTCAGGTGTCTGCATTTGAATCACATCTATCACAAACAAAAATGCCCCATGGTACAAATAAATACACTTCAAGTGAACAGAGAAATGTGGAATGTTTTTTTGTTTTTTTTTAATAATTGGACTTTTGTGTTCATTTATAGAATTTATATTTGTATACAGTATATTTTTTTCTTGAAAGTAAACAATATCAGTAAATGAAGATTTTTCCAAATAAAGTGCATTTATACTACTTTGTCTGTCGATCACAAAAAAGAGAAATTCTTAAACATGTCACACTACTATAGACACCACTGATTGAGAAAAGGCCTGAAAGTGGGCATGACAGCTGTATAAGATTACTTTACAGTTTGTTTTCTAATCAGCTAATGAGAGCTGACCTGATGACTCGTTTATTACACCAAAATATAAAAGAACTCCTTCCTATCAGTAGTATACAGTATATTCAAAAATGTTAATCCCTATTCCAGAAGATAGAATTAACAGTCACGGGAGGAACATAACAGAAAAAGGAATAATTCATGTTTCAAGTGTTCAGTTGATAATTACTGCAAATATCTTGTCATTTGAAGCATAAATGCATATTCAGTAACCCTATGGCTGATAACATCCGTTCTGCAGTACTTTGGTGGACTCTTAAGCTTCATTACAGAATCTCTCACTCCTATGTGTGATTAATCAACGTTTTATGGAAACATGTTTGACAATAAATATTTAGAAACACTGGAGGGCAGTAGAGTACAGTGCCAAATTTAAAAAAAATCTCCCTGGTTGGCGCATGAGCTGCATAAGACAAACACTGTTAGATTCAAGGGTGGATTTCTGATAGAACAGATTAACATTGATTCATATGGCATAAAAGATATTCAAGAAATGTTTTTGTATTAACGGCTGCTTATGTAAAGAGATTTTTTCCAATTAGCATATAACTTCTCACTTTGTTGCCACATAGCTTTTAGTCACAACCAGGGTACTGTTTTTGTCTTTAGTTTTTTTCTGACAGATAAAACTGAAACAATGCAGCCAGCACATTTGTACGCTAGTGCCAACAACCTTGAACGCTGAGTCAGTTTAAACTGACGGTAAATGCTGAAGTTTGGACAAGAAAATGAGTGTCAGTCTTTGAACTTCTGTCTTGGTGTGAAGTTGCTGCTCTTGAATCCATTTACATTTGTAAAGCAAAGTTACATTTTAAAAATGCATCAAATCAAAGCTGGATTAACTTGATGAAATCCTGCATATTGTCCCAGCTTAGTGAACTAGTAGGACAGCAATCCTCACACAGCTGTAAATAGTTTGCATAAGATTATGTACACTGGATAGTTACTGAGGATGAGCTACTGAGGAGATGACTACGACCAGTGACAGAAAACGTTTTTTCCTGTGAACATCTTAATTCTTCTCAGTACCCTTGTTGAGATGATTGATTCTAACCTCTTTTATCAGTATGTTACATAGCAAAATGTGAGCAATGAATCAGTCTTGACTAGCTACCTTGCCATAGCTACAGTAACAACGCAGTCATTCTAATTATACTGTAGATAACCTTGTTTTTGCAGTAACAGGTTCATTGTGACATACTGTACCATGCCCGCATCCACAAACCCTACCTTAGCTGAGAGCCCTTTAACAGACTACAGTGTGCTACATCCATGACTGCCTGCTTTTCCTGTTTTGGCTCAAAACAACACATGGGTCTGGTTTAGTGTATGTGCTTATAATTTCTACATACATACCAACTCCATATATATAATCACTGTGACTGTGTGATTTGTCAATAAAGTAGCAAAGCACTGAACTGCTACCTGATTCTAACTGCTGTCTGCTCATTTCCAGTTTGGTTTCCATCATGACCCTTGCTGAGTCAACCGTGCAAAGTGTAAATCCCCTTTGAAAAGACACAAACATTCTCACACACATCTAAACGCACTCACGCCCTAACTCAGAGACCACAGGGGTATGGATTTAAATGCATGAAAATCAGCTGCTGACACTGCCGCCTCCTGTGGTGATGTGAGCGTGCGTGCATGTGCTTGTGCACGCGTGTGTGTACGGCTGTGTGGAGTCGGAGGCAGAGGGAGAAAAGGGCTGTGGTAGCCCTCCTGCAAAGGCAAGATAAGAGCTGAGCCTGAGCTCTGTCAACCCGCTTTCCTCTGCAGCAGGACACATCCTTCAAGAACCACCAGAAATAGACCCAAGGTGGCTTCACACACACATACATACACACGCACACATACGCAGACACACACACACACACAATCCCCTGCGACAGACAGAGCCGAAGAGTGCTTGATGTGACATTTACTGACAGAGTGCCTGCTTTGGCTTTGTCTGACTGTGCACATCAACAGTAAACTGCTGCATGAAGTAGGTATGAGCTTGATCATCTTGTTTCTTGCTTTACCCGCCATAGCCAAACCCGAGGCTGCGTGTCATTCTAGTTGTTTGATGCAAAGAACATGACTCAGTTCATCCCTCTGTTTGGATGTCTTGTTTGATAAGAAGTAAAAGAGGGAAGGGCTGGTTGAAAGACAAAATAGAGTGAATGGATTTGGTATTCACAGTATTCAGCATGTTTTGATCAGTAAAGCACTTTTTGACCTTCTTGTACCTATAATACACATATAGTACATACCATATGACATGCGTTCACATAGACCCACACACGTATACATCTGATAAAGTGTTCCACATTACATTAAGAGTTTTTCTTATTAAATACTTTATAATAAAAAAATCAGGTAATGCACCTTTACAGTAGATTCTTTTACTCCTGGTTTTAAGTTAGAATCAGTCAGTGATTGCAATCAATAAATAACATTTCATAGACTTTGAAACTGGAATGTACATTGTTTTTAAGTGCTTGACTTCTTTTGCATTGTTCTTCCAAAAAAGGCATCTTTTTTTTTCTATTAAAGTCCTGCTTTGGAACTCGACGGTGTCACATTTTGGGCAGGCTGCTGGATGTTGTAGCCTTCTCTAACGGTGAACCAGCAGGACTTTGGGTCACCACTGCAGCCGCAATGACCACTCGACCTCCAGCGGGAGTGTCACACTTTCCTGCTGTGCCTCCCTGCTTCTCCTCTGCTGCCTTAGTCTGCTGGTCTTTGCTCTTGACCGCCTCCTGAGAGCCAAGCTTGATTGGTCCGAGGACGTTTTTGGCCACAGTGGTCAGCTGGCTGACAAAGCTCGTCTTTTCGCCGGGGGAGACAGGCCGGGATTTACAGAGGGAGGGTCCACAGAGGGAGGGGGTGACACCAGTTGGGGAGGGCGAGGGAGAAGGCGAATGCTCCTCCACCACCTCCAGGCGACATTTGTCCTCCCAGTCAAGCGTTCCCCGGTAGCAGTTGACAGGCCCAAGACCCTGCCTCACCTTCCCCAGCGAGAGTGGCTGCCCATGTGGGGGGACAACGGGTGCGAGAATGCGAGATGGAAGTTTAGGGCTTTTGGAGCCGAGGTCTGGAGTCCTCGAGTCACTGCTCTCTGCTACAGCCTTTCTCAGGCTGTCCCCTACACCTGATGGTTTAAAGGTTTTGTTTATGCTCAGAGGACCTGCTGTCACTGTCACGTCAGTGCTGATGGATTTCTCTGGAGAAAAAGCAGAGCTCTTGGTGAAGACAGCACCAGGTAAATCCGATCTACTCTTGTTTCCTTCATGCTTTGGTTCAGTTTTGCTCCCTAGTTGCTCCCGAGCATCTTTACTATTAGATAACACACCTTTGGATGCCTTGTGGTCTTGTTGTTTTGAAGTTAAGTCTGTCTGACACTTTTCCGACCCCTTCTGATCGCCTATGCTTCCTGTTGTTTTGGTCAGGGTACTCGGAGTTGTAACTTTGGTGATTTCTGCGCTTAATTTGGAGCTTAGGCCAGCCTGCGAGCTCAAGGGCAGCTCACCTGCATAAGGTTTTCTTGTTAAGGACGACTGGCATACTGTTGCTTCCACCCGACTCAGTCTCTCAAGGACTGTCGTGGTATCAATTTCCCTCTCTTTCTCCCTCTCCCTCCCTCTCTCCCTCTCTTCCCTATCCCTCCCAGCCAGCAGCGTTTCCCTGCTGAGTGGTGACTCTTGTCTCCCTAGTCTCCTGACAGGTTTTAGAACCCCAGTCTCTGGGGTAGTTGAGGATGAGGGTAGTGGTGGAGAATTAGGGGGTAAATTTTCACCTTCGGTCTCCAGCAGGCTCTGGAGGCCGAGCTCACAGAGGAAGGCATCCTTACGGTACTCAGAGTGCTGCACCTCCAGGCTGTGCTTCCTCAGTGGACCCCCGAGACCTCCTGTAGAACTGGACTGGGTGAGAGGCGAGCCCAGCTTCTCTGCTGACTGGACCCGTTTGAGAAGAGGTGATCGAGGGGGTTCTGCGCTCTTGGGCCTGGGACGGACCACCGGCGGTGAGGAGTGGAGCTTGGCAGGGAAAGACTGGGTGGTATTGGAGCTCCCTACTGTGTGGCCTGGCAAGGGTGGTGGGGAAGACTGAGTAGGGGAAGGTGTGTGAGCCAGAGGGGACAGGGGGATGTTACCAGCAGATTTACAACGGGCTGAG
>JAQFJA010000020.1:20760991-20771755 GCA_029874485.1 Naso brachycentron
GAATGCAAACAAAACTTTTGTTTGTTCACAAAAAAAATCCACAGGACACCTTTAATTACAGAAAAGATGAGAGTAATAAGCAGTAGTGAAAAAGCAATCACAGCTGCGAGATACAGATAACTGATGCGAGATATGGAAGAAGGAAAATCCAATAAGTAGGGTAATAACTGATGTGACACCTTCAGCTTATCAAATCTTCTAACCATTATGAGCACAAAATGTATGAATGATTGATTTTATTTTACATATGAATGTAGAGGAGATTAAAATCCAGACATAAGCCTTCTAAAGACTGAGGTGAAATGGAGTTACGAGAAGTAATGGCAATCTGTCTCTGCTGCATGCTCTCAATCAGAGAAATGTGTCAGTTAATAATGTGTTGTCTGGTCCCAGCAGGTTGTAGGCTTTGTGAGCTGCTTCAAAGCATGATGAGCAGAGCAGCAGAGCAGAATTATATTTAATGAATCTAGATCCCAGTGTGACAGTCAATTTTTCATTTTGGCGGGCTAAAAACTAAAAGCCTTCATGCAAGCTGCTGGGTGATCTTCACATATCAGCTCCTAACTGCAAGTTAATAACGTCAATATTGAGGGAACAAATTGCATTAAATCAAATGCATTCAATAGTCCTAAAATAACCTGTAATTATTGGTTTGTGTGACTTAATTGGAACACGACTCACTAAATTTGAGTGTTTTTTTTCATTATTTATCAACAAATCATGAAAAAACAGTTATATTAGGGTTTCTGTGAGAACCAGCCATCTAATTCGGCTTTTCGAGTTTCCAAACTTTGGAGAAGTGGGATCTATTGTTGATGCAAAGTGAGTGTGAACTGTTGCACAAAGTTTCTTTTTCTACAAGACATGTCAAAATCGGTGTCAGTAGGATGAAAAGCAGTTATTCAGGCACACTGTGACAGCTCACCTGCAGAGCAAGAAAAAAACTTTCAGGAAACTTTTGTCTCCTACAAAAGCAAACGGAACACTCCAACTCACTCGCTCACAAAAGTCCCAAACACGTCTGTAAAACCCAATTATTCAATAATGGCCTTTACTCACATCTCTGGGGATCCAGTCCTCCAGCTCTTGTCTCTTATGCTGAAGCTGCCCAGGCTCTCTCTCTTGGTCACCTTGTCCTCCCGCGGGCCCTTGTGCTCTCGACGGGACACAGAGGTCGTAGCTTTTTGTTCCAGCTGAGACAGATGCTCCATGCTGCTGTACACCTGCAGGGGGACACGGTCGGATCAATAGTCATTTGGACTGTTAGCGGTTATTTACAGCTCTGGGAAGGTACAGCTGGTGAGTGGGAGTTACAGCTATTTGTTTGTTTGCTGTAATTATATATAATTACTGTTTTTGTTTCATATATATTTGCTATGTATCATGATGATATCCACCTTATAATTAAAAATTTATATAGGACTGGCACTACTGATATAAGAACTTTCTACAGCTCAGTTTAGATTGTTGTTATGAAAATTCAAGAGGAAAGTCACTTCTGAGCAAGATGGCAAGACAAACATGACAAATAAATACAAAATAGAAAAAGTCAGTTGAAGATACTAGATGTGCAAGTGCAATTCTTGCAATGTAGAAAGCAATAAAAGAGGACAGAGGAACTTCAGCATTGTGCTGTTTTAAAACGAGGACTGTTTATTTCACGAGATAAATAAAAACTTAAACCTAATGAACCTCATTTTGGAAACCTGTCTCTCTGACCACTGGGGAGGAAGTCGCTTTTCACAGAAACTGAGATGATTTGAAGTCACACTAAAATAAGCCAAGATAAGAGCATTTATTGATCCCTGAAGGTGAAATCTAGTCAATGCAGAGGCACAAGGATATAAATAAAATACATACATTTAAAAATGAAAAAAGAAGTACATAAATCTATAATCAGAATAAAAGTAAATACTTAAAAAAATAAACAAGAACAATTAAAGACGAAATCACAAGGCAAAAGTGACTTTTGTGTGGTTAATAAAGTCAGCAGTCTAGTGTGTGTAAACAGTGTACACCAAATTAAATACTATATATATTACTAAACATTGCAACTTATACTACTATAGAGATATAACAAAAATATAATCTGGTATATAATAAGAAAATGAGAAAATTGTACAACATGTTTACAGAATTGTATTGTATAGCATAAGATAAAAACTTTAAAGGGGAGAGTCCTTGTTTAAAGCTCATATGGCTGTGGGAACAAAGCTCTTGCTAAAACGGGCCTTCATGCACATGGGTAGCCTGTACGTAGGGCCAGAGGGGAGGGGAATGAAGTACTGGTGGAGTGGGTGGTCGGGGTCATGTGTGATTATAAGTGCTTTCGGATTCAAAGCTCCGATTGTGTTGGAAGATAAGAGATTGTAAAAGGTGAAATGTGGCAGTGCAGTAGAAGATAATATATATGTAGTACAGAGCAGCAATTTAAAATAGAAGATTAGGCATAATGTAGTAGAGTATGAGTATACCGCAGTACAACAATAAATAAAAAATAAATACAGTATAATGTATGACAAAATACATCAAATGATAAATAATCAAAATAGTTGCTTGTTAATTTTCTATCATCTACAAATCATGACTCATCGTTGTGGCTCAACATTAATAAATCATAACGAATCAAACACACATGTGTTCACTGTAGTGTGTGTGTGTGTGTGTGTGTGTGTGTGATTGTTCAGCAGTGGTCTTTGCTTGAGCTTTCAAAATCCCTCAAGTGTAACTTCAAACTCATCTCAAACGTAATTGAAACGGATCCCTCAATGAGGCACTTTGGATTTTCTGAAGAGCTCCTTCACAACTTCACAACCAAAACATGAGAGGATGGACCAGGTGAAAGACGGAGGGAAGGCAGATGGAAAGACAGAGTGCGTGAGAGAAAATGGAAGTGGGGGAGTTGCGAGAGAGGGAAAAGAAAAAGACAGCCTGAGGTGAGAAAATCCCACCCGGGAGGGGAAGTGTGACAGAAAAAGAAGACTTTAGCACCCGGAGAGATAGAGTCACAGATCAGGATTCAAAAAGATTTAGTCATGGAAAGAGAAAGAATATTGAGGACAGATTATTAAACACTCGTCTTTAGACATTCAGAGCATAAGGCATTAAAGGTACACTGACCTCTGAGTGGCTTAAAATAGAAAATGGAGGGAAAAGGAATAAGAGGGAATGATGCAACAGCCCTGTAAGACTTTCTGAACTCCAGCCTTCAGGCACGGCTCTCAGTACAGTAGGACCTCAAATGTATAAGTGTTAGAATATTTTCTCCTCTCTCATATAATCCTGTCACATAAAGTGCCATGTGACAAAATGCATTCACGTTGCCTTGGTAAGATTTAAAAAAGAGAACAGAGTTAAATGACAGCGGGGCTAAGAGTGAGATGAAAGAGGAGAGAGGGCAGAGTCCACACCTTGCTGAAGCGAGGAGAACAGGAAGAGAACTGTCTGATCTCCACAGGCTCATCATCATTGGTGTCATCCTCGTCGTATGTATTGATGTGGTGATAACGATCCGAGCGGGCTGCCGGCGGAGGGAGAGAGGAGACGAAATATATGAGCTGTCAGCTGAACATAAAAATTAGCATTTTTGACTGGAACGGTGTTAGAAAATTATTGTAGAACCCATAAACCTAATATTGATGTAACCGCTACGCTTTACAGACACATAAATCCCGAGGGACGTACTATCAAAGTAGCTGGTGTCTTCCTCTGACTCCAGGTGAGGAATGAACTCTGCCTTCTGTCTCAGCAAAGTGTTCCAATCCAGCTCTGTGAAGAATGAGTGCTGCTTCACCTCAAACGCTCCACCTGGTGGCAGGGGCAAGAATGACACAGCCTGTCAGCCTCAAAATACGGCATGAATTTAAAAGGATACATAAGCTATTTATCAGACAGTATTAACAACAATGGATCAAATGATGATGTGTGTGTAAAGTGTGCCTCTCAAAGTGACCAACTAAGAGAATTATCATTCACTCTGCAGTCTTCCTCAGCTCTACAGGGCGTTTTGACGACTTTCAACTCATTCTTTTATTTTTGCAGCCCTTGATGATTGTCATTTACTTCGTTACTGTTGTTTTCAGACACATCTGGCGACTGCTGTCAGTGAAAAAGCTCTGAAAAACCACACCAAGCAGAAAAAGTTAGCAAATCGCTGGTAAACAAGGTGAAGCATTTAGCTGCTGAGGAGTCGAATGTTTTCCTCAGAATTTGGTTGAGATGCAAACCAAAGCTCAAGGGAGAGCAAATAATAGAATATATTCATCAAGTTGCAAAAAAATGCCAATTTGTTTTTCCATTTCTGCTGAATGAGAAAGTAACCTCTTTAAAGTGTTTTTATGGCGAGGTTATGTAAACAGTTTGCTGCACTGCCCCCTGTTGACCAAAAGATCATGTAGGTTTGAGAATAAAGCGGCTAATAAAGTCATATACAGTCGATCTACATTTCAAGCCAACCATGGTCACAAGCTCTGTTTAGAGACCAAGAGAACGCGCAACCGCGAAACCAAGCAGCCAAAATGAGTTTAGCTACTGAGCTACTGTTCCTTTGTATTATGGAGTCAGCCGAGGTGGTTCAGGTATCTGGTGAGGATGCCTGGGGGTTACACATTTTGCAGGTTTTCTGGGCACTACGAATCGGTACATAGTCAAAAAACACATGGGGGACAGCTGGGACTGGGACCCCCCCCATCCTGTGGTATTGGAAAGGAAACAAAGGGAGGGACCCCGAACTATATATCTCATCTATCATTGGAACGCCTCATGATCTACCGAGAAGTGCAGGAAAACATTTCTCAGAGACTACTTTTGTCATCCTGCTGCCACTGTGATACAGCTCTGGGTAAGCAAAAAAAAAAAAATGGATGAATGGATGAAAATGGTCATATTTGTGAAATTAGTTACTATGTATGACTTAATTTTCAATCTTTCAACGTATTGTATGCAAGGCTGATTCTCTTTTGAACAAGTTTTTTAATTAATAGCACTCTGTCCTAACATTGAGTTGCAAATTGACCTTCTGATATAAAATGAATGCAAAAGTTTTTACCTGTACCCAACCTCACAAGAGGGTTTGTCTGTAACAGGGCAGAGATGAGGGCCAAGGCATCTGCAGGCAAAGCGTCATCACCGTCTGGCCAAACTATATCATCTAGCAGAGACAACAGAAAGAGACCAAATATGTCAGAATGACAAAGAGGAAAGAAACTGCTTTGTTTTTCTGGCATAATGGTGGCTAAAATATTGCTAGCACTTTTAAATAACTAAACAAGCAAGTAAGCAAAACAGGCCAGCATTATCAAGGTCAGCAAAAATAATCCAGGACCTCATGTACACTGATTATATTGTAAGTTGATGATGTAAGTATTGTTGCAGGTGCACATTTTGAAATAGTTTTGTACTATGAACCACTTACTAGAAAGACAATACTCCAGATACCCAGTTGAATGAAAATATACTGTGCAGCTTTTGTGGTATTGAAGTGTAAAGTTTGTGTATTTTTCTTTGTACCACAAAGGGTTGAGTGGAAATGAAAGCCTAATGCCAAAAAACATACAACATACAGGCTTCCATGGATAATAAAATTTGCAATACAAGATGCTAATAAAAAATAAAATAGACCAAAACAGTTATTTATATACAATTACTAATATACACCCAGAAATAATTTGGCGCAGTTTTCCGTCTGAGGGAAGATGATGATAACATGGTCAGCATCTTTGTATCAAAAGTTCCACATCCTGGAAAAACTGTCCACCAACTATAACTTCATTTGACCACCAAGCATCACTGATGTAAATCACAGGGTCAGTCCACCTTCTTTCTTCCTGCTGCAATCCTGCCTTTGTAGACTCAACAAACAGTCCACCAACTCAGTCCACGATGTCGTGCAGGAGACACGTCCCTGCAAAACTGTTTGGCCACCCAGACTCATACTGCGCTGATTTTTATATTTTTAGTTTTTTTTTTTTGGCTGAAATGTTTCTTTAAAAAAAAAAAAAAAAAGTAACGCAGTTTAAGTTTAACACCATTCCTTACCTGTGATGACCTGTCCAAACAGCTCCTCTGGAGTGTCTCCAAAGAAAGGAACACAGCCCACCAGGAACTCATAAAGGATGATGCCCATGGCCCACCAATCCACTGGCTTTCCATAGCCCTGACGAAGAATCACCTCTGGAGCGATGTACTCTGGAGTTCCACATACCTGCCATGGAGACAAGGCAGAGGTAAATACAGACAGTGGACGAAAAGAAAGGACGAGATGTAAAGACAGTGGAAAAAGGGTTGGAGATGTTTGACAAACTGAAGTTGTTGTCATCCAGAGAACTTAAACTTTAACTTGTCCAATTGACACTGCACATTTAATTGGCCACTTTATTTAATACTCTTAAAATTTTACATCTAGACACATTGAAAGTTAAATATACCAGTCAAAAATGTTAAAACAAATTCATTTATATGCAAATAGTTTTTGTTTGAAAAGTTGAATTAATCAACCACGTTGTCTCTTTCTTTTGTAAGAATTCCACTCTTAAAGTCCGTACAGCTGAGGTTTCATATTATATATTATACACACTTCTGTAAGTTTATACTGAAGTTTGATCACAAAATCCTGTTCGTATGTACACACCTTGTTCATCAACATCATTAAAAAAGACTCCACACTCAGAAGATGAAAATGAAAACAGCTTCTTGTATGAAACTCATCATCAATCATCACAGAGAAGCTCAAACATCCAAGACACATTTTAATGGTCAGTTTGTCAGACAGATAGATAGATAGATAGATAGACAGATAGATAGATAGATAGATAAATAGATCGATAGATAGACAGAACAAAACACGCTGTTTGCACCGTTCCTGTGCAGTATCACATATGTTCAACATGATTTCATGTGTTAGGTTGTTTTCTCATAATCACCTACTGTATCCATGCTTTTCAGGAGATCGGAAAGAGAATATAAATGTTTGTACTCGTGTCCCTGCACGTGTGAGTGGTTACATACGTGCACGCTGTCTTACACAACAGAGACATCATTACTGAGTGAACGAGTAACACCCTCTAATCACAACCTTCACAAGAACCTTGAAAAAGCAAAGCCCTGGTCTGTTTCATCTGCAGATGTTTGTGATTACTGGCAGACAAACAGATGCCTGTTCCCACCCAGAAGAGCTGGAGGGCACACGAGCCAATCTGACTGATTACGGTTGCTCTAACTTAGAGCTTAAACAATAACTACAATTGCAAAATTGTACTGTGATGGGGATGGAGAGCGTTTATGATTCACTCACTCAGAAGACACGGGAAGCATTGTATGCAAAGTCTTTATTTGGAGATTATTGACTTTGTCGGATGACTTGGCTGGCTGGCACACACGACTGGAAAAGACTGAAAAGATGCTGTGAATGCCAGTCGCCTATTCATCCACCGCACAACTGATCTCTGAATTACACTAATTTTTGCATTACACACACCTCATTCATGCAGCTGCTGATTAAATGTCTGCAGGCTCTCTTCTTTTATAATGTGTTAATATCCCAAAAACCCACCATACATGCAGCTATGACAGGTCCTGTACCTGCTTATCCAGGAACTCCCTGGCATCTTTCTCAATGTGTCCCTCATACAGGTTGGTGGTGAGGCTCATTAGACCCATCTTTGATAAGCCGAAGTCTGTAAGCTTGATGTGGCCCATGGAGGTGATCAGGAGACTATTTGGAGGAAGAGAAAATGCGTTCAACAGTTTGATTTTAACAAGGACAGAGTGACAGAGTGAAGACACATGAGCCTGGTGCACATAAACGCATAAAGCAACCCTCATCTCTGAAGCATTTTGACTCTGTTTCTGTCTTTTTACTCTCTTGACCTGAGCGGACCTGTGAAGGACAGTGCAGTGCATTAGGTAAGGCCTCCACATGGACTCTCTGGTGCAGCTGTAATGTTAAGTGGTAAATCCATCCTCTTGAAATTAAAACATTTTGTCAGTTTTAACTAGAACTACTTGGCATGGCAGCTACATCAAATTCTTGCAATATTTAATATGTGTTGAGCTATTTAAAGTGAGTGCATCAAAAGCTTTCTTTTTTAGCAGCCACTGGAATGTTTCCCCTGATAACGAGGCAGACATTTAAAGCAGTTTTAATTGATTTTTGGCCCCTGTGGGGCAGCAAAACAAACTCAAACACCATCAATGACATATTATCACTTTATATGTTTATTATGATAAACTTGTAGCAGACATTTCCTGTTTTACACATCCAGCAGTTACAGAGCAACACTGTCCTAATTTTTGCATCATGTTTCTGATCAGCTGATTGATATGACAGCTAAATTCCACCAAGCTGATCCTGGCAACTCGAGACAAGGCTCATGACTCCACCAGTGCATTTCACAAGCATCCACTAGTAGCGTTCTGTGAAGAACATACAGTTACTTTACATTTTTTAGGATGAAAGCAGCATCAAAGACAGTGCACAAACCACAGAAGTCAGACAGAGGAATGCGCAAAAAATATCTGGTCAATTTTCAAAATAAAACACCCTGTTCAGACTCCTGATCATATCACAGCACGAGACAGACTGCAAAGGAAAACCATTAACCATGTTGCCTATGGTGGAAGTGTAAAAAATAAAGGAAAAATTACGAATTAAAAAAATTCTGAGCATGTCAGCGGAAAGCAGGAGTCGAGCGTAAAGCTAAGAAGTTGCTTTAAGACACCGTGTCATATATCCGTGCCCATTTTTACATTTTTCTTTAGCTCTGTGTTCGTTTCCACCAACTCCTGAGAAAATGTCTTGCTCTTTTATCAGTTAAATGTTACGTGCTGGTTGCTAACTGTGTCCGCTAATTAGTGCTGAGCCGGTACAGTAGGCTTTTTCAAACGAGGATAAAGAAAAAAAACAAATCGTTGAGCTGAATAACCTTGTAAAATGCTTTTTGGAGCTGAGAGGAACTGCATACAGGTGACAATTCTGTGTGAGTTTCACTGTCAGTATAAAAAATATTGATTGGTACAGTTGTAAACACTCACTTGTCAGGTTTGAGGTCTCTATGAACAATGCCATAGTTGTGAAGGTATTCCAAGGCTAAAACAGTTTCAGCAAAATACATCCTCGCCAGCTCCACAGGCAGAGCCCCGATGTTCTTCAACAGAGTTGCACAATCACCGCCTGAACAGAAACACCACGAGTAATTGTTAAAAAAAGCACAGAAAGTGTGATAAGGGCAAAAAGCATCATAGTATGGTTGTAATACATGCAGTACTCCTATCTGTGTGATTAACCTGTGCTAGTCAATGGGAATAAACAGTTTAATGTTTGTATTTGTACTTTTTTTTGGCTTGTTATCCGCTTTTGCTGCCACGAAAACATATCTGGCATAATATGCAAGTCACTCACGATTACTCCCACCCTTGTGCCAGTGCGCCAACATAAGAGCTGCCACAGCCCCCGCTCTGTCCTGAGCTGCCCTTCAGAAAATTCAGCACAACTGGAGAGGAAGATGAGGAGGGCTCGAGCAGCAGTGCGAATCGACTGACCTTGTTTGACTTTCTTGCCCGAGAATCACTGTGATAGTGAAATAAGAGTCTAATCTGCCCCTGCATAAATGTGAACGAATAAACTGCACCATATTACCTTAATATCTTAAATCTGAGCAGACGAAACTATATCTGCTATTAAGGCATTTAGCTGAGACTTTTACCCAGAGTTCAAAAACTAAAAGCTGAATGAGGTCACCATCCCTGCAAGAAATTAAATTGAATAAAGCATGCCTGCAGTGCCTAAAAAGTAAATAAATAAATAAATAAACAATCTGTGTTCTGATTGGGTAAAGATCATTGAAGATGGAGAAGTGCAAGGTCCAGAAGAAGGGGCCTGGTGCAAAAAGCTGTTTAAGTGTTGTTTTTTTTTTTTACAAAACCGGATAGTGAACTGACCTCACATTTCCTCAGATGCCTGACATGGAGAAATAAAGGACAAATGGAATAAAAAGACCAAGTGACCCATTCAGAGTGATCTCAGAAACCCTTTGCATCTTTTTTAATATCAGTCCACTCTCAGATCCAGCTCCCTTACCCTCAACATACTCCATGACCATGCACAGGTGCCTCCGCGTTTCAAAAGAGCAGAACATGGAGACGACGAAGGGGTTCTCTGCGAAGGTGAGGATGTCCCTCTCTACGAACGCCTGCTGGATCTGGTTCCTCAGGATCAGATTCTGTTTGTTGATCTTCTTCATGGCAAAACGCTGACGAGTCTCTCTGTGGCGCACCAGATACACAGCGCTGTAGGAAGGGCGAGACAGAAGAGTGAAAACTGAGTGGACTGGCCGTTTCAAGATGAGGTACAGCGGGAAGACAGCAGGGTGACACAGCTGTAGAACCAGTATGAAGTGGATTGAAGGAATAGAAAGGCTATTGGATCTGATTTTAGGCATGTCTTTCATTGAGTGAGGCTGAGTGGCTATTAAGAATTAAAAACTTCACATATAAAGTTTTTTATATTAGCTCAGAAATGTGCCTTTTCCTCTACATGAAAAGATGATGGGAAATAATGCAGCAGTCACAGCTTCAGCGCTTTCTTTCTGATCTGAGAGGTTTCTTTCAATTCAGCAACATGGAACATCGCATTATTGTTTTAAACTCCTTTCCGGTTCTTTGTTAGTTGCAGAGAATAGCCTACAGAAGTTTACATCCTTGGCAAATCACAAGACCAGGGTCTGAATATATTCAAAAAATGCTTCTTTACATATTTTAGACCTTTCA
>JAQFJA010000020.1:20793096-20803331 GCA_029874485.1 Naso brachycentron
CAACAACTATTCTTCAAGCTTTTTTATGATCCCTCTCGACTCATTAAAGTTATTTAATTGTCGTGTTTTCAGTAAAAAAGTTAAACTGTAATTTTTAATTGAAAAAAAAAAAAAAACTAAACCAGATATAATTAGGCTAATCTACACTTGAGTCATACACAGCATCACGCTTGTAACAATCTGTGTACTGACCTATGTGTCCAGGCAGAGGAGAGTGCGGCCGTGGCAGGGTGGGGGATGTACTGGTCAGGATGAGGCTTTTCCGGTTGCTGGTCCTGCAACTAGAACATATAGAGAACATCAATATTTGTCTCTATTATACTGAAGGCTCCATCAACACTTGACAAGTGATAGTGGGCACATACACCACCGAGTGAGCCTCAGGTTAATGAACACAGAGAGGGTCTTTGTTTGGCTTCGAGTCTGTGTGCTTACTTGTCACCCTGAGTAAATGTATAGCCTTGAGTACAGCACGTGTGGGTTTCCGCATGTATGCTTCTTTATCTTGAGTACAGCATGTTTTTTTGTGTGTGCGTGTGTGTGTATGTGGCAGGTCATAACACACTTTATTGACATCTGCCCAGCCACAGGGGAGAGCAACAAAGCTACAATTTTTTTTAAATTTCCTCTACATGTAGGTCCAGCCTCTTGATGACTGCTGCCATGAAATACAACGGCAGAAGCGATGAGGAGAGGACATACGGAGAGGAAGAAAGGACCACGGAGGACAGCTACAAATCATAATGAAGAACTGGAATTATTGAACCATAAAGGCCTCACTTGCAGCCGACACTGGATGTCTGTGAATTTCAGAGAGAACACACACACACACACACACACACGCATACACAAACACAGATGCCCAGGGGTTTTTTACTCGCACAACAACTCGTAAAGTGGATTTTTCAGGTGTTATTTCCATTTATTGTGGATTGGGTTTGTTCATAGGCCTTTCGTGCTTGTCTGTGTGCTTCACTGAAGTGCCTGTCAGACCAGATTTCGCAGAGCAGACTCTCATCTGACAAACAATACAAGTTTGCTGCTTGTTGCGTCAGCCTCTGTGCTGCTCTACATCTGCGCAGGAAGTGCTGTAAATCATGGATGTGCACATAAAAAGAAAAGCACAAACAACACACATTGGTTATCTGTTGTATCTTCCTCGATCTACAATCTATATCTTGCACTCCTCCGACATCCTCCCTACCAGTATTTCTCCCTCGTTTTGAAGCAAGTCGTTTCGAGCATTCTGAGACATCAAACCCCTGGCCGGATTTTATTGGTGGCAGCGCGCCTCTGTGGGCGCCAGCTGAGGGGGAGCTTGTACTCAACCTTCCAGAGTAGAGAGGAATCATATTAAAATATTTAAGGGAAATGCATTAGCTTTGGATGGAGCGCTGGATGTGGCTTCACACCATCCTTTGCTACACCACTCAGAAGATGAGAACAGAGGAGAAGGGGGAGGGGAGGAGGGAGAGAAAAAAGAACAAGAATGAAAAGTGAAGAGACTGAAGTGCTTACTGTAAATTCCTTTGATTTCCTTTGTGTCACACTTCTCTTTTCCTCAATCACAGTTCTGCTCACAAACCTTCTTTCCTTTCACCCGCTCCTTAACCTGTAGTCTCTTGAATCCACATTTTCACTGCCGCTCTTCCTCAATCAAAAGCTGAATCACTCGAGCATACGCTCGCCAAGCTTCACTCCAGAACATATTCTTAGCTTTTGATTCATGATTCATCACATCCACAGCAGCTCGACTCTGCCGGAGGATCGTCGGATGGCAGTGATTCACTTTTAATGGAAGTGTCTAATGTTTCAAACCACATATTACAGGGAAAGGAACTGAATCTTACCTGCCTCTTTTCTGTGACTTTTTCTTAATGCTTCCCATTTTAGTTACAATAAATCTCTTCACCCTCCTTTGATAACTTGTCACTCATCTGTTTATCCTTCATTTCTTCCATCTTTCGTCTTCATCCTGCGTCATTCTATTCATGCTTTCTCCCTCTTCAATATTAACTCTCTGACTGATGAATAATTGAAATGTTAGAAGTCCAGAAAACTCACTTGCCCCCTCTAAATCCCCCCTTTTTAGGATTATTGAGTCAACTACTAAAGACAGTAACAGAATGAAAATCCACCAGGGCAAAGCAATCTAATCTTCCCATAAAGCCAGAAGTCTCTTGCAGCCACTCTGCTTTATAACTTTGTTATCTTAAATAAGCGCTGCAAAAGGGCATCTTGCCCAAAGCATTTGTACTGTAAAAAAGGTTAAATAGGAGTGCAGCATTTTTGCTCTATAGCAGCCAGCAACATATTTATCACCAGTAAAGGTCACATTAGCGTCCTGCTACTTTCTGCAAAAACTACAAGATCCACATACTTTCGAAGCAGCAGGGATAAGAGCAGAATTATCCATCTGTGGATGCTCTTATATCCACTTACGTATCTGATGCACTCCAATGCGTGCTGTTATTTTGCAGTGATGTGTACCCACCGTCTCTCCGCCCGCTTACGTGACATCCGCTTTAGTCATTATTTTACCAAATGCAAAAGAGTGACTTTCGGCAAACACCAAAGTCCAAGTCACAAACGCCCACTGTAGATTAATACTGAATTGCTTTGATCATTTGGGGGATGCAAAAAAACAAACAAAAACAGACAAACAAACAAACAAACAAACAAACAAAACAAAACAAAAAACCTTAACACAACATTAACATTGTATCTTCAGAAACATTCACATTCTTGGATTCATGTTTGTATCCCACTAATAATAAAATCCATAATCACCATCCTCTTTTCTCTGCCTTGTTCTCCACCAGCTGTTGTGGGAAACATATGTCTCTTTGGCTGCTTAATATGTCACTATGTTCACCAGTTATGTGTGAACTTAACTCGTTTAGTGGTGAGCAGGTAGCAGGTAGTTTCGGTGGATTTTATCAGAGCTTTGTCAAGGCGAACTGCTCGAACTGCTGCCTGCTACAACTGGAAACAAAGATGAAAAGATGGAAGACATGACAGATCCTCAAAAATGAAGCTAAAATGTCTTCATTTCCCCCTGATGGCTGGCTGCATAATAGGTCATAAAACATGCCGTCTCCATGTAAGCTAATAGGACATTGGTCAAACTAAAAATTCCACATACACTTCAGATTAAAATTGGCAGTTCTCATCAGGATGCAGAATGTTCAAGTGCTCATTTTTTCTGCTCGAATTGGTTTTAATTAGATTACTGATGCTATAAAAGGGGGTGTGACATTATTTAACAGCTGAGCCCCTGTTTGTGAGTCTGGCGGTTGTATGGGCGGGACATTGATACTGGGGGATCCATCCATCACTCCTGCACAGAATCTGGCTCCAAATGATGTCACCAGTGCAAGGATTGATCCTAAGTGACAGTCTGATAGGAGGAGCTTCAACAGATTACCATCATGGTTTATAATGTCTTTCATGATGTTTTGTTCTCTCACACAGTAAGTGCTGTAAATATGTTCCAATGCCAACAATGTCCTGTGCTGTTTTCACAACACACCGGAGGGCCTTTTGTCAGCTTTTGTGCAGATGCTGTAGCAGGCTGTCATGCAGTTTGTCAGGATGCTCTCTGTAGTGACTGCAAAAGCTGACAAGCAGCTTTTAGACGAGGTTAGCTCTCCTTATCTTCCTCAGAAACCAGTCGGTGCTTTGTCTTACTCACCACTGCTGTCGACCCAGGAGAGGTCCTCTCTGAGGGTGACTCCCTCATCTGGGTAGTCCTCAAAATCCAAGATAATCTCCTCTGTCTTTTTGATGTTTAAGACTAGTTCTTTAGCTTGCACGTTGCCAGGGTATGAACTTTCCTGTTGTCTGATGTGAGCCTGTGACTGTTGTAACACTGCTGACTTTAATATAGTGATTGAGTGGATTAGCAGACATGCATAAAGGGGAGCATGAGGTGTGCTTGCCTAGTCAGACATTCTGGGGGCAATCCAGTAGCAATTGAACAGAGTTACATCAAGAATATGGAAATCCTGGAGCAGCTTGTTGGGTATGATGGTATTAAACTCGAGCCGTAGCCAACTGACATCATCCTGATGCAAGTGTTGCATCATTCCACCTCTTTTTCCTTCTTTCACTCATCAAAAAGGCAGGACAACATATGTAAAGAGAAGTTCATATTAGCCAGTTCAGTCTTGCATTGGTCCCTGTGTCAGACTGGCCACGTAATTAGCCGTCACAGTGGTGACAGTCAGTGAAGGTTACAGAACAGGAGCTAGAGGTGGCTGTAAGGAATTATGACTAATATGCTGTAGACTCACTGGACTGGGAAAGCAGAGGAGACAAAAGAGGTGCAAATGTGTTGGTAGTGATGTGTGTCTTACCGTGTGTGTGCGCAAATGTGACTTTAAATCACTCTGTCACGGCTATGGTCATGCAGCCGTGGGCTCATCCTGCCTCAGTCTGGTTAAGAGGGTGTGTTCGTATGAGTGTGTGTGCACAGAAAGAGTCTGTATGTTGCACGGTGTCGTCCTTGAATAATAAATCTAAAGCCGTCTGTAGTTTTGTGGTCACACACAAACACACAGTTTACAGCCAAACAATCATCAACTTTATCATCCTCCACCTCCTCTGTTTTTTGAGGCAGATGGTGATACTTGGATTCAAGCACTTGTCCGGTTGTGCATACATGAATTTTGAACAGAAAGCAGCAGTGTTTCCGAAAACGAGACACTTTCCGTTATATAATATTCAACATTCAACCCGTTCAGATCCAGTTAAGGTTATCAAGAAACAAATTCTCTCTATCCATGATACATGACCAACAAGAAGAAAGATGAAGAGGAGAAACGAGAGGAATGTACAACGTTACCATAGCAACTGATTTAGAGTCTTACTGAAAAGAAGCAAACAGCGACATCTCCAACTCTTTTTTCTCTTTTTTCACCAGAGTGAGGAAAAATAAATGTTGGATTGAAAAGTTAAAACAATTAAAGTGATCTTTGGACAGTTAACCACAAAAACTATCATCACACTCTGCAGCAAACCACAACACCGTGAGATGAGTCTGTTGATATGGCCAAGCCAAAGAGTGTTTGTGTGTTTTTACATGAATGCCAGTTTTATAATCCATCATAATCCATTGTGTAATCCATCATGCAGGCTCAATCTGTGTGTGACAGAGTAGCAGTGGTGAGGCGTGCGGTGCTGTCAATCAGACAGAGTATGATTCAATGGGGTCGACGGAGCATGCTGCTACTGTGTGGGTGTCTGGTGATGGACACCGGAGTTGACCAGGAAGCTGCAGTTGAGAAACAAACTTTTAGAATTTGATAAAGTAACAGTGTGTTTCTGGGAGACTGTCAGCTGTGTCTGGCTGAGTCTATTAAAATGTGCAAAGCAAATCATTGATTTTTGTTTTGCTTTGCAAGATGCACAGGTTTTTGCATTCAGGTTGGCGCAAGAAACAACCTCCACACTGACAAACAATAACAGGGGAGAGGAAAAAAGAAGAATTACATGTTTAATCAACATATTGCTACCATCTGCATTTGTTGTTGTAGATATACATGCACAAATATGTTAACAGCCAATAAAATGGCTCAGTTGGCTCAAGTTTTCTGTTTCAATAGCGAATTTCATTTGTCTATGGCATGATTTCACATTTTATGGTTATGTTTTGGCAGTTCAGAGAAAGTGGCTATATTCAGAACAAGATT
The DNA here is from genome assembly GCA_029874485.1 of Naso brachycentron. Lineage (NCBI taxonomy): Eukaryota > Metazoa > Chordata > Actinopteri > Acanthuriformes > Acanthuridae > Naso > Naso brachycentron. The sequence continues at coordinate 20,798,790 of JAQFJA010000020.1, forward strand.
GAGAACATTTAACAACAAGTCTGCACTGACTTGAAGCACAAGATAAGACACTTTGATTTTGATTTCAAAGCTGCTTTAACCAAAATTTTTTAAATTAAAACTGATTAAAGCTGGGGTAGGCAGTTTATCCTTGATGTCATCGTGCTACAATTCCATAATAACCTTTCAGCACATTGTAACTCAGGTGGACTAAAAGAATAAGGCACTCCTGCGCCTGTCTGTGCCTCTGTATTCAGACCATCACGAGGTATTTTCAGCCAATCACGGTAATTTCAAGGAGCGCACGCTCTGATTGGCTGCCCTACGCTACACTTTTCCCAACAGGTGATGTTGGTACGAGCTAATAGGCTGCTGAAACAAGTGACGTGCCTTATGCTCTAAAACTGGCCTCTGGCAACAACAGTTTCTGCAGGCGACACCTTCAGCCAGCTTGAGTCAATCTGGGACGAACCAGTTTACACTGCTGCAACTTCTCTTGCAATAGTTTCATCTCATCATGAATCTTCGGTAAAAACTGGACTTAAAAGAGAGAGCGTCAACAAATAAAACACAAGCCGGAGAAAAAAACAGGGAGGAGCTTCTTAAGGAGTCTCATGCTACAGCCAGCTGAATTTCTAAATGTTGCCCACCTCAACTTTAAATGACTAGCCATAATGTGAAACGTGTCGCTTGTAGAGACAAAGCCACAGATACGTTATCATCACTGACTCAGCAGTTCTTTGGTTTTAGTATCTTTCAGCTGATTGGTTTAGCTTTGTTACAGTTGATAAACTTTGATAAACCGCCTCAAGACTACACTGATTAACATTAAACAGCAGACAGCAACAGTTAGTGACTAGTCCATGAACACTTAGCAGCTAAAGAGGTGGAGGAGACCAAAAACAGAGCTAAGAGAGTGAATACTGTAGTTACATTTATCAAAAGGCCAGCAAAATTACTTCAGTTGAATGATAATGTGCATCAGTGGTTGTGTAAATAAACAATGTTTTCTATCATGTTAGGGATGGCAGTTTTTAAACAAAATCTTGATAAAAGATTGGTGACAGGTGAGACAGTCATGTTAAGAGGATAATATAAGCTGACAATGTCAAAGGTAACCAACAGAGAAAATAGAAAGGCCTCAAACCACAAACACAGATGTGCCAGCCAACAGCGGCGGCCTCTGTCTCTCTGCTCTCAGTAATGAAACCCACTCCTGTCATTGGCTGTAGCGCACTGGTCAACCCGCTGTGGGGGGGGCAGAGGTTAAATCCGTGGTAATGACTCGTGCAGAAGCTTTGACGAGCAATTATCCCCCTGCAGGCCTTCAACTGGCACTGGGCTATTAGTTTCTCACACATATTTACCCATGAATGTGCACACGCTGGTTGAAAAACACAAACGCACATGGTTGTTTCCTTAACACTGCCCTCAAACTGTCCCATACTGTCTACACTCATTACAGTAATAAAAGTAATACAACAAATTTGGATATAGACAATTAAAATTACACATGTAAGGCTTCCCTAGTGCTTATACACTCTGTTAGTCATAAGGTAGGAAGGAACAAGTGCATGAAGTATTTGTCCAGAAACTGAAAAAAGGCCACAGCTGGTTAATCAGTACAATGCTATTGGGTACAATAGTAAATCTGATTGCTGGGAAATGGAAACAACAAACTACAATGACAATGACTAGGCGAGACCCACCTGCGGGCACAGTGATAACAAGTCAGCAGTTTATTAACTCATTGTATGTGGAGATAAAACTGAAAGAGAGCATCTGGAAAACTGGCAGTCCTTCTTTGCACAAGAAAATTACACGCGCACTCAACTACATCAAGTACGTCGGCTCAGAGTTAGCCCAGGAAGTCAATTTGTAAACTATGACAGAACTTTACAATGGGCAGTTTGGGTAATATTTTTACCATTAACCTTTGTTTTATTTTTAAATTATTTTTTGAGGGTTTGTTTAAAACTCGTCTAGTAGTCTGACTGCTCATGTTTGTCATCGTTTTATCAGTGTCACCCTAAACCCTGCTGTCAGCAATAAACATAAAGGGACAAGATTGTTGTGGGCAAATTGAAAAAATAAGGCTATACGGCTAAAATAGATAAGACTTTCCGGTAAAACATTAGCTTATCATATCAAAGAACAAACTTATTTTTACTAATATTGATCTCATGAATAAAAAATAAAACTTGTCTTAGCTGGTGGCAGGGAACCTCCACAAACAGGAAGTGAAGCATCAGAGCAAAAAGCAAAACGCTTTGTAACAAGACTTCATGCTAGCTGCTCTATGTGGCTGTGCATCAACATGCTAACGTGACTGATCTCAATGAGAACGCTAACAAGCTGCAGGTATAATGTTAACCATGTTCGCTATTATACTTTAATATTTAGTTGTATTTTATATACTTGGCCACTCAAATACCTTGACCTGTGAACGCTGAAGATGAAAAACAAAGGGAGCAACAAAATGGTAGAAAGTAAAAAATTTGTAAACATATTTAGTCATCATGCTCACTAAAGACAAAAACAATTTCTATTATCTCCTTTCTAAATACTGGTTATCAATAATAACACTTAATTTTATTATGTTTCTTTGGCCTTTTGTATTTCTTCCCCCATGACCTCTCATGAGGAGTCCATCCTCTCTACACTTCTCTCCTTTAGCGACATCTGTCCACAGGCGAAGAGGCTTTAGATTTTATATTGTAGACGGACAGCTGAGCACATTCATTACAACAGATGATCACTTAAAGGAACACAACTAAGCCATTTAAACAAAACAGCTCCACATTGTGCAAACTCAATTGGCGGACTGATAGCTCATCATGGGAGGATGTTTAACTGTCTGGTGAAGCGTGTTATGGACGCAGGCATCGATGTGTCTTCCTCAGTGTTTTTGTTGTGCGCGTGTTGTGTGGCCATTGCTAATTATCCATTTGCATGCACATGTGAGCCCGTGACAGGTGTGAGCGAGCACTTGTGCATGCTTAATGTGTTTAGCCTGGCTGATTATTAACTCGGTGTGAGTGTGTGAGTGTGTGAGTGGGTGTGTGTGTGTGTGTGTGTGTGAGTATGTGAGTGTGCGTGTGTGTTGTCTGTCAGTCAGTAGTGTTATCTTCTGCTGTGAGTGCTGACTCACAGGGCAGAGAGGACACCAGACCTTCCTGATGTTTCACCATCGACCCATCCAGGCTCACTTCCTGTCAGGTGGCATCTCTCTTTCTCTTTCTCTCCTCTCTCTCTCTCTCTCTCTCTCTCCATGAGGACCTCTTACAGCTGTGGGAAATGGCATGAGAATGGACGGGAAAAACCCTCCCCCTTCAAAAAAGCTATCTGGAACAGCAGGCTTGTCCCTGTCAGTGCATCTTATTATGCACTGTTCTTACTTCCAGTGTCTGAAACATCCACCAGGATCTAGATGGATCCCAATCTCTAAAGAGTGGCCCGATCAAGCCGCATGGGGAGATTTATTAAACGTGAGACATTCAGATAAAGATTGAGGAGAAGATTGAGTGATACTGTCAGGTAGCCTATGAAAGCAAACAGGTGATGTTAAAAAAAAAGAGGATGGGAGAAAGAAAAACAACAGGATGAAACGGGAAAGTCTGTCTAAGTGAGAGGGGTTGCTGCAGGGTTAGTCACATGACTGCCTTGTTGACAGACATAAATAGAGGCTTTTGGTGTTATTCCCCATGAAAGAGAGGCTAGTGGAGGACAAAGCAAACCAAAAAGTAACATCACAGTTGTTAAATAAGGGAAATGTAGTTACAGAAGAAGTCAGAGGAAAGACACCCCAGAACAAAAGATGAAATACTGACTGAGTCACCCAGTCATTTCAGCATGTTAGGATAACAGCAATAATTTTGGCAATTCATGCTGTGACTAAGGGGCAATTCTCAGTTTACAATACAACTCAATGCCAGTTCAATAATAAAAAGGGTATGTTTTAGCTGTGCCTGCTGTAACTCACTGATTATGTATTGAGCTGGTAAACACGCTTGTTGTATGACTGAATAAAAAGTTGGCTGGTTGGCAAGTGGCTAACTGCCTGAGTTTTTGACCAGCTAAGTGGATGATAAGCTTGCTGGCTGACAGTCAGACTGGATTCTCACCTGGCTAGCTGATTTTATAGCAGACAGTCTAATAAATACATCTGTCAGGCCCTTGGAGCCTGGTCCTGCTGAACAGTTTGGCTTGAACTGGTCATTTGAAGACCTCTGACATTTGTTTTTCTCTATTTGCACGTGTACAGCCAGTATTATAAAGGAGTAGTTTGAGATTTCATAAGATAGCCTATGCTTGTTAAGTACATCAGATTTTCACTACATGGTTATCTTGGCCTGAAGAACTAATGCTAACAGTATTATCACATATTCATAGAAAATTAAAAAACAAAAACAAAACAACAACAACAACAAAAAACCATCTGTATGTATTGTGTTTTGTTTCTTTTCAGCTGTAAATTACTATTATTATTAAGTCAAAATACAATACATTCACTTTGTGAATTTATGACTGTAAGAAAGGTGTAAAAGTTGGATGCCTCTGTTT
>JAQFJA010000020.1:20803431-20813691 GCA_029874485.1 Naso brachycentron
TTAATTTGTGAATAGCGGGAAGAATAGGAGCCTTTAGTAGGAGTCTCGATTGTGTGGTGTTGACCTGGGACTCAGCAGCAGCCTCAGGTACAACACAACACCATAAAAAACCACAAAAACTCACGTAAGTAGCTAATATCACAACACCATATAACAATATCTATGTGACTATTTAAGACCTCGTAGAAAAATAAATGTTATCAGCGCCATTTGTCTATTTGCTTGAGCAACGCTCTCTGGCGGCAACAGGCCGTAGCCCTGCTGTCAGCGGTTTAGCCTCGGGCCTCCAGTTGCACCGCATCTAACATTACTTGATAATTATGTGATGTTATCTGAGGTGAAAAGCGTCTAATTGTCTCTTTCCATGACGCATGGTGAGGGAGAACCTCAATCACAACACAATATAACCACATCTATGTGACAATTTTACAGCTTTATCCCCTGGTAAACCGACCACAGAGCTGGCGGTGTAGCAGTTAGCTCTGACTAACCGCTTCTTGCGTCAGCTCAGAGACAATGTGATGTTGTTTCAAGCGAAAAACGTCTGTCTCTTTCCTTGATGCATGCTAGGTCCAAATACAACAACATCTACGTGATTATTTTACATCTTGTGGAAAAATAATGTTAATTGCGCCACTCTTGCTTGCGCTATTACTCTGTACACTGATCCACATTTGAAACCTGGAGCTCGTGCAATGCATTCTGGTACATGTAGGCAAGAATGACTGTGTGAGCAGGACAAACTTGGAAAACTCAGCTTCCCCTGTCAATATAGCACAAACTAAGTAATTTATTGCTCCAATTGACTACGATTACCATCAACATTGATTGGACATCCACATGAAAAGTGGTTGTGTTCCCCTTCAGTGGACGGACATGAGTGGTATCGATCTTCTCATCTAACTCTTAGATAGAATGTAAATATGGTTAATGTTGAAATACTACTTTAAGAAAAACTTTAGCCAATACATCTATATCTTTTAAGCATGGATTTTTTTTTCTTCATCTTGAGATCAGTATGTGATCTCGATCTCTTACATTTCAAATCACCATCTTTGAAACAAGACAGTGGTTAGAGTCTTCCTGTATAACAAGTAATGAATCCTCAACATTCAGATTATGCAATAAGGTTGTTCTATTGACCAATGACACCTGTGAAATGAAGCTAAAAGTCATCCAGAAAGGGCAGGAAGCGGGCTTCAATATGAATTTTTTTTTTGTTTGTTTGTTTGTTTTTTGTCCCATTATTTCTGTGAATACAGTCAGGATATACTTTGGTTTTGAGACATGTTTTCAGTTTACGAACTGCTTAAACACACAGATTAACCAAGTTTGACATGATGATGACATAAAAATGTGACAGAAAGAAATTCACCAAAATCAAAGTCGCTTTACAAATGTTTGATAACTACAACAGAGGTAACGCCTTGCTAAGCTCTCTGTCAATGATTATAGATAACAGAAAAATTTCACTTGCATTCTGTGGTCTGAAACACACCACAGCCGGGGCACAGCTCATAAATAGAACACAGCAGGACACAACAAGCATCCAGACGTCTATTTTAGTCCCATCACTTCTCTCCATTCAAAGGTGTTGTCAGATGTCCTCTAACAGTGTGAAAGTGTATCCTCGGGCACAGTGATGCAGCAGGAAGTCATGACAGTGAAAAAAACCTATCTGCATGTCTCGGCATCTCTCTCCATCGGTCTATTATCTGCTGGTTTCCTGTTTGTCTGCATCAGTCTCTTCACTTTCTGTTTGTCTGTCGTTGTGGATGTTGCTATCTCAGCTCTCTGCAGTTGCTGTATGTAAAGACCTGAGAGGTGCTTGGCATCACCACTTCATTGCACTTCGCTATGTTACCACTTTGACCTTATGCAGCAAATGATCCATGGCCAATGTCCCTGAAGAATAAAACCCTTTCTTCAGTGAGCAGTACTCATTTGCATGAGTGGAGACTCTCACAGCATGTCTAAGAGACATTAAAAATGATTTAATCTGATTATAAGCTAATGCAAATGGACTCTGAGCAAGGCCACAGCTTCTATTTCTAAGGAGAATTAGAAGGGAGATGGCAACAGGACACATAACTCAATATAACATCTGGTGTAATATTACTTGACTTTATTATCGCCCTAATGGTTTTAAACAACCTTTGAGAACACTTAAGTAGCTCAATAGTAAATGAAGCACTTGAACATTTTGTGACCAAATGATCATCTACAGTGTGGTTTGTATTAAGTAAACTACTTGATTTAAAGCTGTATGAGAACACAATGAGATAACATAAACGTTGATCGTTAGGCATTACATCAAAAAGAAAAAATACAAGGGAAGGATTGTAAAAGTTGGCTTCACCAAAACCGTTTCAGTTGCAAAGGAGAGGCCACAATGTGGAGGTGTTCAGTAATGAGAGAACAAACTGGACAGAATTTTCCAAAGAAAGTCAGAAGAATTTTTCCTGTGCAAAGACAAGATTTTAAGGACAGTGTTTTGAGAGTAGAAAAAGTAGGTAAGCCATGTGTTTGTTTGTGTAGCATTTGAATAACGGATGCACAATTACTTGAAATTGAATCAAAATCACAATATGGCCTGCTGCGATTTAAAAATTGCAGCAGGCCATATTGTGATTTTGAGAAATGTGTGTCAAAATACAATTCAGTTCAAATATCGTGGTGCTCCAGGCTTGTCTTGACTTACATATAACATTCTTCAGGCTTAAAAAAAACATCTTTGTTTGGTACAGATCCCTGCAAAAATCACACCACTACCTTTGTAATATGTTTTTTTTAAAATGTAAAATGAGGCTAATGATATAAAACTGATCATTCTCTCTAATACTGAAAATCCGGTCTCAATTGCAAATCAGTCCAAATAATCGCAATAAGATTTTTTTTTGTCAAAATCGTACAGCTCTAATTTGACAAGTGTGCTAACATTAAATGTGAGCGTTAGCTGTCATTATCTTGCTAGCTGTGTGCCAACAGTCGGCCCCCCTTGCTGCCAATGTGGAACAGATAGCACGGTTCATTTAAAATAGTTTCAGTGGTGGAAAGAAATGTGTTACATTTGCATTAGCTGTGTGTGCCTGTTTACATGCAGGACAAGTGTCAGAAATTGTTGGTGCGTGTGTTTGCGTGCATAAACATTTTACACACATGGTTTGTTAAGTTTTATCTGCTGCGTATATCAGAAGTTATTAGCAGCTTATTAAGGTAGATGTTATAAAAACAAATGTAAAGTGGTAAAATCTTTTCATAATTTCTAGATTTCAAAATTCTCCAACGATTTCAATCTCCAAAATTATTTTCATCATCAATAAATCACCAATCGACTTTCTCGAGTTCTGGATTGTTTGATTTATTTAATGTGTCTCACAATTTCCCAACGCCCAGCTGACTTCAAGCTTCAAATTGCTTGTTCTGTCGAACCACTAGTTCATTGATCAACTCATTGATTTGTTCGTTCTTTAGGTTAACTTAAATGCTTTATTGTTTGTAATGTTGGAGCCAATTATGTAAACTAACCTATGCAACATGGCCGCAATAAATATTCGATAAAGGACAGTAGGGATGTCAAGGTGCACATTTTTATTTTCGACCTGAACTAACACAAACATTAATAATAATATATTAGGACATTTGATGCAGTCATACAGTTACCGCTGCTTTAGATGTCGTCAATCAATCAATCACAATCAACCTGGTGCAGCTCCTACATGCGCTAAAATATGAACAATTACTCAAAAAGAAAAACTTTACTCAACATTAACTTGATAGCTTTTTCGACTACGTCTCATCGTCCTCATCACTGGATGGAATTTTTACTGTCAGCTACAGGTCAACTGAGCTCAGTTAATGAATTAAGTTTTAAAGGTCACAAATCAACTTTTAATGCTAAAGTATTCAAACTATTTACAGGAACAGAATGTGCATTGGGCTCCTTTTAAAATCTTGTAATGCCAAATAAAGCCAATTCTTTATGCCTATGAGCAATACAGGATGGCACTGTTTGTCTGTATACATTAAATAAGCTCACTTGCTAATAATTAATTAAAAGCACCAAGTTATTTCAGGAGACTTAAACTTCATTCACATGCAGCTCATGTTCCCAGGTTTACTTCCAGCTCACGGCTGTATATGAGATGTTGTCTTATCATGTCAGTGCAATATCAAAGATAAACCCCCAACAGTCTGTGTGTTTTGGTTAAGGCCGGCCTGAACACAAGCCAGGAACAGATGGTGCTGTCTTGGTGCAAACAACATGAGTAGAGCATGGAGAGAAGTTATAATTTTCTGTTCTATTACTTTATGAAAAAGACCGGTACTGCAATGCAACTGCTCACACATCACCTGTCACTGAATATGCAACATCTGGTGCTGCGGGGACAGACGACAAACAGACCATACAGGCAAAAATATCCGCAAAAGTGCCTTCAATGAGTAATCCCCTAAAAGCCACGACACGGCTGAGTATGCGCCTCGCTGTCACTGTGGTTCAGTTGTTAACACCAAAGGAGATAATTGTGGTACCTACTTACTTACAGGCTGCAAGGTTCAGCATCATAATGTATACTTCAGTGAAGCTGAAAATAGCCTGAATTACCTGTCACGAAGATGACAGCAAGCTCAACAGATGGTAGATGTGCACAAAATGAAAACTGCTGTAGCAAGCTGAGTATTTTTATGTAATTATTACATGTTCAGTGTCGCTTAATTCTAATCTGTGATTCCAAAAGTCAAAGAAAGAGAGCATAAAGGTAGACTACATCCTATAGCAAACAGTGTTTTAATGAAAGCTCCGCTGGATTACAAGATTTTACTGCGCTACACTGAAAGTGTGTATGAAATGTGGGATGAAATGTTTTGTATGTTGTTCACGAGTGGGATCATTTGCAACATGTATGCTGTAACAATATGTATGAGTGGGATAATACTGTATGTACCTTGTGTGAGTGGGATAGACTTGCATTCTCATGTTTCTGGCAAGAAAAACGTTAAAACCTCTTTCCCTCTTTTGCCATCTGGCTTCAGTCCCTTACTGCTCCTTCCTGTTTCTCTGTCTCGCTTTTATGATCCCAGAATCTAAAACAACAAAACAAAGGGGTTTACCTTCAAGAGGGAAGAACAAGCGAGAGGGAAGGAAGCCGACGCATTGACTGAGAAGCTGAGAGTGTATCGTCATGGGCTCAGTTAACCCCGGTGGGCTACTCTTAAATGTAGGCTGAGACACTACCTCAGGCTCAGCCTTTCATCCCACCCCTCTCCCTTCTTCCTGTAGCACTGCTGCTTTCTCTGTCTCGTGCCTCCTGTTCTCTCTCTCTCTCACTCGCTTGTTTGTACCATCTTCCATTAGCTCAATCTGTTTGGGAGTGGGCACAAAGCATTATCTCTCTTAATTGCCACAGCCAGCCATGAAAACACAGCGTGCACAAATGAAACAACACACACAAACACAGTACACAGCGACAAAGAAAGACAGAGACACAAAGCAAGATAATTAAAGAGTAGCACGAAAAAAATCTCAGGGATAAATGTTACATTCATAAGTCATAAAAAGTCCTTGTGTGTGCTAATACAATACTTGAGTTTTAGCTACAACAGCAACACCGACAAATAATACTTCTCGGAGTCTTGTTTTTTTCTACAAAACACTACTTCAGTTTACAGAAAATACCACAGCTCTGTCTTGTTAAATGCTAGCTCAACAGCACTTCATTATACACTCAGTCTCCGGTTTATGTGCACCTAGCTAAACTGATGTAATCCAATACAAGAAACTCAATAAATCTGTCCTTCGTGGAGGTTATTCAGTGCAGTGTATGTTAAATCTGTTTTTGAGATATGTTGATTCAACTGCAGAGTGATTCTGGAGGATGTGAGGACTGTAGACTAAAAAGCAGAGAAACCTCCCTGTGTCGTGCTGTACGGTGTGACTGCAACATAAACTACAGCCTCCAAAATGGTCATAAAATTGTAACCAAAGCCTCTCTTATTACTTAACTTTAATAAATTAAACTTTTGTCTGAAATTGGGGAAAAATGATCTCATCACTTGTTTAAAAACATCTCATTCTATCAAACAGTATGTAATACTCAATGCTCACATTTTGGTTGCTACCAAATGTACTGGGGTTCATTTTATCATTACTACTACGGGCGAGGCAGTCCAAGGCAAATTTATTTATATAACACATTTCATACTGAAAGGTAAACACAAGGTGTTCAACAGATTACACAGGCAAAAGCAGGAGAAACACATAATTAAAAAACAATAAAAAGTAAGTCTGGGCAGTTTGGCCAAAAAATCATATCTTGGTATTTTCAGGCTGAACGGCGCTTCATGACATATCTCTCTATTTTCTGCAACTGGGCAAAATGTTCAGTTGTAAATCAAAGCAACATTTGAGGTGCCACAATTAGGCTGTGCGATATGGACCAAATCAATTGCCTTAAAATTGATATTGTCATATTGTAGGGTAATTATTATTAATATTATTACTAAAACTTTCAACAAATATTAACACAATATAATTTATGATGAATAATCATTAGTAATGTGGATATAATGACTAAGTGGGCAAAGGCAATATTCAAGCAGCCAGAGCAGTTTGATAAGTAGAGCAAATAAAATCACTTCATTGTAATGTCTCATGTCATATCACAATATGACCATATTCAAAATCTAAGATAACATTATCTAGTCTCATGCCATAATATCAGTATGTTGCCCAGCCCTTAACAAGAACATGCTCACACGCAAAAACACACATACAAAATGATTATCATGCCCAGTGTTGAAAAGGTGAGTCAATAATCCAGAAAAAGAAGCAAGACAGATAATTAATTAGTCTTCTGAGTCATTTATCAATACAACATGCCAAATAAATAACAGTTTTAGCCTCTCAAATGTGAAGAGTTGCTATTTTCTTTGTTTACAATTATTTCAAATTGAACATATTACAGTATATATAATATCAAGTTGTGACAAAATAATTTGAAGATGTCACCATCTGACCAAACAGCTGATGAACTGCTTTAACCTAAAAATAAATCAACAGTGAAAATAATCTTTAGTTGCAGTCCCACCAATACTACCAATGTGATAATCTCTACACAAGTGGAGTTTATGTAACATTATTTCACACGGCTGATACACACTTGTGAACAAATTCACACACATCTAACAGACACGAGAGAAAAAGAACACACTGGCTGTAGACATGCTAAGCTCTTCCAGGGCCACAACAACCACACATGTACTGGCACATATGCAAACACACCTTAACACACACACACACACACACACACGCTCTCACATAAACACACATGCATACACTGCAAGGCGTCCGACAGTTGGAGTGAGGGAGGCTTCATTTTTGCTCATATACAGAAAATCCTGCAGTTCGTTTCCTCAACAGTGGGAGCAACGGTGAAGACTCAGACTAATCCTCCTTGATCATAAGATGAGGAAAGCTAAAATGAAGCACCGCGGGAGGGACCAAAGAGGAGAGGAGAGGAGAGGAGAGGAGAGGAGAGGAGAGGGGAAGAGAGAAGAAGGGTCATTGAGGGTAAGAAGGGGGAAATTAGCAGAATCGCACAGAAGAACTGAGGAAAACAGACACAAGAAAATGTCAGCAAGGAGAGGAAAAGATGTCAGGGACAAAAAAATAAATAAAGGAGAGAAGGTTGACAGGATAGAATGAGGTGAAGAGGAAGGAAGAAGCAGCGAGAGGACTTGAGCCAAGCAGACAGTTCTGCCCACCGTTGGCTCTCTGTTACACAAGCACTCCCTGGACACGGTCAATAATGCCTTCACTTCATAATGCTATCTCTGACATGCAGGCTACTGGCCAAGTGCACATATACCTTCCAGTGTGTGTGTGTGTGTGTGTATGTGTGTGTGCACGTGTGTGAAAGAGTGACACATCACCAGCTACAATCCAAAGCAGACTAAATCCTTGTGCACATGTGCATCACTACAATACAACTCAACAATGATTTCAATAAATAAAAATCTAAGTCAATGGATGTAATCTGGTAGAACAAACACACACTCACGCTCATACATACACACACACACACACACACACACACACAAAAGCAAACCAATGACCAAACCTCAATGTGCTTTGAAAGCCCTGCAAGAAGATACTTAAAAAAAACATACTGTGTGTACAAAATCACACTGCATATACACACATGCATGTAAAGACATCAAATACACAAACACACACACAAGCACACACACCATATTGCTGGAGCTAAATGGAAACGGGGAGACAACTGTGAGGCAGCATGATAGCTGGCAGGGACAACGGAAACATCATGGAAAAACACAACAACCTCCTGCCATGAATCAACACACACTAGCCACAGCAGGGCACCACAGCGGTCACAAAGACTGCACGCAGACACATTGTTGCCGTTTACCTTTTTGTGCGTCGAAACATGTTCTCAGCAGCAGAGGCTGTGTTGGCAGATGAACATGAGAGCAGCCGAGCCTCGACACACACTCACAGAAATAAACACACGCACACAGAAGAGGCAGCGATTACGTTCCACGCCGGCATGTCAGCAGCCTCCTCTGGCCAGTTAAACACATGCACACACACACACACACTCACCAATGTCTCGCCGTGACTCTGCACATGTGAGTATGCGTGCAAGAGTGTGTGCGAGAGAGAGACAGACAGAGAGAGAGAGATGAAATGATCAGAAAGATCGGGAAATGTCAGCCGTGTCACAGGCGGAGAGAAACAAGCGAATTAAAGATGGAGAAAGAGGAAAGAGAGGGGAAGAGGCAGCAGAGCATCCCTCTCAGAAGAGGAGAGGATTGTGGGGCTGCTCTCAAGGGTATCGTGCCAAGCCAGGAAGTGTAGAGCGACAGTGCGGGGGGAGTGAGGGGGGCAGAGAGAGCGGGAGAGAGAGTGAGGGAAAGAACAAGAAAAAAGGGAGAGGGAGGGGGAGTTGATGCATGTTTATAGTATGAATGAGAGAGAGACAGCATGTGGGAGAAAGCAAGAAAGAGCGAGTGTAAAGCTAATCAGAGGTGCAGACATGAGGAGCGGCAGAGTGAAGATTAATGGGACTGACAAGACAGAGGAAAGGAGTGACAGAGGGAGGGAAGGACAGCCTGCTGGTTTTCACACATGAGAGTGTTATTCTGTGTGGATTTGTGTATGTTACAGATGGCTCATGTGCACAATTACACTGGCAATGATGTTACTAAAGAAACATATCAATTCAAGATAAGGATGGCAATGTTCTATTTTTTTTTTTTCTATATTCTACTTATTGGCAATAAAGAGGAAACAAAGCTGGAACTGTCTGTGAAGTCAAAGCCTGATGTAATTTATTCCTCAGTGTCATTGTAAACTTCCATTGTTGTCCAAAAGCTATTAAAGGATAAGGCTGGTGATATTTTTTGATTTTTTTCATAATTATCAATGAATATCATGAAAAGCTGAAAACCTACAACGCAATAGTCTGTAAGTGTGTCTGACTTTCCCAGGCTGTAAATCCACTGGCTCCTACTGAAGACATAAATCTCAACCCCGTGCAAAAAAAAATCTGAATGGTTTCCTTAAACAGCAGGTCAATGTAGATTGAAGCAAATGTTGTAAAATGGGAGTGAATTGTGCATTTGTTGAGGACTATTTCTACAGCAGCAAAGATGGTGACTCTGGGACAGGCTCCAAATAATCCACAGTGCCCATGTTCATATAATCAAGGAAGACGTCACCCAGTTTTTAATAGTTTTTGGAAAGAACAGGGGTACAAAGTAATAATCTGTATCAGGCTTAAGCTGCACAAACAATGTTAATTAGTAGGATACGTTTTCAGTGGTTTCTGTCTTTTAACGGATTGGTTAATAAAAACAAAACATAAAATATTGAATCATTAAACCACATACCTGCACTGGGTGACATGTTCTCTCATTAACATGAACGTGATTTTGAGGGACTGTTCTTATTTTGCAAACTTAGATAGAGCGGCAAATTTGTATTGCTCCGCAGCAGAAAATAGTCCTCAGTAAATGGACTATTTACTCCTTTTTAAGTCATATTTGCTAGAGGCTGCAGAGCCCAGCTGTTTTAGGAAACTACTGAGTCTTTTGAAAGTGAATACAAATATTTGTGATGCACTTAAATTTTCATTAAGTAAATGTGCCTGGAGTGCCACAGACGGGGTAGGAAGTAAGACAGTAATGACAGATGAACCAAAATAGTACAGTTCAAAAATATGAAATTACATCAGC
>JAQFJA010000020.1:20861567-20872923 GCA_029874485.1 Naso brachycentron
GAGACAAGGAGAAAGCAGTGCTGACTCGATAATCATGAGATCTTCTCAGAACATTTAATTAGTCTGTCGGAATGAAAGAGAAAGGGGGAGAGAGCCTGAGGGGGTCTGAGGAAAAGATGTGCACATGAAAGACTCTGTTGTTGTCAGAGCTGAGTGTGAGATAAAAAGCAACAAGACAGAGGGACGAATGGGATATCTGGGAAAGTGAGAAAAATGGAGATATATGAAATTGGCCAAGCGTGTCCATTTGATTTCTTTTTTCCTTTTTGTCTGGTTTTTCAAAGAACCAAAATTACTGAAACTAATTAATTATGATACCAGATGAACTTATTTTACAAAGTTCCATCCATCAGTTTCACAGTGCAATCACCTGCACATGCATACAGACAAACTGCAGGACTGTCAGGCAGAGAGCGGCACTGACAGGTGTTCAAGCTCACAAACACTCAGAGCAGACAGACAGGCTCGGCAGCAGACAGACAGGCAGACAGTCAGACAAGTGGAAAGCGCGCAATAATCTGATTTTAAGTCAGTGTAATGGATTTGGTTTGGTGGGCTGCACATGTAAGTCACATAACAAACACCAAATTGAGGAAAATCGCTTTACGTGTGGTATAAAAGCTGTGGATTTAATACACATTTTAATTTTTTGTGAAGTCCCCAGTCAAATTTCAACATTATACCAACATTTGGATGAAATGATGCTGCCCATGGCCCTGCTTTGTGTTATGCTTTGATTAAATTACCTGTGTACAAGGAGCAAATATGAACGCTTTAATTGGTTTAATTTGAAATGTTAGTTACATTTCCCTTGGGGACTTTTTTTTGCTTTTATTAACAGCGCACATAAAAAGAGAGTCTGTGTACAGAAACAGAGACAAAGGTTATTTCAGCTTTTCTGTGACTAAGTGTCCCTGGTTCCAGCTTAACAAGGTAGAACTCTGATTAAACATAGATGGTGTTGTGTTCCATTACCCATATTACCAGACTATTCCGTAAAAGATTTAGAATGCAACAATACATAGTGTGTCAAATGCAGTGTGCCAAAAAACACCAAGATGTCCTATAACATTAACCAACATGCTCCTCTGGCTTCTGTGACCCACAATCCTCTGCGCAGCAAAAGATAGGTCAGCAGAGCCACTGCGAGCAGGGATCCAGGCCACGGCTGCATTCCAAATGGTGTACTATTTCTTTTCAAATTTTGTCCTACAAACGGCAACATGTTTATAAGCAAGAGGGTCAGAGTTCAAAGAGGTGTAATGTCCTCATCATAGGCATAGTGCATGCAACAGTAGAAACTTTGTCAGGGCAGCTACGGTATGTGCTAAAAGATTTTTTAAAAAGAGGATTTTGAACGCAGCCTTTGTTTACATTTTAAAAATTTGGGAGATAGTTTGACAAACCTGTTTTTTGTTTTCATATTAAGAGTTAGAGAAGGAGCAGCCAGTTAGCTTTGCTTAATATAAAGACTGGAAGCAGCATGAAATAGCTTGCCGTGTCCCATCCAAAGGAAACAAAATCCACCTGCCAACATATTTAAAAATAAATACTTGCTTAACATGTTGATGTCATGATTTGGGATTTTAGATTACATAATTACTGTTTTATTTAGTTTTTATTTTTACTTGTCCCCCTTATTTGTTTTTACTCTCTCGTGTCTAAAGTTTGTTTTTCCCTGTTGTCAGTTTGCCTGTTTCCCAGTGCAGTGGTCATGTTATTCTTCAGTTTTCCAGCCTTTGTTCCCTGTGGTTCATCGGTTTATTCCAAAGTTTTGTTTCTCTGTAATTGTTTTGAATTCACTTCAGTTTACCTCTTCTGTTTTACATGCTCTTTTTGTCTTATTAAAATTCATTTTGTTTTTGATCCTGCTTGTTTGGAGTCCTTAATTTCTGTATTTTACATTGTAACAGTTGCATTTTGTTTGTTTAATTCAATCAAAACCAACCTGTAAAAATTACACCATGTGATTTTTACAGTGGTCAGTGAATAGACATGCGATAATGATAGACATGTTTGACAGTAGTTTGACTATTGTCAAACTATTCCTTTAAGGCCTTCATCCTGTCAACTGATGTTGATATGATAAGTGCTGCATAAATACAACACTCTAAAGCTGGAACTTTTTGATTTTCCTCATTTGACCTCATAGTAATACAGCTACTCTACATGACAGATCAGGGAGAGGAGTGCTATCATGCTACAAAGATTCCCACAAAACTTAAAACTGGGATGCTGTAACCTTTGCCAGGGGAACATTGAAATTTCTCTAAAAATTAAACCACAAGCCATATTTAACCAGCAACCTATTTCAAAATATCAAAACAAAAAACAAAAATGCAGGTTAAAAGAGAAGCACCAGCAGACAAACCGCCCAAAGTATCCAGAGGAGGTTTGCCCTGTGGTGCTTCTCAGCCTGGTTGTGTCAGGCCTCCTGTGCTGTGCTGAACTGTGGTGAGCAGCACACAATGCTCCTCTGTCTCCCCTGTGAGCTGCTTCACAGCTCCACAACACACAACAGCTCATTATGGAACCGAAGATGCCCCGGCAACATCTACCAGTGCCTAAATACTGTCCCCTGCTGAGCACACACGCTGTCACCAGCTCTGGTCGCGCAGCCTGAGGCCACAAACAGCCAGTGAGGCCAGAGAGGGCACCGAGATATACAGGGTGTCACACACATGAAAGCACACTCACACACTCACACTCTTAACCTACATGAAGATGAACACACACCACTTTATTAGGCTGGATCCCAGTCAGCCATTAGCAGCCTTAACAGAGGGCATAGAGGTCAGCCAGCTGCTCTCCCTCATGCACGCTGATGACAGGGGGGTGTGACGGTCCGGTTAATTAACCAGCATCAGAAAACTGCCGGGGAGAGGATGGGGTGACAGCAGGGAGAAGAGGTAGATTGCACGGAAGGGAAATGGCTTGTTAGAGTCGACAGGAGACAGCATTTAACTGAATCAAAGATTAGTTGATTAGATTACAGGAGAGGAGATGATGGCGGGAGTTTCCCTCCAACTATCATGTAAATTTTCACCTTTTTTTGATCTTGTGAGGAGTGTAAGGAAGGGGGCAAGAAGCAGCGAGGGGAGAATTAGAGCATGGCATTGCCCTAACTATCAATCACGTTAATTAGGAACAGTGGCATGCAGGTTAGTATTGGGTTTTGAGTCACAGCACAGGAACATTCTGAGCAGCTTTCCTCGAGCTACTTCAAAATCAACAAGTATGCATATTCAAAGTACTACAAAGGCTCTGGCCTTGGATTCAGATCTTGTTCCTGTGTGCTGCCCTTCTAAACAGTTCGACTGGAACAATTTCTCCATTAAAGGACATTTTTTAAGGTTTGTCCACAGGTATTTTATGAATACCAGTGTAGACAGGTGTTAAGACCACAGTGACTATAAGCTGTATCAGTGTAATTTGAGGCATGTGATGTTTTGTTTTGAGTCAGACTTATTAAAAGTGAACTTGTCTATAAAATATGACCTAACTTAATACTTACTTACTTTTCTGCCCACCAGCCCTGGTGTTAAAGGTGATGTATGTAACGTTTTATTACATTTACAATACAATTTCTATAAAGTGTTAAAATTTTAAGGGTTGAATTCTAGTTTTGACCGTGCTATGGGAGTACATGAGTGTATGGCAGCATAATGACTGTTGACTGAAAGACATGAAACTCTTTTCATACCAAAAGCTGAACTCAGCTGTGGTGGAAAACCAGGAATCCTAACCTCTAGACCATATTTGACATGAACATTATAAACATTGCAGTTTATATTGTGACCTATCAATTGAGATTGAGTAAAATAATTTAAAGCAGATTTGACTACATCTTTAGCACAAGAAAGATTCAAGAAGTCAATTTGTATTTGGTGCTAAAATGGTGCATTTTAGACATTTAAATCGAAATAGGGTTTTATGAAACCATATATATAAAAGGATATAAAAAGGCAAATTTTTCAAGACTCTAAAACAAAGCAGTATCTGCTTGCAACCCCGTGTCACTGGTTGAATACATCTGTGTAATTTGTTCTCTAGATCTCCTCTCTTCCGTTTCTCTAAAGATTTTTTTTTAAAATAATGATTTTTTTTTTTCTGCCTCAGATTTATTTATCTTTGTCTGTATTTGAATTAGGGAGAACACACACTTGCTGTAATATGAGGTGGTGGATTGTTAGCAGATATCAAAGACATAAAAGGGAAAGCTACACACTAATCTTGAAAAAGGTTTTGTGCCAAATTTTTTTTTCTTTTTCCTATCCAATCAATCATCTTGTGACCCCTTGGAAAAAACTTTGACCCCCGGGTTGGACAAAACTTTCCAAAGGGACTTAAGTGTTACAGAAGATAAAACTGCTGCATTTTTAATGTCAATTATATTTCAAACACCCAGATGCTGATTTTGAAACACAGTTGAATAACCCAAACAAACAAATCCACATAGAAAACAGTCACCATGGCGCTTTGGCTCACTGTGATGTTACTGTTCAACCACATGGGGGAGCTTGCATAACAGCCAGAAACACTCTCTCCTCTACATTAGACTCAGATGGACTGCAGTGTGCCCTGATAATTTTATTGTGCAAAGTTTCCTCTGTTAACACATCTCATCTTGACTTTCTTTTTTCTCTCAAAGACTTTCACCTTTCACCTGTCTGCTCGTTCTTACACCTGTTTGTCCGTGTTGTCTGCCATTAACTTCATCTATTTCTGTCTGTCTGTCCTTCTCGCTTTCTCTGGCATTATTGAATGTAGACACAACCCGAAAGAAGTGATTGTTTTTGGGTCAGTATTTTTTGTTACACTTACTCTTCAAGTATTGCTCCATGTTGGTCTTTTAAAAGATAATTGTTTGTTTTAGATAGGTTCTCTGGTATTTGGCCTGATTTCTGTGGCTGAAATTAACCTCTTTAGGTGCCTCAAGGCTCAGTTTTGAGGTTTGGCCCCTGTTGTGTCCAAGTTTCTTTTCAGGTACAGTGGACCCAAACATTATAAAGGTCAGCTTCATTATATTTTATAACGTCTGGACATGGTTCATGGGGCCACACAACAAGGAGTCAGCCTTTAAATCAACCTTTAAATCGACCTTTAAAGTGCTAGGTAAAAGAAAACTGCTTTAGATTCTAGGAGACATTACACTGCTCATTCAAAAAGGCTTCTTCAGTACTGATCATTTTCATCAAATCATTGCATGGAGTGTTCGATATTAATATTTTAATAACTAATGGAGTGTCCTGGTTGTATGTCACGTCAATCCCTTGTTCCTGTGTCAGTGTAATGTGAAAAATCATCTTAAAAATATTTGTTTGGTCAAATGATTGACAGCGGCTCAAAAGTCAGCCAACCAACATCACAGTCTGATTCAAATGTTTCTGAATCCTGATTAGTGTACAGACATACATATTGCTTTCAATTTGGCAGAAGTATCGTGTTCATAACTTGGACCATTTGAGTTTATTTGTGCCAAACAGCGATTGCACCAACTGTGCAGATATAGCTATAAAGCTAGCTAGCACTGGACTTAGCTCCTTTTTTCCTGTTGTGTTCAGCTCTGCCTCTGACTGAACTCAGAACTCAAAAAACTTTTCCTGTTATTTCAACCAAAGCTCTTTCAGTTTTCCTCTCCTCGCCGTTCTTTTATGAGATTGATTGACGAGGCACCAGGGAAGAATTACAGCTCTCAATTTCAGCCCCAGCCTAACCTGAAAAAGCTTGACAGATTGGGCCAGGTACAATTTATACTAATTGGTCAGGTTGGGTCGGGCTTGGGCTTTGTGTGTGTCATAAATGATAACAGGGCAAAAATGATAAAGCAAGAACACACAACACTCGACAACAAAAAAATGTTAAATTACGTTCTAATGGAAAAAAGACACCATTTAATTTTGCTTTTGAGCTAAATGCTAGTCAGCAGACTGACAGCAATAATGCTAA
Source organism: Naso brachycentron (assembly GCA_029874485.1). NCBI lineage: Eukaryota > Metazoa > Chordata > Actinopteri > Acanthuriformes > Acanthuridae > Naso > Naso brachycentron. The sequence continues at coordinate 20,867,517 of JAQFJA010000020.1, forward strand.
CATGCTGATGTATAGCGTATTAGCATGCTAACATTTGCTAATAAGCACTTAAAATAAAGCAGTCTAATGATGATGAGAATGTCCCAAGACTTGCTGATATTTGGTCATATTCCAAAATATTGGGCAAATTTTGACCTGGTGATGGCACTAGATAAAAACAAGGTAATGGTGAAAATTTAACACAAATTATAATCTTGAGGGGAACGTACATGTTTATTCCAAATTTCTTGGTGATCTGAATTTTTTTAAAACCTGAGCCCAAGTGGACAAAACAACCAGCTAACATACTGCTAGTTTGGCTAAAACCAGTTGATAAAAGTTGGGGCTTTTAAAAGGTTTGTGGTCCCAGTGCAGCTGCCTGCTTTGCTTGTTAGAAAAAAGGACAACCACCCAAACTTTAATTCAAAGTAAAGACAAACAAGATATATGTGATCTCGTCTCATCAGAAACAGTAAATGTTGGTTTAGCATGCGTTGACTGAAGGGAGACCATGAACAACAGTGATTCCACAGAGACAATTAAAGTGTTAACAGTATATGCTGTTGTTTATTAGGTTCTTTATTCATACAAAGCAAAACACTGTTGCAAAGTGTTTCTACTGATAAAAGAGTGAATAAAGTGCTCATTCTTTTTTCTTATGTTTGACTAATTGTTTGCATTCTCTTTCATGGTTTAGGATTACATTATCTGAACTTGTGGTCTATCATGGAAAAAACTGATACATTTTGAAAAGACAATACAGATTGTTTATTTAAAAAAAACAGAACTCAGGCAGGAAGACAGAAGTTCAAAGTACATAAATAATTTATTTTTACCCAGAGAAAACAAGCGTGTTAATGTCCATTTGTGTCATGCTTTCTTTAGCATTTATCTGTATATGATGCATAATCATTCAAAATGAAACAAAGCATATTATATTTACAAAAAATTAATGGAAATCATGAACAAAACACTTGACTTAACTGTTGATCATACTGTCATATTGAATAAAACAAGAAAGCAAAGTGTACCACATTTCAAGATACCTCATGATTTGAGACATACCCTGTCACTATGTTTAAAAAGTAGATGTATGTGCGTTTGCGAGATGCTGATGTTACAACTGAAAGTGTGCAAAACCTGAACCAGAGCAAGTTATAAGCTAAAGCTGAGTAGATTGTACTACAGCTTCAAAAACAATCCTTCTCTTCCATCAGATTTACAGTGTAAACTGTGCCCTCCATCTTTTATTTTTCAACAGTAGTTCAATACTTTGGTTGGATGCACACAAACAAAGAGAGGAAACAAATGGAAGGGCAGCCATTACCATTGATTAAACTCCTGACTCTCTGCTGATGTATAAAGGTAGGGTAGGCTGTAGTCTGTCAAGGCTGATCTGATTCTCTGAGTCCAGAACACAAAGCATCTCAACTGTCTGCTCCTTCACAAATGTCTCTTTGAAACCCAAGTGAATGTCATCTCTCATCTTTACCTCTCTGTCACTTCTTACATTCAGGCTCCCTGCTTCCCCCTTCACATCCTCCTCATCGTCATCATCTCCACAGCACAAAGCTACCTCGTTTTCGTAGCAGAAAGCACTGGGGGAGTGAGGGCCCAGTAGATGGCGGGCTGCCCTTGGGGCAAATGGCGATGGAGACCGAGAGTAACTCGAGCTGGAGGATGAAGACTGCCCACCACGGCCCGCCATCTGGCTGAGTTCCCTGGCACTGCAGTGAGGTGTAGATGGCACTTCATAGGTCTTGTGGAAGCGGGAATAGTCCACGTGGTAGCGGTCACCCTTCTCAAAGACCACAGGTTCAAAGCGGTGACCCCACATGATCTCCTTGGCCAAGTATGAGCTACGTGCCTGAGTGGTCATAGCTGTGGCCTCCACCATCCCCTCAAGGATGACCACGATCTCAAAGTCCTCCTTCTGCAGGTCGGCACGGCTCAGGTTATACAGAGGACTGTTCTTGTTGATTTCATGGACCACCACAAGCGGTGAGACCAGAAACAGCCGATCCAGTCCATCATCATAACCGACATCAATGTCTGTTTGCTCCAAAGGGAGGTACTCACCCTCTGCTGTCACATGTGGCTTGATGAGCTGCGCACGCACATGTGCTTCAACAATGTGGCTTTTGCGCATATTCCCCAGGCGCCACATTAGGCACAGTTTGCCATCCCGCAGAGCAATGACAGCGTGATGAGAGAACAGCAAGGTTTGTGCACGCTTCTTGGGCCGCACCATCTTTGCCATGATGGTGCCAATCATAAATGAGTCAATAATGCAACCAACAATGGACTGGACCACCACAGTCACCACAGCAACTGGGCACTCCTCAGTGACACACCGGAAGCCATATCCAATGGTGGTTTGGGTCTCTATGGAGAAGAGGAATGCCCCAATGAAACCCTGGATGTGGAGAATACATGGCCGCCATTCCTCTTTACCTTCCTCTGTGTTGCTTCGATGATCCCCTTCCTTTACAGGAATGCGAGGGTTAAAGTCTCCATGAGCGAGTGCCACTCCCCAGAAGATCAGACCAAACAACAGCCAAGACAATAGGAAGGTGGTGGTGAAAATGAGCAGCAGGTAGCGCCAGCGTATGTCCACACAGGTGGTGAAAATGTCAGCCAAGTATCGCCGTGGCTTATCCTCCATGTTATTGAACACCACATTACACTGGCCATTTTTCTTTACGAAGCGGCTGCGCACGCGGCCGGTGCCCAGATCCAGGCCCAGACGACATGAGGGTGAAGCACGACAGCTGTTGTGGACAATGGGCTCATTTGTCACTCTCAGTGACAAAGCTCCTCTTCCGTCATCACTTCCTGGACACTCTCCTCCTTCTTCTTCACCCCGTATACAGGCCCCCGACAGTGTCTGTTGAGTCAGGGGACTGTGGCCATTGTGGAGGCCCAGGCTGGAGATCTTCAGGGCATCTTCATCGGTGGAAACGATGCTATACCTGAAAGATCAGAAAGGAGAAAATTTGTTGAGGAAAATTGATAATTTATTAAACCTTGCTCCGCTTAGTTACTATTGACTCCTCGAAAAAACTTTCCATTCTAGAAGCATCATAGTATAACCTGTTTTGGCTGCTAAGCTTACATGTATATCTATGTCTTTTAATGTTACAAGAAAAAAATCTACTAGCGGGATTTCTCCAGTGTGTTTGGAGAACATAACACTATCTTGGCTGAAATGCAAACCTCCATGGAAGAACTTCTAACACCAGCCTAAACTCACTTACTCACAGTGGACGCAGTCGCAGACTTGGCTTCTTTAAAAGGTACCCTGTTACCCCACAAACTAACTAATTAATGATGTGCTCATGATTTCGGACAGTTTGTATAACAGCTAGTTAGACATGCTAACATTTACAACATATATAATCAACGGACACTTCACACCTCTGTTGTTGTCTCACTGCAGCCCAATGTGCACTGCTTCAACATTCAGAGAAATCCAAAGTTTGACAGACCTGCATGGCCAAGTTAGGGTTGGTAAGATACAAATAGACACAGCTTTAATAAAATGGTCTATAAATTATAACTAATGTCCTCAAGGGCTAATATGTTATGGAGTGCCAGTGAGGCTGTACAATGTGTTATTGCGTTAAAAATCAAGCCATTATTACATTTTCCGGAGTGTCTCATTTCATAATAAGCTATGGAGTCTACAGATAGAACTGTTATATAGAAAACTTAATGAACTATTAATTCTACTGTTACACAGACTAATAAATTTCTCCAAATAGAGTCACAAGTTTCCAACCAAAGTTTGCAAGTCAACTGCAAGGAAGTGTAAATACAAATAGTATGTTGGTGAAGTGGTTTTGAGAAAATTGATCAAGTCCTCATTTTAAAATGTTCATAAATGATTAAAAATCCAGTTGTTTACATATGTTTTGTGACTTTTTTTATTCTCTTAATTTATTTAATTTTTTTCTTTTGTTAATTAATTCTTTTTATTTCTTAATGTTTTTGCATGCACTTAAATGTTTGTTAATTGTTAAATGTTGAAAATAAATAAAGAGATAATTGAAAAAAAAAAATCTGTTGTTGTCCAGAAGATCAGAGATTATTCAAGGGTCTACCTGATAATCTACAGGGGCAGTCTTTTCCCAACCTGGCAACCCAAATGATGTTCTAAATAATGGCCTTTTAATTGTGTTCTGTTAAGCTTTAGTTAATGATTTATTGATAATTATAAACCTCTTACAAAGAGTGCCTTACCAGAAAGATGTTTCTAATGTTTTTAATATCTGCTATAATTTGTACCTGCAGTGGTAACTTAAAGGTTAAACTGCCATTTTTTTTATGAAAAAACAAACAAAACTAACCTACAATCTTGTTTTCTTTTTTCAGTTGTGACCATTTACGTTTTTTGGGGTTTTTTTTTTTTTTTTTTGTCTCATGCTATCTTACCTGTTGACGCGCACCGCTCCCATGGCACTGGTGATCATCAGGCTGTGTCTGCGGGGGCAGTAATGTAGGTTGGGGCGGGCAGTTCCAACCATTAAAGTACTTGTGCTGAACAGGGAGGCAATATAAGCTCAGGTGTGTCTTGCATTTGTAATTAATGCTGCCTTGTCATGATTCATTTTCTGTAAACAAAGAAAACAAAGAGGACATGGCTTCAATAATCAGAATGGACATTTTCTAAAGCAAAACAAAACATCACATAAAATCGACAAGGAGTCTACTGCTGTGCTTGTAGCTCTGTGTGAGGCGGCACACAGCAGTGCTTTGAGCTAAAATGCTAGCATCATTATGCTCACATGCTTAAATTGGTAGCATGCTAATATTTACTTTCATGGTCACTGTTAAACATGGCCCCCTTTTGGTAAGTATTCGGCCACATTTGATCATTCAGCATAAGACACAAAGTACAGGTGAAACTAATGGGAGGGACATTTATTTCACAGTATTTTGTTAAGAATTGTACAACTAGATATTTTGACCTGATGATGATTCTAGAAGTAACATTTAGGGATCAGCAGAATCATTAAAAGAAAAAGAAGAAAAATAATTATTTTTAATCACATACAATTATACTAAATAAAAGATAATGAAACTAGTTCTCTCCTTTTCACCTTGAGTGCAGTGTGCATCCACCGTACCCTGTCCATTGACCAACTCCAAGTCAAAATCAATGCTTTGGTGAAACAAGAGAATTCACCCATATGTACACGTTTTCTATGTTGGGGAAAACTGAGCATTCAGAGGAAACCCACAAGAGCATAGAAACTCCACACAGAAAGTTCCACCCCCAACCACAACACGAATGTCTGCACCAAATGTCACAGCAATTTATTCAGTAGTTGCTGAGGTATTTCAGTCTGAGCCAAAGTGGTGGGGCGGCTAACCAACATAGTAATCCATAGAGCCACACCACTAGCTTCGCTAAATTCAGGAAAAT
>JAQFJA010000020.1:20901006-20915454 GCA_029874485.1 Naso brachycentron
TTGAGTAATGTACAAATTAAAAATATGACATCCTAGATATACGGTGAACCTTGATATTTATCACAATATTTGTGCAAAATATGCTAAAATCCTCAGTATAATTTGAAAAACAGGCCTTCTATTGACATGAAAATTTATAAACACTGCAAAGAAATGATGTGATTGGATGGTCTGTCCATACTGAACCTCCTCTATCATCTTTCTACTGATGTGTAACACAACCCTCCTTTCTTTCCCTTATTCTGACCTCAGCCAATCAGACACCGGCAGCGAGAAAGAGAACCCCCGGTCTTGCAGACCGTCGTCATGCCAACCCCCCGCTCAGTTCACCTGCAAAGAATCCGGCTATGAACCTGCCAATTCCGTCTCCACTACCGCAGCAGCAAACTCCCATCATGCCGACCACCACTGCCAAACTGTAGACGGAGACTTGGGCGCAGACATATCTCCAGCCAGTCAGAGAGAGGAAGGGGAGGGCTGGGACCGTGAGCAAGCAAAGCGATTGGAGGACAGGAACAAGTGGTTTGAGGAAGGGGTCCCTGTAAATGAGATGGGCAGCAGGTGGGACTCTGTAGAGCTGAAAAGGGGAAGTGTGCCGGTGCCTGTTATTGAGACCATGGACTCAGAGGTCAGCAGGAAGTGGGCAGAACTTGAGAAGCTATCATTTAAGGAGATGAGCCCGCAGTCTCTCATTGGAGCGCAGGCTTATCAGTCAAGCACCCAACAGGCTCCACAGTCTTTCGTCAGCTCCCAGATGTATCAATCAAGTCCTGAAGAGGCTGAAAAAGCTGTCACTGTGTCAGAAACTGATAGATTGAGCTCAAAGGCGGCTCTTTCATCCACTAATGGAACTCAAACCATTCACACAAATACAGCCGAAGCACTTCAGAAGGAGGTAAGAAAGAACATGCAGCTGCACCACTGAAAAGCGAAAAGAGAAAGATTTAAAGTATTTTTAATGCAAAAAAAAAGTATGTCAATATGCAATAGTGATTCTTTCCTCCCTCCAACCATCTTCCAGGCCCTCTCTCTTCGAAAGCAAGTTGAGAGCATTAAGAGGGAACGCGCTGCAATGGGAATAGAGGTTGACAGCCCCTGTGGCCCCGGGGCCCCCTGTAGGGCCAGATTAGAAGCCATGGAAGTAGCCCATTGGAAAGCACTGCAGGAGCTGCAGGAGAAACACGCGAGGGAGATCAGGGAGCTGGAGGAACAAAGAGACAGGTTGCTGCAGGAGGAGAGCCAGACAGCTGCGAGAGGTAAATCACAATGTAAACAGTTTTATCAACGGGGGCTCAGTTGTGACAGTTGGACACAAATTCACTCTGAGTGAATCACCTCTTCTTTCTTTTTTCTCTCAATAAATCATGTACCCAGCCCCTCTGTGTTTCCTAACACATGTATTCTGTCTTTTCATGTATCATGTTATTTGTTTATGCTATGCTCTTGATGTCGAGTCACTATTATATGTCGTGTGTTGTTTTTAATGCTCTGTTCTTACGACAAACTCAGTTCAAATGACTAATTAATCGTTCATTTAAGCTATGGAGGCACTGAGAGCAGCTCACAGAGAAGAGCTGGAGAGAGAAGTGGTGAGGGCCACAAGGTTGGCTAGAGGAGCTGCACACATGGATACTTTACACAAAGGCCACATGTAAGTTCGTTACAGTCACTCTGTTATCATGCAGAGAGTGTTCTCCATCTGACAGGCTCTCACTGCCGCTTTAAGATGTTCGACACTGAACCATGACCCCTTGAATGATGGTGCATTTTAATTCTCTCCATAACTTCTGTGTTTGTGCGTGTCAGGCCCCAGGCGGACATCTTGCACAGCGAGTTAGATGTGCTGTCAGAGCGCTACTCTCAGAAGTGCCTGCAGCTGAGCCGCACCGAGCAGAGCAGCAAAGACCGAGAGACAGAGCTCAGTCTCAAGGAGAGAGAGCTGGAGCAGCTCAGAAGAGAAAACCAGGTTATATTTGAAAATGCAACAGCACCTTATAGATTGTTAAAATACTTGACATCAAATTCTGTATTAATCGTTAGAAAGGGATTAAATTAATAAGCAGACATAATAAGCCACAACATTAATTGGGTATGCTACTTAAAAAATTTCTGTACATCACAATTTATGATAGAAATCTCTTTACAGGAGCTTAAGGCCAAACTGGCAGAGGAGATCAGCCGCATGCGGTATTTCATCACTGGCCAGAGGTCGGACATGGTATCCCTTAGCAACACTGAGCGCTCTGCGTCAGAATTAGAGGTATTGATAGTAATAAGTTCAATGGTTGTGACTTAAATAGATCCTACGTAATCTAAACTCATGTGAAAGTAGGTGATACCAAAACATCTTAACCTCTTGCTGCAATCCAACCCACTTTCATTGACCGCACCTGCAAAATTAACTTGGGCTTGAAGGACAAATGCTGACATTACTGTCATCACGGGAAGCAGAGAGCAACATCTGACATCCCTGTTATGGGCGTTTGAACCCACTTTTATGAAGCAAATTGATTAAATCGCTTTTACCGTTTTGTCTCTGAAATCCAGTAATGACTCCCTGTTGCAACAACATTAACAGTGTTGCTGTTAATATTTTTGTGGTGGCCTCATTTGTGTTGAGCATCTGGGACTGGTCACATTCTAGAGGAGCACATGCTGCCATCTACTGCCTGAATCCCAGTGCATGTTTCAGAATATCAATCCAACGCATTACTTGCACTGAAAAGTCTGATTACGGGACTTCCTGTAATCCCACACCAGTAATGAATATTCAGATCTTTAACTTTGGTAAAATTAGCAATACATCAGTGTAAAATGACTCCAGTACAAGTTGGAGTTGGGTTTTAAAAGGAAAATAATCCCTATAATTATGTGGTCATATATTATTGGCTTATTGTTATGGATGGACATAAAAAACACTTACCTTATGGTTGGTCATGCTGAAGCTAATTTCAGCTTTATTGCATACTGTTGGTTCATTAATTCTATAACAATGCATCATATTTTACAAGCTGATCATATTTAAAATTTTAATTAGCAAATTAAATAAAAAGTATTATACTCAAGTAAAAAGTACTGATGGCCTCTCTAAAATGTAGTGAAGTATGATGTCGCAAGAAAAAGAAACATTCAAGTGAATTGCAAGTTCGTTGACATTGTCCCTAAATACTGTGCTTGGCTTAGTGTGCTTAAGTTACTCTCAAACACCGTCTCACATACATTTGACTTTTAATTTTCTTCGTGGCAATCATAAGATTTCATACTTTGTCTTTCAGACATTACTAAGAGCAAAAGACAGTGAGGTGCAATATCTTAAAAAAGAAATCAGCTGTCTACAGAATGAAGTGCAATCTCTTACCAAGGTATGTTTGATGATCCGACCTCATGCATTGTGTGTTATCGAACATAATACACTCCTAGATGTTGTAGACTTACAACTGTAATTTACATTCTTTCCTGGTTGACCTTGATGTATTTGTTCTGTTTCGCTCTAGGAGAAAGAAGCAACTTATGAGCGTTATAAGGAGGCCTATGTGGAGCTGAGTGACATGAAGTTACGTAGCCAGTTGGAGATTGGTTCCCTGAATGAACACTTGAGACTGGCCAATGCTGCACTCCAGGAAGAAGTGAGGCAAACATGACCAATGAGGATGAGTGTAAAGACAGCATTCCAACATGAAATACTCACAAAATATAAATGCAACATCATTACGATAATCTGTTCATTGGCAACTTTTGTGCAGCCTATTTGGAAACCACCATGCAGAAACTGTTACGAATAAATAATGACAAGCATTTATACATGTGTAATCGACTCTTTATTGAGTGACAGACGCAAACATGCAAACAAGAGTGAAGGCATAACTTGCAGTTTTGATAGCCTCACATGATATGAGATTTCAAAAAATGGATTTAGTGAAAACAACATAAATAGCAACGGACAGAAGAAGGAGGTGGGTTGAGGTAAACTGATATTCTTGGAAGCAAGTGCCCCATCTTCCCCATCTTCCTTGTGCCAGCTGGTATGCACCCTGTGGATGAAAATAAAAAAATAAATTGTCACCTGCTTTCTACTTCTACCAGTTGTCATCAGTGCAAACATACCACGACTACACTGTTCGACATGAAGTGGACACATCCTGCCCGCATGGATGAGATTGTGCACAAATCAATAAATACATTTTTTTTAAAAATCCAAGCAAAAACGTTTAGAGGTTACATAAGCTTCAGTTAATGTGCACTTTGACTTAACCTTTTATTTTCTGAAGTTAGCTCAGTCATCGTCATCATCATCCTCAGGGACAAAGATGTCGTGCTCCTCCAAGAGAGCGGCAAAATTCTTGCTGATCAGAGTTCCCACATACAGGAAAGGCATCACCACTATTGTCATGCGAATAAGCCCAAATGGTGTCTGGAAAAAATAAGAAGGAAAAGTCATTGACATTGAATAATGAATTTATTCAAGGTGGGGATGCACGGTCCGTTCAGATTCCTAACAACATTAATCCCTACCTCAGTTTGCTCTAGGATACTTTGGTCCAGATTTGTGATTGTGGGCGACTGTTTCTTCAGCAGCTAAATACACAAATCTAATTTTCATATTTAATGTAGCACAGCGGAGAAAAGACACTCTGCTCACAGGGGTTAGTGAATTTTGCCACATAAATCTCCAGCAGAGGCAACTCAGCCGAATCCGTACGTTGGATATAAAACCTAAAATTGTCAGTCATCAACGGATAAAAATGGGGCTTTATGCTGGGTCCTGCTCTACTACCTGATGACAAGCTTGAGGTCCTGTTTTGAGGGTCCCTGAAGAAAAATCTAGTTTGAAGGCCTTCATTAGCTCAGTATTTCTACACTGAAATGTTTATTCAAATTGCACGCAGCCTAAGTTTGACCAGGTAGCATTGCAGCATACAAATATAGCCTAAAGAAGCCTGAGGGTGAGTGGGGGAAAGTGGGGATAACAGGGGCCCATCTGGTCAGATTTGACTGTGACAGGACAGAAGGTTAATCCAACCGTGAGAGGGGCAATATTTGAATTGTTAATGAATCATATATCCTCAATTTGGCCCCTAGTTTCTGTAGTGCGAACATTTTTTCACTTATTCAATTGTTAAGGAAACGGTGAATCAGAGGCTAACAGTGATTATCTGCTAAGTTTCAACAAAATGTAGTGAATCTGACACACCTTAAAGAATACTCCTTGAACCTTTGGACCTAAAGATTGTGGTGGGGGCTCAGCTAACTCTGTGTGCTGTTCAGTTGTACGTTTTTTAAAATCGCACAGCTCCCAAAAAGACAGTCTACAAGTTATTACCGTAATACAAACATTCTAAAACAAACATCCTTCATTTCCTTCGACCTTTCTTATATTGACCAGAATGCACTTCGGGGTGTGTGATGTTGGGGTTATTTTTTACGCGACAAGCACAAGAATTCATCAAAAGCAAGTCTTATACTGAAACATAATTTCAATTCCTTGTGTAAGTGTCGATATTAATCAAGAATAAGACTTGAAATGACAAAATCAGCAGTAACGTTCATTACTTCCTGAATGTACCTCCGCTTTCGTGTAAATATACGTTTATTGGCTGACTTGACTAATCTAGCACGAATCCTTTATTTCTATTCGCTACAGTAGCTGTCAATCAAGAAGCAAGTCCCGCCCCCGATGCCACTCGTATTTTTTTGACGGTTTTCACTCGGTAACACAGGCAGAAAAAAAACTCACTTTATCCGGTTTTGGTAGAATTGCCCCTGATGGCGTTGATACTGCGGTCCTGCTCTGTGTAGCCCTGGATATGTTTGATGTTTTCAAGCTGGTGTTACGGCTCATTATCCCCATATTTTGGGTGAAAAGTCGCAATGGGAGCCGCAGTAAATTCGTCGCCATTTTTCCAGTTGCTCTGGTAAGCACGGTGAAGAGAGCCTCTATGGGTGGGACTGGTATGACTTACATGGGCGTGTCTTGACGTTGGACAGAAGGAGGAAAACACACACACTTACCATTTAGCTGTATCAAATGCATTTATCCGTTATTCACTGTAAAATTGAACTGTGTCGTGTCACTGAGACATTTGTGAATCCTCTGACTTCCTCATTCAGATTTACACAGCCATATGCTGTTGACAACACAACTGTAAAATTCCATTAAAAAAATGAAGTTCTTTTTAAAGCATTGACAGTTATTATTAAATACACATTATTATATTATATAAATACACATACACGTAAGACATAGTTAAAAGAAAAAAAAACAAGTTTGTAGAAGACTGGGACATATGTAGTATTTTAGTCTATTGAACCAAATTAAATCAAATTCTTTAAATACTGAAGGTCTTCCCAGGGTTCTGACTTTGACAGTCAGCCGGTCTATTAGATCATTGTATGTTAACTTCGCCCTATACAGTGTAACGGGTAACTTTTATTTCACTGTGCCTGTGAAATGAGGCAAATTGAAGAAATGTTTTTAACAAAGTAATTTGTCGACAGAAAAAAACAAAACAAAACAATTATTATTTTAAAAAAAACAAAAAAACTTTTTTCCAAAATCATTTATTGCTCAGTGTAACGTCATCAAACAGAACAGCGCGCGATGCTGGCTACTGCAGCACTTCCTCGAGCTAAAGGCATGAGAGCGCGCTCCACGGCGACGCGCGCGGAGGGGAAGTGCAAAGACGGAAGAACGGACTTTGAATAAACTTGCCAACTTCTGCCTAACTGGCTAGAAATACAGTTAGTTAAAATGTTACAGACGAAGTGTTTACTAATTTCGGTTTAGTTAGCTTACCCAACGCCCCGTCTACATCCAGTCACCGCCCTCTCTACTGGCCAAACGGCACGACCGGTGGATTCCAGCAGTTTTCAAACAGACGTTGCACTTGCTCAACCGACCCGAAGTCATTCACCGTTGTAAAGCCACAATTAAGCTACTAGCTGTCGTAGAAGTGTTGTGATAAAAGCTGCATTTAAAGTGTTTTAACGTCAAACACAACCATTTCGCTGGCTCATCGAGACTCGAGGTTTTTCTCCTTGTGGGAAAAGTTGTCCGTGGTGGTGGATCCACCGAGGCCTGCAGTTCAGGAGGCTGCATGTGTTGGGTGTACTGGCGAGGAGTGACTCTTACAACGTTAGCTCAACACTCAGAGACATGTCGGCCCAGGCACAGATGCGAGCGATGCTGGACCAGCTCATGGGGACGGGGAGAGACGGTAAGCATAGCTGGCTGTAGTTATATCGGTTTCCGATTAAATCAGAATAGGAGTTTTGTGACTAGCATTAGCCGCAAAGCTAACCAATCTGCTAGACAGTGACAGTGAGGCATGCTTTACAAACAAAGCTAACAGTTAGCTAACATGAGGATAGCCAGTCGCCTAGCTACCTGTTGTTTTTTAAGTTTGACTTTCCATGACAAGTTAAGTCGTTGCAAACATCTGTAAAATTAAATTAATAACATTTTAGCATTCTGTTTGCTCATGACCCGTAGGCTTTTTTAGTGGCTCCGTTTCTTGCTAACGTTACCAGATGTTGTCATGTTGTTGAAAGCTAACGTTACAGCAGCTAACTTTTGGTTTTAACGTTACTGTTAAGGCAACGTTTCAGATGACTCATTCATCGCAAGTCTGTACTTCAGTGATTTAATACATATCAAGCTCAGTTATAGTCGTGAACCTGCTGACACACGCGTTAAGTCACACGCTAGTAAGTTGTCAATCTTTTCTTTTTTTAAGGTGATACCATGAGGCAGAGAATTAAATTCTCAGATGAGCGAGTCTGCAAGAGCCACCTATTGGATTCATGTCCTCACGACATCCTGTCTGGCACCGTGAGTATCGTGATAAATATATTGTCTGTTATCTGTAGTCAAGGAACATTATCTTTTATTAAATTGTCTCCAGTTAGAAAGTAATGTGATTGTTGTTGCCATTGGTATTGGTCTTCTCCAGTACATGTATCTTCAAATGACAGAAAGACTGAAAACTTTAACATGCTGATTTTTGACTTATAAGGGTATGCAAATTTATATTTTGTGAACAAAGACTACTTTTCACCTGATCCTCACTCACATGTTTCACTGTCTTAGGATCAGATTTGAGGCAAAAATCTCTGAAAATGAGGTGAAGCACGGATAACAACAGCACAACCCTGACATAGAATAAAAGGGAATGGTGCTTGTGACTCATGTTTTGGTTATGAATTTGTACCAAATTTTGTCTCTTAACAACCAAATGTTGCTTCCAGCTTGTCTAATTACTTTCTACTAGCTGGGAGACTGTGTATTTAAAGGGCTACAGTACGATATATCCGATGTGGATGTAAACACTTTTAAAACAGAAAATCAGTACTTATTCCTCCAAATCATCATTTATTTTCCAATACAGTGTGCTGCTATTGCATTTGAAACTAGTACTAAAACTGTTTATCTCAGTACTTTGGCTGCACTATACATAACCAGGTAGTATGTATGCCATAAAGCAATACAGTCAGCCCCCAAGGCTATGATTCAAAGGATAATACTTTTACAGTCCTTAATGTGATGCCATGTGAATTAATCAAAGACATGACATTTTAGCATTAGGGAATTATTGGCAAGGCATCACTAGATGAGTGAAATGATCTGACTGATTTTGCAGAGAATGGACCTGGGGGAGTGTATGAAAGTGCATGACTTGGCTCTCAGAGCAGACTACGAGATCGCCTCTAAGGAGCAGGAGTACTTCTTTGAACTTGATGTAAGACACACACACACACACACACACACACACACACACTATAATTTCTAATTATGTATAGTTTTTTTAGCAGGTTATTTCCTCTGATTCCACTGTTGTCACTGAATGAAACAGTCTTTTTTTTTGTTTAAATAGTCTAAAATCAATATCTGCCAAGTGCTATTGCCCATGAAAAAATTGGGTTTAACCAATAAATAAAAAATAAAAAACCCTGGCTTTAATGTCACACCAAGGATTTCAGGTTGGGTTAGGTTAGGTAGTTTTCACAGTTTGGTGCACACATGATGATGGTAAATTACTCTAAAAAGAGTAAAGTGAAAATTATCTGTGTAATGAAAATGATTCTGCTTTCTTTTGGATAGTTGTAATTTCCTATTTACATCACCTGATGATGTAATGCTTGCATGAGAAGTCTGTAGTTTAATTTAATTGATCAAGAGTAGGATGAAAAAATCATTTACATTCATAACTAGCATTAAATAAAACCATTTTCGTCAGAGATCATAAGGTATATTTTAAAAACCCATTAATATCCTGTGTTTTCTTACAGGCTGCAGAGCACCTTCAGTCCTTCATCGCTGACTGCGACCGCAGGACCGAGCTGGCCAAGAAGAGACTAGCTGAGACACAAGATGAGATCAGCGCTGAAGTGGCTGCAAAGGTGACAAACTCACTTTTGACATTGTTAGTTAGATTTTTACCTGGTCTTCATGAATGTTGTGCTACCCGTAACAGGGAATAATTGATCTCCCAAGTAAATGCAAAGAAACGTTTTTAGAGCTAAGAGCTCATGTTTTCTCTTTTCTTACTCCTCATGCGTGGAAAAGGCTGAACGTGTCCACGAGCTGAACGAAGAGATCGGGAAGATGCTGGCCCGGGCAGAGCAGCTCGGAAGCGAGGGGAACGTTGATGAAGCACAGCAGTTGCTAGAAAAGGTGGAGAAGACCCGGGCCTTGAAGAAAGAAGCAGAGGTCTGAACTTCAATAACTGCTTTGTTTATTTGAAAATATTTTTATATGCATGTCATGGCTATGTTTATGTACCTGGATTATTTGTTACTCTTCGTGAAGGTATATGGTTTACTGACATAAACATTTAATTTCATCAGTGACTCAATGATTAATTCTGTGACTGAACTGTAACCAAAGGAAGTTACACACAATATCTTCTCTTAAATTTCATAATGACAAAAGTCTGTTAGGGGAGATATTGAGTGAATTTTTTGTGTTGAGAAAGATTTTAATAGATGTTGTATTTCCCAACATAGCTTACACTTCAGTCCAGGCTCTATCATGCATGCTCTCTGAAATGCAAATTAAAATCTGTTGTTTTTTTTAGCGTGTATCTTCCGTTTATTTGATACAACTTCATAGTTTCATAACATTTGTTCTTGCAGGATGTGTACAGAAACTCGATGCCAGCCTCCAGCTTTCAACAACAAAAATTACGGGTGTGCGAGGTGTGCTCTGCCTACTTAGGTCTTCACGACAACGATCGTCGACTTGCTGATCACTTCGGTGGCAAACTGCACCTTGGCTTCATTGAAATCCGTGAGAAGCTTGATAAGCTAAGAGTAAGGGCTGCACTGGAACTGGCACTTAATTTGCATAAGAGATGCTATTTTTGTATGCTACAGAACAAAAAACAATCAGCTTCTAGTATTTTTCACTTCTGTGCTATTTTTGTTGCATGCAGAAAGCCGTTATAGAGAAACAAGAAAGAATGCGAATGAAAAGACGAGAGGAACGTGAAAAAGAAGATGAAAGAGAACGACAATGGGAGATGGAGCGGGAACGAGAACGAGAGCGGGAACGAGAGCGTGAAAGAGAGCGAGAATGGGAGAGAGAACGAGACAGGGAGAGAGAGCGAAGGAGGTAAAACAGATTAACTTCTGCTGTCACCGTTTACACATTAAAAGTTCAGTGTCATCTGGACAGGGAAACTGATTTGTGATTGTATTTTAGGTCAAGATCTAGAAGTGGAGACCGATACAGGTAAGACTGTTTTTAGCACTTTATAATTTCACTGCATTTTGTGCTATAAACTAGCTGTATGTAGGTGTACATGTATTTAAAAACTGCTATTATATATTAGTGTAATTTCCACACAAGACGAATGTGTAGTGGTGCTTCAATGAATTGTTAAATTTTTTTTGAATAGTTTAGCATTACAAAATTTAACACAAGGTTGTAATGGTAGACAAAACTAACTGTGAAACTGCAGAGTTGATGGATCGGAAAAATCCTGAGATGTTTTTCAAATATAAAACAAGTTCTAAAACTTAGTATGATAATAATTTTAGTAGGTGTAAAGACAGTTTTGTTGGGTTTTGAGAAATGACGTGTACGCTGCCAGCTGTAAACTAAATTGATCCCAAGATAAGATGCCTCTAGATGCTTCTGTATTAAAGCCTTTACCTCTGAATCCATAGCTGATGATGCAACCTACAAGCTCTTTTTTTTTTAACTTAAAGTGAACTTTTTTTCCCCATAATTTTTCGTGTAGGGATGGAGGCAGTTCTTCCTCCCATCGTTCGAGGCGCCACCGCTCCTCTCGTTCCAGAGAAGAAGGTGGAGATCGGGATCGTGAGAGAGAGAGGAAACATCGGCACAAGGACAGACATCGCTCCCGCTCCCACTCTCACAGGCACAAAAGGAAGAGGTGTGGCTTTTATTCTCCTCTGATACTTTTATTAAGTATCATCAGGATAGAATGAAGGGTCTGAAATTGTAACTTAAATAAGTTCTCTCAGACATTCCACTAAATACAATTCACAAGTGGTAATGGCCTTTCAGCTCTCATATTTACAAATCCCATTCAGAACACATGAACAAAGTCAAAGCATTAAAAGTCAGCAGAAAAAGATTAGGTTGGCTGTCAGGGCTCCAGACTTAACTTTTTTCATCACTGTCCCGAAAAACAATTGTAACCGTCCCAAAGTGAATGCGAACCGTCCAAGAGATTAATTACCTTTCATGCGGTAGTAATGTTACACCGTTAACTTAAAGTACCAGTTGGCCACCAGCTAACTTACAGACAACTAGCGTAACAGCTAACTAGCTCTCCTGTAACCTTCTAGCGTTAGCCAACCTCGTCAACATTGTCATTTTAGCGATCTTAAGTGGATAAAAAACAAAATATAAATGACGTTTACTCCGTTTAGATTAGCTGCATCCTTGCCTCTGACTCAGGCTGACTTGAGCTTGAGAGCGAAGCAGCAGCACTGCCACCCAGGGTGGATTCTGGATTTAACCACTGCAACATGGTGCTGTACTGTGATGATGAATCGTCACTGATGAGTGATGGACCGGTGCTGCGGCCCTGCGGGAAGCCGGCAGGAACATTTCATGAGTGATCATACTGACAAGTATGAACAGACATGCGCCGATTAAATCAGCACAAGATTTAGTTTTCATTTACTAAGTAATGGTTACTGAAACATATTTACTGCACATAAAAAACCAAACAAAAAAAAACCGGAGACTTGTCCCGGAGGTGTCCCGAGAGACGTCTCTGACTGTCCCAAACACATTTTCTATAGTCCCCGGGACAACAGGACAGCATTAGTCTCGAGCCCTGGGCTGTTCTTTAACTGATTTAAGAAATATATTTTGTGAAAATTTTTAATGTGCAGTTTGACATGTAACACACAATGTAGTTGACTTAAAGCAAGACTCAAATCTTATGAATTCATTTAGTGTAGAAATGATTGTTGGATCAATCAGTCAAAAAGCAGAATAGTAATCAACAGCTATTCAAATCACTGACTGATACCAAAGCTCATTTTTCAAGCAAAAATGCCAGAAAGTACCTGGTTACAGCTACTCAAGTGTAAGGACTTGCTGCTTGTCTCCATATGGCATGTTTCATCAGTGGAAAACAAAACAAAAACAAAAAAAACATTATAATAGTAAAAATAAAATTTGAATGCATCACCCTGTCAATAATAATAATAGTAATAATAATAATAAAAACTCATTGAGAGTAAAACCCTTTAAGAGTGACCTGGCCAAGAGAGCAGCATAAACCATTCTTACAACAGTAAACACAAACAGTACATGTGCAGAGTTCAGTTGGCACACACTGAACTGGAGAGGACAATAGCTGGTCAAAATGCACTAAAACATAATGACAAACATTCGGCTGTTAACAGTGTTCACAATGTTATATCACAAAATTATAAAAAAGGAAATTGAAAATTAGGAGCAGTTGTGGTGACCTAGAGAACTACACTCTTGCTCTTTTAAAAATGAGTTGAATTCTCCTAAAGTAATCAAATCAGATAGTAGAAGGTCCATCTGTGCATCATTCTAGGACCAAGGGGCAGTGTATTAGAAGGCTTTTTTGCCTAATTGAGTTCTGACTCTAGGGACCGACTTCTGTATGATATCCTGAGAGTGCAGTCTAAACTGATTTAGGTTTCTTGTTTAACCTGTAAGAAAATCTGTGAGTGGAAAAGGATTGACAGCGTGCAGTTGTGTACAGATAAGTGATGCACGTATTTGCTACAACCAGTAATAAAACATAAAGCGCAAAGATATACAGTATCCAACATCGTCGGGTACTGATCAGGTGCAGTCATAAACAAATCTCAATAATCCAACAAAGGTATTTTTTTTTAAAAGTTGCTGAATTCACATGTTTCCTAACTGGGAGTGGAACACTTTTCTTTTTTAATTTCTAAAAAGGAAACCTAATTAAAGTCTCAGGTTAGAAACAAACTTTTTGATGTGAGAATTAACAGAAGTTCTCGTCAATCATAATGCCTCAGTGCTTATATGATGTGACCATTTCAATATCAATCCCCTGAACAGGTGATAACTCGGGAATATTTAAAGGTAGCTGTGTGTGCCATTTGAAAATAAGATGAACTTGGATTTATTTACCTTTAATAGCAGTTTGAACTGAGTCAAGTTGGACTGTCCTGTCCTTCTGAATAAAATATTGAACCAATATAAGCATAGATTGACAGTAGGCAACAAGACCATCTAAGAACTAAAATGAATACTGTTGAAAGTGACATTATCTTTAATTTTTGTTGCAATGAAAATGTATCCAGCTTTGACAGTAAATGTAACTTGACTTGTGGCTATGACTTGCTTCTAGACATTGAGTTCCAGCTTTCTACAAACTGTGATAATGCTTACCTTTCCATCCATGTGGAAAAACCAAAACACCAAATTCAAATGAATGTCAAGTGATCATGGTAGTTGGTTTTCTGTGACTTTTTTTTTTTTAAATTTCGCTGTTGTTTTTCTCCTTAGGTCCTCCAGAGACAGATCATCGCACACCCGTGAACGAGAGCGCTCGCTATCCCAGGAGAAAAATGTGGAGGGGTGGCGAGACGACAGGGCGGAGTACAGAGACTGGGAAGTCAGGGAGGACAGGGAGAGGTCTCCCTCCGCGGACACAGCCAAGGGCAGGGAACGAGAGAGATCCCTGTCGCTTGAGCGAGACCGACGCTCCAGCTCTGAGGAGCGAGAGTCTGGGGAAATATGAACAGGAGGAGACTCCCAAAAGTCTTTGATTTGGATATATTAATTAGTAAAAGGAACATGGAAAGATGAGTGTGTGTTGATGCGAGTGCGTGTGTGTGTGTGTGTGTGTCAGCTTTGTATGTGTGTTCATGTTACAAGTGGGTCATGTACATTATTGGGTGGGATGATGGAGACTTAACTTGGGGATAAGGGACCAACTTCAGTGGTGGTGGTCA
>JAQFJA010000020.1:21023655-21035806 GCA_029874485.1 Naso brachycentron
AAGATATAACAATACATTTTTTAAGCACCTTTCACGTCACGCAAGGACACTTTACAATAGAGGTAAAAACAGACAATACATGAAATATGACAATGAAAAACACGATAATAGTGCAGAAAAGCAACATACATCAAAGCTATACAATAGAGAAATCACACAATGTGGTATTTACATTAGGAGGCCCGGCTCTAGATTACTTTGAATGGGGGGGGCAGTAAGAGATGTTGGTTGGTCACTAACGATATATATAACATGGACTGTATTATGTTTTTATCGAAAGCTAGTAATCTGAATTAATGCATAAGTTATCCTATGCACCCCCCCCCCCACAATTATTTCTAAATATTATCTATTCTAGCAGTTGATGGAAACTGGTATAATAAGAATTGGCCGCTTGCCTTTATCTGGTGTAGTTTTCCAGTCTATGTATAGTGCTCTTTTCTGTTTGCATGTAAAACTGTACTGTAATTTGCTCATTTAAACTAATCTTTAATGCAATCATACATAAAAAAAAGACCCAAATCTAAAAATCAAATATTCACAGGAGAGTAGTCTTAGGCTAATAAATCTATTGCCAATATTTAAAAATAAAATTGTCTACACCGACTGAGACTCCCACTTGACAAGCTAGGCTGGTATCTGAGTAACAAGTACAGGCAAACAGTCTGTGGACACTTATCAGGTGACAGCATCGACTGACACCACTGTCTCACTGCGACTCTATATTTTATAGGGCAAAGCCAACCAATCAGCTTTAGTAAAATGTGTTGTTTAAAAGTGACATTTTAGTAACTGGCTTTATCAGTAAGGACAAAGTAAAAAAATACTTTATTATTAAAATTTGGGGACAAGGGAGGATATTTGGCATTACTGGGGCAGACTGGGCATTCTGGGGGCATTTTCCCCCACTGTCCCCCACTAGAATCAATCTAGGAAATCGGGAAAGGCAAGTCTAACTACAGGTTTTTAGTTTTGACTTAAAGACAAGCTGAACTCAAAAATGCACTTTCAAATCTTCCTACTATATCCCTGCTCTTTTTTTTAGTCAAATCTAAAAATGTATGACAAAAAAAATAACAAAAATGAATTATTCTGTATTTTTAAATTAATGTCTGCCACTTCTGTCTTTCATTTGAAACAAGACTCTTGTTCCACGATGTCAGCATTGACTCAGGCCGTTATTGGTTGAATCATTTTTTAATTCAACCAATTGTATCACGCCAATCCACCTGTCAGTAGAAATGTTAGAAAAAGGACATTCCAGAGTGTGAGGCCAGCCACACTAAGGGGTCTGTCACCCATGGTGCCTAGTCTGGAAGATGTTAGGCATCAGTGGAACGGAGTGAGGGGGAAGAGTATTATGGGTGTAAGAAACTGGACAGGTTGGGAGGAGCAAGGCCTATAGAGACTTAATAATGAGAAGAAGAACCTTTAACATAATGCGGTGTCAATTTGTGAGATAGTGTAATTGGTTCAGGGTGTGTATGATATGCTCCCAGGATTGTGGCAAAGATCTCTTGCTGCTGAGTTCTGGACATACTGTGGTCTGTTTAGGCTCCAGTTTTGTAAACCATTGAGCAGAACATTACAGTAGTCGTGTCTAGATGTTACAAAAGCATGGATAAGGGTCTCAGCAACACAGTGTGCAAGAGGGGTGTAGTCTGGAGGTGTTTTTAAGGTGCAGAAATATCTTTTTTGAAGAATTAAGGAAGAAAGCCCTGGGGCCCTTGTCTGGAGCCAAGCCCAGAAGTTAGCGAGCGCCTGGTGGCCAGGTTTGTCACGGAGCACAGCAGGGCACAGCCCAAAGAAGTCATGTGGCCACTTCTCTATCCCATGGGCCCACCACCACCTAGAACTGCTGGGGTCGGATGTGCTGCCAGAAAGGCAGCAGTGATAGTGGAGGGTGTTGATAGACTGGACCCAGGCGGCAGAGGCTGGCTTTGGGGACATGGAACGTCACTTCTCTCGGGGGGAAAGAACCGGGGCTTGTGCAGGAGGTGGAGCACTACTGGTTAGATCTAGTGGGGCTCACTTCCATGCACAGCATTGAAACTGGAACCAAACTCCTAGATAGGGGTTGGACTCTATTCTTCTCCGGAGTTGCCCAAGGTGTGAGGCACCGGGTGAGTGTGTGGATACTCACAAGCCACCGGCTGAGTGCTGCTACATTGAAGTTTACCCCAGTGTACAAGAGGGTTGCCTTCCTACACCTTACAGTTATGGG
Source organism: Naso brachycentron (assembly GCA_029874485.1). Lineage (NCBI taxonomy): Eukaryota > Metazoa > Chordata > Actinopteri > Acanthuriformes > Acanthuridae > Naso > Naso brachycentron. The sequence continues at coordinate 21,025,880 of JAQFJA010000020.1, forward strand.
TGGAGGACTCTGACTGTTTTTTGTGCCTGTTTCAACATCCCAAACAGACTAAACACACGATAATTAAGAACTGAAGAAGTCAAGATATAGATGGATAAAATAAAAAAGGAAAAAAAAAATGTGTTAATTTTACATTTGACACAAGTTTTCAAACTAAAGTTCTCAAGTAGTTGGGGAGGAAGGGATGAGGTGGTTGTGCCAAATAAACTTAAATTAATAAAACAAAACAAGGCCTAACAAACAAAAATAAACAAACAAAAAATTATTAAACAACCAGCGTCATGTAATTGAAGAGCTCATCCAACAGGTCAGAGGTAAAGCTGTGGAGAAGTCAGAAGCTTTAAATATCTCATAGAGCACAATAAAATCTGTCATTAGGAACTGGAAACATTGTGGTACATGAGAACATCAATGAAGGGAAGGTTGTCCAGCCAAAATGACAGACCAGGCAAAGACCCTGTTCCATCGCTACACTAACCTAGGCTTGTGATAAATTCTTAACATAAGGTCAACAAGCCCATAACCTGGTGTCCTCCCCTGCGTGTTGCATTTGACATGAAAATGGGACCCAAACTCCCTTGGATGAACCACAAGGCATTTCTGGCCACGGATAAAATAAGAGCCAACTCCCCCTCTAGTGTGACATCAGCATGATCCTAAACTCACCTAATTCTACATTTAGGAAGGAAGCTGTTGCTGAAAGAAAACAGTGGAAGTTTGCCACAAACCACGTGGGGGACACAGCAAACATGTAGACGAAGGTACTCTGGTTAAATAAAAACAAAACTGAACTTTTTGCCCCTCATGTGGCAAAACCCAGCACTGCACCTGACTCTGAGCACACCATCATCACAGCGAAACAAAGTGGTGGCAGCATCATGCTGTGGCACTGCTGTTCATCAGCAGGTGCTAGAAAACTGAGAGCAAGATATGGAACCCAGTACAGGGCAGTTCTTGAAGAAACCTGTTTCAGTCTGCAAGAGACTTGAGACTAAGGCAGGCGTTTTCTATTTACCCAACTAAGACTGCAATATCTGTAGGAGGGTGAATTTGTTAAGCTCTGAAATACCAAAACTGTCTTTGTAAGTGGGACTAAACCAAAGCTGGTGATCTGGGCACACCTCACATAAATCTACTATTTCTATGCTTTTATAATTGTACATATTTAAAAGATAGTCTTCCATCTCGCTGGACATTAAAGTTGTATTTTATTCTAAAGAAACAAAGGAGACTGAGGAGCTTAGCTTACAGTGACAGGAACCTCCGATTGAGAGGAACACAAAGCCTATAGAGTCATGGCTGCTTGAACCTCACTGTGTGTGAACATGCTTGTGTGCATACCTCTGCAAAAGAGCTAGTGAGTGATTTTCCGGCATCAATACCTCAATTCCCTTCAGGTTGCCAAATCCATTCCTTATCAATTCACAATTATGTGTAATCTATTGTGCTCTGAGTCCTCCTGAAGTGCTTCACTTCAGACTTCTGTGCTGGGCAAACCACTTGATTTCTCCATATCTTGTCGGTTGGCAATTTAATTCCCATTTAGAACACGTGTCCTTTTTATGGCATTTGATCTTTAAACTGTATTATTCCACGTACTGCACAGTCTCAGTAGAGAGGGTACAGCCAAGAAAACTGGCCTTGCAGCCATCCAAGCTTTGTGTTCCTTTCCAGTAGCCCATAATAATGAATCACTGTCATATGCAGGTAGGCCCATTATGCACCAAACAATTTGCACGCTTCCATTTAGCCATTAGTTCACCCTGTGCCATGTGTTGGTATTGGCATAATAGGACGACGGAGCTGGCCCCGGCCCACACTCAACTCCGGCTCCGGAAACTAATGAGGTCTTCCAGATCTATTGTTGGGACTTAAGCTGTGTGTGTTTGTGCTTTTCGTGCATGCGTGTGTACGTGTATGTGTGTGGACACTTAGAGCATGCTGGTGTACAATGATAATAGCCTCTCCGCTTGTGTTTTGGTCGATTACAGCTCTTGTTTTCACTGCAAACAAGGTACCTAGAGGCGTACAGCTCCCCGTTTTTCATTTTTCATCGGTTCAGTTTCCATAAAGTTGATTTTGTGGTTCAATTCAACTCTGCCTACAAGTTTTTTTTTAGCATTTATGGGAGTTGGAATCCTTGCTTGCTTAATCTAAATCCATCTTCAGGAGAAAAACATTTCATCAGGTGGTCGGTAGTAAAACTCGTGGATAGATGAAGCCCTGTGTCGTGGCTCTCTTGTGGTGTAATTTCTCCAATCGAAAAGAAAGGCAAACTACTGAGTATAAGAAGAAAAACTGCCATTGTTTTGCTTCACTCTTTTTTCTTTACGGACATAAGACTGCCTGTCAGTGAAAACTGATTCACCACTCATTGATTGATTACTACAATTATACACCCTCTCTATCCTGAAATAGCATCCTTTGGGCAGAAGTGTGTGAGGCCTTCTTGCAAGACATACCAGGGTAGTGATTTATTTTGCAGACCTGTTTAGCCACTTGGAACTACGTTATTTGACATTATAGCAACACCAGCTGGTGGCCGTATTGTGATTTGTAGGTTGTGCTAATCTGTTGCAGCTGACGTGATTGTTTGAGCCGAGGGTGCACTCATGTTTTCTCATCCTATTGTTCTCATCCCCAGTTTGTGGTTTTATGAGTCCCCTCCTTTCATCTTGTGTGCATCACGTATCCCATTATTCTGGCTGGTTGTACATTAGGGGATAACTGACTGCTTCTGTAATGCCCCATTTTGAAATTAGGGCCAGTCCCCAAACACAAGAGAATTAGAGAACAAACTGCAATAATAAACTGCATATGTGCATATTGCACCTCATGCAGCTATTACCTGATTTTATTCTTCAGTCTTATGGCTTCTGTCACACTCTGTCTTAAGTCCTATTTAGAAAGGATTAGTTTCAGAAAAAAAATGTGTGCAACGTAGTCATTAACACACGACATGTGTAATGTGAAAAGCCAATTTGTGCTGGAGATCAGTCTCAGAAATAGTCTGTGTTGTCACGGCATCAAAAACATGTTCCATATGTTCAATGAAAGTTTCACAACTGGTGCTGATATACCTGAACAGTGACAGTCTGCTAGTTTACAAGAGCAAAGGAAAGTGTAAACAAGACTGTCAGATTAAGCTGGTGGAGTTTCTTTGATCTAAATAACACAGTGGTTGTTTTCAGTGTCACAGATCTTATTTGGAGAGATGACTTTTTTCACCATGTTAGGATTACTTTTGAGGTGTGAACAGTGAATAAAATGACTGACCACATTTGGATTGACTGAAAAAACACATGCATAAAATGATTACTTTGCCCATCCTCTCTCTGTAAAACTAATCCCATCCTATTAGAGCTTTAAACACACTTTCTCTCTGTCTCACCTGCTCTGCTGGCAGTCTGCATTTGATTGATGTTCCTATTTTCTGGCTCTGCCGTACATTTAACCCTCTTAAAAGTCCAACAGATGGAGCCTGGGATAGAGAGACAATCCGCCCTGAAATAAAATTACTTGTGTTTTGTGTAATTGGTACTATATGAGAACGTCTGCCTGTCAAAGTTAAAATCAAAAGAGCTCAAATTTATCTGTTATGCCATGAAACTGCTCCTGTGTGTAAACTGAAGAAAGAGTTTGTGAAAGCTGTGACAACAACATGGGCAGTTTTGTTGGGTTGTGTTAAGCGATTTAGTTAAAAAGTGCACTATGAGAGATACCATGTATGCTCGAAATTATATTTATAATAATTTATCTAATCACAAGAGAGAATACAGTTTTTGAAAGAAATGCAATGTAACGCCGCCCAAAAACATTTTCAGTCAATGAGGTTTAATGAACTTCTCGGTCAAGTTGTAAAATGTGAACTGACAACAGTACGTTTAATTTGTTTTAAACAATATTTTTCATGCAAATACAATATCCACTCCAGGTTTCATGGGTATGCTTAGATGCTCACAGCACTGAGACACTGGACTGAGAATCCAATGTCTCTTAGAGAGAGGGAGAGGGAGCGAGAATATGGCAGAATGGCAGAATGAAATAAGATATTCACATGTATATTTCCATTAATATATAATCACCTGAAAATAAAAATTATTGTGTTTTTATAACCTTAGAATAAGCCTTTTATATCTATTTAGGGAGTAGGTCCTCTTTCACACAGTATGCCACGTTGCACCACCATGTTTCTACATGAGCCCAGAATAGACAAAACAAATACTGGCTCTAGAGTGCAGCTTTGTGCATTCCCTGCAAGTTTTGCTGCCATCATAGGTTCCTCTGCACACTTGAAAGGGACTGTGAGCGTAAGGATATTCAGTCGTGCAAACTGCAACTTCACCACTAGAATTAAATCCTACACACTGGACCTTTAACCTGAGGGGTTCTTTAAGATAAATGCTAATGTAACACCTCAGAACAGTTGCATGTCTGCTTGCTAGTGAGCCTGGCCCTTTAGCTGAATGAATACTGCAGCTGTTACGAGAGGTTTCCAGTTCGCATCCCAGTCTTCTCATCACATCTGATTTCGATCCTTGGCTCCTCGGGGTGGGCTCTGACCAAGCTTGGACGTTACACTGGTGGCAGCAGCAGGATCTCTCTTCAGTGCGTCTTTCTGGTTGTGGAAGTCCCACCAGTTGAGCCTTGCTGGGACGAGATGGCTGTAACGCCTCAAAACAGCTGCATGTCAATTCATGAGCGAGCTTGGCCCTTTAGCTGAATGGATACTGCATCCATGGATGCTGCCTGTGTTACGAGAGGTTCCCAGTTGGCATCCGAGTCTACTCATCACTTATGGTTTTGACCCTTTGCTCTTGGCGATGGGCTCCAACCAAGTTTGTTTGCACGTGCTAATATACTCCACATGATAATGTTAGCAGGGATCGCCAATGTCAGCAGGGCTTTTATTTGAGAGAACTTTCATGCCTGTACAAATTGTGCAAATCCATCCAAAAGATATTTCACTCATGAGCTTCCACTAAGGTCCACTAACTCACAGCACAATATTGCCCTCTCTTGACTTGAAGCATGAAAAATGATGTGTTAAGTTGTCAGTATTTATTCAAAACTATGATCTTTCTCTAACGATAAACAAAATCCCTGTAGTGCCTACATTAAACGATATGCACCTCCTTCACTGGAAAATGTGCAGTGAACATAGTCCATGCAGCAATACTTTTACTTTTGAAAACCACATTTGGGAAAAAAAAAAGTACTTACTTTCATGGAGAGAAGGTTTTAACTTATTGCCATCATAAGTTAAAATTTCAGTTTAACACGCATGCCTAAGCATTGTTTTTCTGCTGAGATTTTAGAATTAACAAAAACAAAAAAATAGCACTGTTTATTGTTTATTCAAATCCTAAAATTCTATGTGATATTTTGTCTTTATGGCTCTGGTGTGCCCTCTAGTGGTGTCTTCCAGGAACCTTTGTAGTACATTGTCGAGTACGTTCACGACCCAGCTGGTTGTGAAAGCGAACACATGTTTTTTCGGCCTGATGTCAAAACTAAATTTTAACCATTAAAAGCAGTTTCAACCTGTGGAAACCATTTTGTCTCAAAGGTGACAGGAAGTCTCCAACGGTTGGTGCGCAGTAAATTTAAAGTCCCCTGGATATAAAAACAAACACACAATAAAATTGAGTGATTCAGGAATCAGTGATGAGGTTGAAGAAGGTGCAAAGCAAATATCATTCTCTCTCCACATCACACCGTCTTTTCTGTATCCTTTCACCATCTCTGTCTGCATCTCCTCATTTTCACTTCATTATTGCTCTGTTCTCTGAATGACACGATAAACTTTTTTATGAACATGGTCCCACCCTCACTGCTCCATTACTTCACCCTGCGCTCACCCAGTTTGCTTTATCCAAACCCTCCTTTTTGTGCCGATACATTTCTAAATTTTAATTGTGCCCTTCAAACGGGTTGCAAATCCTCTCCTCTCCTTTTTCCTCTTTCTTTCCCCCGTCATTCTCTTCATATAATGAGTTTTTTTTATCAGCCGCTGTGCCGTGCGTGGACAGGATGAGTAATTTTGGAGATCACAGGAGACTTCTCTGCATTGCACTCACTTACAACAGGTTGTCAGAAGGCTTTGGGGGCCTCACTTGCCTTCTCCCTGCCAGCAGTAACTTTTAACACTTCAGCATATGAGGCCTAATTACCCAGCAGATCCTATCATAAAAGGTGAAGATGCCAGATTATTCAAATTAGAAGCAAAATTAATCTTGGCTGACACAGAGTGACAGCTTCTTTATTTCAGATTCCTCACCAGTTCCTCATCGTGTGTTTGAGCCAAATCAAATTTAGGCCTATTTGTCGTAGGATTGTCTCATAAAAAACAACAGAATAATTAATTTATGTTTATCTTTAACTCACAAGGGCTTCTGGTGCTTTTGGGCCTCTTCCCTCTTGTCTGCCAAAATAGTCGACATTGTTATAAATCAAAAAACAACAACAGCAACAAAAACAAAAACAACCTGCATATGTATTCGCTAGGGGTGGGAATATTTACCTCACAATTTGATTGGTTTCTAAATCAGAGAGCTGTAATGCAATGATAAAAACAATAATAGATGCACCTTGTGGAGCCACGAAAGGGACATGGGCAAAAAAAATAAATTAATTAAATATCTTGTAAGCACGAGAAACTCTCTTGTGAGTATGAGAACAATCGGGCACGCACAAGAAACTGTTGCTTGCACATGGGATAGTTTCTGATTGCTAACTGATGTCTGGTGAGACCATCCACTGCATTTGGGCTTGTGTTTGCATGTGGAAATGACAGTATTGACAAATGACAAGTTTTTAAACCTCTGGCTCAGTGACAGGGTGCAGACATTGGGAGTTCAGACTCACACACACACACACACACACACACCAGCGCATACACACAGACACACAGCCACACATCGGCATATTCATTGAAGCCAGGGGAAAAGACTGCCATTCTTAGAACTAACGTTACCAGGCGCGGGTGCAAACAGCAGACAATACACACACATAGCAAAGTAAAATGGGTCCATTAACACATTGCGCACAGCGAAAAAAAAACATATACATACGCACAGTTTTAACCAATCCAAAAACCAACTTGCATAGCGTAAATCATCGATCCATCCATCTATCCAATCGTCAACTGCTTATCCGGAATCCGGTTGCAGAGGCAGCAGTTTCAGCAGGGGGCCCCAGACTTCCCTTTCCCTGGTCGCATCAGCAAGCTCTTACTGGGGGATCTCGAGGGATTCCCAGGCGGGTGCAGAGATATAATCTCTCCACCTGGACCTGGGTCTGCCCCGGGGCCTCTTCCTAGCTGGATGTGCCTGGAGCACCTATCAAACGAGGTGACCAGGAGGCATCTCTACCAGACACCCGAACCACCTCAACTGGCTCCTTTCAACACAAAGGAGCAATGACTCTACTCCAAGTCCCTCAAGGATCACTGAACTTCTCACCTTATCCCTAAGGGAGACGCCAGCCATCCTCCAAAGAAAACCTATCTTAGCTGCTTGTATCCGCAATCTCAGTCTTTCTGTCATGACCCATCCGTCATGGCCATAGATGGGGTAAAAACAAAGACTGATTGGTAGATCGCGAGCTTTGCCTTCTGGCTCACCTCTCTTTTTGTCACAACGGTGCTGTAAAGCGAGTGCAAAACTGCTCCTAATGCACCAATTCTCTGGCCAATCTACCACTCCATAGTCCCCTCACTTGCGAACAAGACCCTGAGATACTTGAACTCCTTCACTTGGGGTAAGGACTCATTCCGTACTCGAAGTGGACAGTCCACCAGTTCCTGCTGAGAACCACGGCCTCAGATTTAGAGGTTCTGATCCTCATCCACTTCACACTCAGCTGCGAACTGATCCAGTGAGTGTTGAGGGTCACAGACAAACTGCAACCCGCCTCCCACACAACTATGCCTCGAGATCCTGTCTATGAAAATCACAAACAGAATTGGTGATAAGGTGACACCCTGACGTGACGGAGACCAACACCCACTGGGAACACATCAGACTTACTGCTGAGAACCCAAATACAGCTCTTGTTTTGGCCATACAGAGATTGGATGGCCCCGAGTAGTGAACTCCTCATCCCATACTCCCGAGGAACCCGGTCATAAGCTTTCTCCAGATCCACAATGCACATGTACACTGGTTGGGCAAACTCCCAAGCTCCTTCCAAAATCCTTGTGAGAGTTAAAAGCTGGTTGGTTGTTCTACAACCAGGACGAAATCTGCATTATTACTCTTCAATATGAGGTTTAACTATGAGTTGTACCCTCCTTTCTAATTCCTCAGCGTAAACTTTACCAGGGGTGCCGAGTAATTTGTTGCCTCTGCACAAATCAACATAGCCATATACATTTTTACCATGTAAGCACAATTCAAAGTGTGCATGTGCAAATATGAACTGGCAGAGTATTATTACGCACAGGATTTTATCCTCAGCTGTGTCTTTATTTGGAGACTGCAAGTGAAGGCAGAGGATCTCCAACATGTTCAAGTCTTATTTTTATTATTTAATGGATTTTGTGCAATGAATGTGATTGATGATGCAGTTATAGATTGCTAGTAGACCGACTCTTTAAAAGGCTACAGGTGCTGCAGCTGCAACGTGTGAGAAGAAAGTTGTGAGGAAAATAGTTTGATACTGCAGTGTAGGCTACATGTTGTTTCTCAAAAGCCAAATGCAAACAAAAATGGAATGATGCAGAATATTTGTCAGTTTAAAATATGTTGTGAATTTTGGAAATGATTACATTCAACTGATTTTAAATTTTTAACATTTTAATACTGGAGTTATTGGAAATGTTTGCAATAACTGTGATGTATTTGACAATGTTGTTTTGTGCTATGCAAGTTGGCTTTTGGACTGTATGTATTTGGAAATGTTTTTGTCTGCTGTGCGCAATGTGTTAATGGACCCGTTTACTATATATGTATATTGTCTGCTGTATGAACCGGCACCTTGTAATGTTAGTTCTGTGAATAGCGCACTTTTTTCCTGGCTTCAATGAATATGCGGATGACGATTTCATTGTGCCTGTGTGCGTGTATATGTGTACTGGTGTGTGAGTGTCTATGTACCTGCACTCCCAATGTCTGCCATTTGTCACTGAGTCAGAGGTTTAACTACTTTATAATGAAGTCCCAGGTTAAAGTATAGTATAAGTAACTCCTGTGCTGTCATTTCCTCACACAAAAACAAACCTAAATGCAGTGAATGGTCTTGCCAGATATCGATATGCGATAGTGTCTCGTGCACACTCAAACGTTTCTCATGCACACGCGATAGTTTTGCATGCACACGAAAAACTATTTCCCATGTCCCTTTAGGGGCTCCGTACGATTCATCTCACATGCAGCAAATTTTTTTTATTCCATACATTTTAAATCATCGATAAAAATCCTTTGCTCTGCTGTGTTGTTATTGGGGTTATATCTCCAGCAGTGGAAAGCAGCCTCTCTGCTGCCCCGTTAGCTCTAAGGAAAGAGATTTTTGTACAAGGTGTTGCTTGTGATTCCTGCTTTGCTGCCAAGCATTCTAGGTGACGGCATAAAAAGTTCACAGTTAGGGCCGGATCTACTAAAGGTTTGCGTGTATAAAAACGTGTGCAAACTCATTGCACTGCAAAATGTACAAACTGATTTACTAGCAGTGTGCACCGAGGGTTGCGTCTTTAAACGGTGCAAAATAGCACGTCTGTATCAGTTAGTACGTTGGCCACAATGAATATGCAATATGGGGCGTTTACACGCAATTGTGCGTGTGCTGGGAGGAGAAAATGTAAATATATTAATTTAGCACACGCAAAGTGATTTATCAAACCTGAAAGCAATTTTGCTCATCGAAACTGCGTCTATATTTAACACGTCTCAAAGGGAGGTGCAAACAGTTTGTATGCGTAATTGCGCA
>JAQFJA010000020.1:21035906-21053593 GCA_029874485.1 Naso brachycentron
CCCCACACGCAAAATTCTAGATTGCGCATGCAAATTAGTACACGCAAATTGGGATCTTAGTAGATCCGGCCCTTAGTTTGTTTTCTTCCCAGCTTTCTTCCACAAATATATGCAGTTTGACTTCCTGGTCAGAGATCGCTGTGGTAATGATCAATCATGTGCAGAACACCAAGTCCAGTTTGGAGCCAAATGAGGCGTTTACATGCAAGAGTATATCGATCCCTAACCACATTATTTAGGTATGTCAGTCTGACTTTGAGAAATTCAACTTAGTATGATTTCAACTGGACTAACATGTTTACATGCAAAATATTTTAAAAATATGGTTTTTGCCGACTAACGCAATAAAACCAAGTTTTCTAGCATCATGTAAATGTACTGACTGTGTTCACCAGCTAGCTGCTAACTTTGTTTTTTGTTTGGTGCTGGGAAGGGTTCATCCACCACAAAATAGCTCCCTGCTGCTTCTGAAAACAAAGTTGATGAGAGTCTTTAGATTGAGCCAAAAAGAAAAGCTGCCAGATGCAAAACCAAAACAATGAGCTGAGAGACAGAAAATTGATGCAAGGGAAAGCTGCTGTACTTCTGCGGTTGCATTGGTAAATGCTTGAACATGTTGTTTTTGAACGTATGACAAACAACACATGTTGTTGTTTAGTTTAGAGGGTTTGTTGTGATTGCTGCCTGACAAAGAATTTGATCCCACAGCTTCTGAAAAAATGAGCACTGATCGGACTGAATGATGGTCTGTTGTGTTTTGTGCTATTTTGTTTATGTGCCAATCACAGCAGCTGTCTGTGTTGGTTTAAAATCAGACCATCAAGTGGTTGCCAGTGGCACTTAACATATTAATGCTGAAAGAAGTCTGAGTCATTGTATCATAGAACATCTACCAGGTGAAGCATATTACTCAATAATAAAACCTCAGTACAGTAAATAAAGTCTAATCCTGAGGTTTACTGAAGACAGCACGTGACACACACTGCTAAAAGTACTTTATGTGATAATTTTTCACATTATAGGACAAAAATCATGCGTAGGCTACTATATTTGTCACAGCTTCTAAAGAAAGTCCTGCTGCCTGAAAAAGTTCAAGAAGACCTTCCTTTAATTTTTACCACTTTAGTATCATCGCTGGTGAAACTTTAGACAAACTCTCGTTATGTTAAATTGATTTTTTTTTTTCTGAAGCTGCACATATTGGAGGGACCTTTGGTGCCATCGCTCATGACTTTGTGCTTCATCATGTAGTGTTTTTTATGTTTGGGGAATACAGAGAGAAATAACAGTCAGCGCGAGATAAAAGACAGAAAGATAAGAGCTGTGCAGGAAAAAAAAAAAGTCACATAATGTAGTGATTTTCATGGTTTTGCATCAGGCTTAGGAAGGGCTCTTCAATACGAAGAGAGACGGCTGACTTGTGGGTATTTAATCCCAAACTGGCAGAAAGGTTGAGTTTGTTCTAATTGCATGGAGCTGAGGAGGGCAGAAATTTACATTCATCAGTGAGCGTCCATTTTTTGGGACTGAGATAAGGGGAGAGAGAGAGAGAGAGAGAGAGAGAGGAGCAATGAGCAATGGAGGAAGAGTAGTGCAGAAGCAAAGTTTTGTTCTTATATTGGCACCAGAATGTGTGTACATGTGGTTCATATGTGTCCATAAATACATTTTCACTCTCCTGTTTTTTCTGCACATTTTCAACACAGAAGATATGAGAGTTTATAAATGATACGTAAGCCAATGGTCTTTTTTTTTACTTTAGCACCACAGACAAGCACTTTTAATAACATTTCCCTTACTTGTAATTGCTATTAAATTATGACCACAATATAACAAATTAACTTTAACAAACTGTGTAATGGTGACATTGTTTCTTAACTACTTTGAACATGTTTTGGCATTTCTGTACTGCAGTGTAGTTACTTGTTGTCTGTCATATGCACAATACCGCTTTGCTGAGCTATTGTCATATAAACTGGTATTGGTAAATTGATATTGGTTTATAGCTGTAATTTTTTTTTAAGTTTTTTTTTCAAATTGAAGGTAATTGCTCTTTAAAAAAATTATAAGAAAAAGAAAAAAAAAGGCAAAGAGTTGAAAAACAAAAAGCCTTTTGTGTGTTTGGCTGAGGTGGAAAAGTTGGCATAATGAAAAGCAAAATGCTTCGGCTCTTCTTCTCTTCTCCTGTTACTGTCGACTGTGTCACATGCCCTCCTCTCTCCCACATGTCGGTGTTGGGGGGGGTGTAACTGCAGGGTTTTTGGTTTTTAGTGCACCCCTACTGTTACCTTAGGTGGATCTTAGATGGAAAACACAAAAGAAATCATGTTGCGTGCACAATGTAATTTGGTAGAATCTTTGGCTGAAGTAATATTAAATTCAGAGGGAATTTTGGCGGGGTGTGAGCAAAGGGAAAACCAGTGGGAGCTTGACTCCTCTTAATAATACATGAGCTCCTCTGAAAACATGACTTGTGAAGTTTTGGGAATCTGGGGGTCTTTAAAATATTGACAGTGTACTGTATTTTTTCCATTAATTTTTGTCTTACTGCATCTCTATCATCATGGGTAATGGGTAAAATTAGGCAGTTATTGATGTTTGATTTTCCATTAGGGTGATTCATCAGTAATTCCTTAAGCATGTAATTCTTGATATCACCATCAAAGCGTGGCGGTGCAATATCAGTCACCGTCACTAAAAAAAGCAGCTGAACCCAAGCCTCTGTGTTCCTTTGTTTTAAAGTAAGGGCTTTTCCCAATTAACTATAGGTGATGCATATTTGTGTTGATATTGTAAATTTTTGTATGCGTGTGTGTGTTGTTATAGTTTATGCAGCCTATTTGAATTTCATTTGTCATCTTAGCTGTAAGAAGAAACTGTTGTGCATAGCTGTATGTAATTTGACAGTGTGGGGCCTCCAGTGCATGGAGGTCTGATATGATCATTAACAGATTATATATCAGTTGCGCAAATGTAATGCGAGCAGGCTTACATATAACCCAAGCAGGCCTACATAATGAATTTTTTTCCTTTGAATTACGTTAATTACCAACCCTAACTCTACCCCTCCAAAACAAAGTCTTTTGTTGCCATCTTGCTAAATCTTTAATATATCTGGATTCAAACAAGCACTGATTCTTATTTAATTTTGCAATTATTTTTGAAATCCAGTTGAAACATTATGTAATGAAAACATAACTTATGTATGTGTTGGAGCATGAACATATGCAGGATGTTTTTCTTTCCATGTGTGTTTCTATGCCTCAGCCTGAGTGTGTTAGCAATGACGAGCAGGAAGCAATTTCTGTTGGTGACAGCTGGCAAGTCCCTGCAGTAGCAGGGACTGACACATCCGGCTCAGTGGTCTTTATCTAGTGAGACTGACACCAAATGAGTGGCACCTTCACTGCCACTTGTATAAGCCTTGGCCTGATTCTCAACACTTACACTGCGCGGCACTCAGGCCTCCTGCTGTGTTTCATAACAACCGTGAGTTTACACACTTGAAGTCTCGCTTTGCTTAATTCCTCTCAGGTGGAAAACATAGTGTGTGTTTGACGTAACGCTCCATCATGAATCTGATCACTGTTGTTACACAGTGGCCGGCCGCTGACTGGAGTCATCAAGCTGTCACTCTGCAGAGAACTGAGTCTCCACACTGTCACTGAGACAGCCGAACAATAACAATAATGAGTTATAGAATGACTCCACCACATAATACCTCATGTACTATCAGTGACTCTCAACCCTAGAGGCTACTTTCTATATTTAGTACACGGGATTTAAATTGCAAGTGCAAGAAAAGCCTGAAATGCAGTCAGTATCAGCTACTGCAGAGGAATTCTAATACAAAATAAGAATCCCGATGAAGAGGTTATCTGATTTTTTCTTTTTTTAAAATTTTTATTCATGTGATATCTTAGCACATAGCACCTTTTAATAGAGAGCTGCAGTTGTGAATGGTAAGGTTAACTTGCCATCGAAGGCAAGAGGTGATGTGACACTGCAGCTGTTAGCCCCTGCAGAGTGTTATCACACACACACACTCACACTTGTGAGGAGTGATAGACAGAAAATACATTTGGCTTTGTATTTGAGCTGCCCGTCTCTTCTTTGCATCTCTGTTCCCTGTTCTTCTCTAATGTTCTCATTATTTATGTTAAACCGACTTTCTCTAATTTTCTTGTTTACAGGCTCTGTTTTACTTTCTTGCCTTCTATCTTAACACCACATCTTTCTCTCTATTCTCTCTGTCTTTCCTCTTTTTCTGCTCTGCATCAAAGTGAGCCAACGCTCTGTTGCAAACAGCAGCACAATGCTTACATACTCACCCTTCAAAGCCACTGCTTGTGTTTAACTTAAGAAAAAAAACTTAATTCAGCATTTTTATTGCATTTTTGACATGCTGAGATAAAATGCAAGTGTAACTGGGGAGTAATATGGCTGTGATTCGTCCTCCATTATTGACTGAGTGGGCATAATGCAGGAAAATAAAATTGCATCGTTAGCCATTAAACAGCAGGTGATAGACCATTATTCTCCTTTATTGCACACAATGCAGAGAGCTAACAGTCACCCTACAAAGACAGATGTCGTAAACATGAAGAACTAGAAAATAGAAAGCAGATCTAGTTGGATGAAGTTGGTTATGAACATGAAAGACCACAAACCTTAATGTGTTTGCAGTGACCTACTGGAGTCTCATACAGAGAAAACTTTTGCAGGTTTCAAGCCACTAAAGTTGACTTCTGAAATGTTAAATCACTCAATAAATCAGCAGACTGCTTCAGTGTGTAGGATTTATTGGCATTTAAGTGGTGAGGTTGCAGATTGCAAACAAAAGCATATCCTTCCGCTCACCCTCCTCTTCCAAGCGTGTAGGAGAGCCTGCAGGGGCCAAAAATCTGGCAAAAGAAAAGAAGGCCCTTTCTAGAGCCAGTATTTGGTTTGTATGTTCTGAGCTACTGTTGGATAATATGGACTCCATCGAGAAAGGCCTGCTTTCTCTGTAGATATGAAGGGCTTATTCCGCTAATTAAAACAGATCGGTTGTGCTGTCAGGTGATAATACATTAATGAGCATTAAATATACTCAATTGCTGCCATATTCTGGTCATAGATCCTCCTGAGTCCTACACACTGGACCTTTATACGGAAGTCATTTATTCTTGTCCCCGCAGAGCCAGCAGCCAGATGTACAAATAAGTTTAATCCAATTTGCATGAAGTTAACACAAATGTTTGTTTGTGTTACAGATGTTATCTGCTACAAATTAGGCAATTTGCTCAGAGCACTAATCAGACTTGTGCCAGACAACACAAGCTGCATCATCATTGTTCATCGGTGTTGTGCTCTTTGCAGTTGTCTCCTAGAGTTGCAGAATAATTGTCCAGAGCGCAGAGCTTTTCTCTCTCTCACTCTCTCTCTCTTTTTAAAAAAATTTAGAATGAAGACTTTGTCTTCATATGTAGGTAGCTATAAAGCTAATTTCTTGAATCTTGGCAACAGAAGATTTGCCTCAAAATAGTGACAAGTGTTGGTGAGGCTGTTATGTTGAATTACAGAAATAACAAAAATGAATTCTACATATTTTTTTTAGATCTGCAGTGATAGTGGATTATTTGTCAACTCCATGAAAAGAAAACTTTTAAATAAAAACTATATTCCCTGGCTTCGGCTTCTCACATGTTAGAGTTTGAGGCTTTTCTTTGTCGTCTACGATTTTACTTTTGTTTAGACAAATCAAGCAGATTGACGGCCTCACTATGGGCATGGGAAAAATGCCAGTTTGAATTTTTTCACTGATTTTATAGACCAAGCAAATTAATCAATAAATTGAGTCATACAGAAAATAATTGCCAAATGATTTGAATTTAATATTGAAATTAATATTTGATAAAGTTCTAATTTCTTTGGTTATTGTGGAAATGTGAACTGTTTCTGGCTTGTTGATTAAGGCAAAGCAAAACAAAATGATCTATTTCATTTTGGATAATATGAACACAATGTGAACTGACAGTGCATACTCAAGCTTTTGTAATACACGTATCATAGTGTTAGAGCTGTAACAATTAGTTGCTTTTTCAAATGATACAGGACAGGAAATGAACAGATAATTAATTTAAAAACCAAATAAACCTTTTATGCATTTCAAATTAAAAATGTTAAACATTCTCTGGTTTCAGCTTTTTTAGTTGTTAATGTTTTCTCTGTCTTGACAAACAAAATATCTTTTGGCTCTGAAATATTTGGTGAACAGGTTAATACATAATCTTTGGCTGTGAGAAACATTAACAGGGATTACTAATTAATTTATTCTTAATTCACTGATAAATTAAAAATAATTGTTATTTGAATTTCTACATAATATGTTCTTGTGCCATGGGAGGGTGTTGTGGTGTTCAGGGACGTTTTGTTCTGATGATGCAGTGACATAACTCTTTCCCTGTTGTTATGACGAGACCTCATTATGTTGAATCATCAGCCATGTACCGCACAACACCGGAGACGCTAGAACAATGTCCAGACATGACATATACATGCAGTTCATTATAGGCATGACCCCCACCCCCTGCCCCTGCACATACAGCAAGTATGACTGCATGTACAGTCCAGTTCTGTCAGCCCAGGTTAGCTTGTGTTAGTTATATATAGTATATATTGTATGTTTGTGTGTGTGCTTGTGTTTGTGTGTGTGTGTGTGCGCACTGTCAGAATCAATGAGACAATATATGGAGAATTTGGCCTCTGCAGCCTAATCTGAGGGAAGTAATTTGAGAATTGAAGCCCCGACAAAACTTAGCCTCAAAGCTACCGCAGCTAATAGCGAGACGATTTGTCTTTATCCCAAAGGGCCTAACCTATAATTGAGCTACCAACATAAGTGGCCTGTAATTGAGCTGTTATGGTTGACCTCAGGTGTGTCAACAGGAAAATGCAGGAACTCACTCATGTGTGTCTTCTCTCATGTGAGTAACTGCAGACGCAGTCTTGATGCGTAAAAAAAGACACGTTCCTATATTTGTGAGCATACAGTGCAGTAGAGTGTAAGTAGGTATTTTTTTCACACTAATGGCATCTTTAGCAAGACCGTTTCTATGGAAACCGAGTTGCCACGGAAACACTGCATGTCTCTTTGAATTAGAAATGTCTTTCTGTATCTCTCACTCCTGCCTCCTCCGTGTGTCTCTCCTTCACTTTTTGCTTCCTAGTCCTCTTCTCTCTGACTTCCCCTGACTTTGACAGGCCAGCTGCTGCCAGTCGAAAAGTCTTGCACTGTTAAGGGAGACGTGCAGCACAAATGGAGGAAATGGAGGGAAGGTGGATGTGCATCTGTGCTCTCCAAGAAACAAATGAGGAGGGTGGGCATCTTTTTTGGAGGGGGAGAGGACTTGGTTTTTTAATCAAAAGCAACGTATTGAAATAGGAAGGAAACGGTGAATGACAGTCAAAAGATAATGATGACGAGGAGGACGCTGTGAACGGAAGAGCGAGAAGACTGAAGGAGGAAGGGAGAGCTACAAAGACAGAGAGGGAGAGAGAGAGCTGATGAAAGGGAAGAGGAGAAATGATTGATTTTTGCTCTCTCTGATGCCTCTGGTATCTGTGAAACCACGCTGCCACACTTATCCGGCCTATCTGATTTAACTGCACACGCGATAAAGGGAGGAGAGAGGGAGAGATACAAGCATAAAGAGATAAAGAGTCTCAGAAAATGGGTAGGAAAAGAGCAACAGATTGGGAGAAAACACAAGTAGAGACAGAGGATAATGGAGTTATTGGGGTGAGTGTGCAAATGAGAACATGGAGAAAATCACCCTCATTCCCCAGGTGGTGCTGATGAATGCCTGTAAGTCGAGAACAAATAAGACCATTGCTTCAAGGGAAGTGGAAAGGGATGGGGGGACACAGAAAGAGACACAAGAGTCTCTTTCTGTCAAAGAAAAGCGCGTCATGACAAGGTTTTGAACTTCATGTCACTCAATGCAGGCTGCACTTGACTCCAGCCTGCACTCTCATCCTGTGTGCTTGTTAGAGAGGAAAGTAGAAATAAAGAGGCAGGGTGTTTGGATGTAGGGAAGATAAATGGAAGAGAAAGGGAGAGGCAGAGGGAGGAGAGAGGGCAACTGTGCATTTTGACCCAGTGAAAGGGTTAGCATGAAGACTGCATCTGTAGATCATCTTAAGAAACATGTTTGCATTGCAGTACACAGTTGAGAGCATTTGTCCTTAGTTGATTTTACTTTCTGAGCTGATACATCATCCACTTTTTTCTTTTAACAACTTTGGGTCATAGCAAAACACTTTTTTTAATTACATGCACAGTAATTACTCAAATAGAGGCTTTTACAGCCTTATAGCAGAGGCTGGCATGTCTCCCTAAATTCTCCTGTTTTCTGAGTACGTTTCATCATAGGTAATTTAGAGCTTCCTATTTTTTTGACACAGACCATTTTTAGTTGGCTGTAAATGTAAACTCACTTTGCTTTGTTTACTTTGGTTTGGGGCCTATGGGTGGGCCAGGAGTGCTTGCTGTCCCTTGTCACTCGGTGGGCTCGGGATTGCTGCTTCTGCACTCTCCTGCGGGGTTGGGTTGGGCACGTGGTTATGTCTGGGGCACATGGCCCTGGGCCCTTCATGGTCTGGGGGGTTGTTGGGTGCTCTGGTGGTTTTGGTCCTGGCCTGCTTGCCCTGGGGGTCGGAGGGGTGTAGTTCCGGCCCCTTGCATCCACTACGAACCACATCCACTAAAAAACCTTTACATTCACACACACACACACACACACAATCAGTCACACATGCACGCAACAAACTGATACTGAAACGGTTACAATTGTTAATTTCATCACTGTTATGTTTATATTTGATGTAGTTTTTGCTGCCATCATAAATGTACACGCGGGCTTTTTGGGTGCAGTCTGAACTATCACTGTAAATGCTGTTGTAATTTGCTGTACTTGTTGCTGTTGTTAATATCGTTCTCTTTGTTGGTGTTGTTATCGTTGTTGTTGTTTTTTGCGTTTTCCCCTCCCTGTTGTGTCTGCCAATCTCTTTCTTTTCTCCCTCTCTATCCCCTCTCAAGCCTTGTAACATCCAGTAGCCTCACCATTAAAGTTCAATACAGAAAGCAACAGGAAGAGTAGATCACACTCCGCCTTTGCAGAGCAAATCAGTTCTGGCGTAAGGCACACAGACGCTTCATACTGCATGCCTGAGCTGTTCAACGGGCCAGCTTAAAAAACAAACAAATAAAAACTTACTTTGTGTTTTTGCTGTTGTCTTCTAGAGTTTCAGATAACATACATCTCCACTGAATTCTTTGCAGTGTCAGAAAGAGGTACAAGCAACTATCTAAAAAAGATTGTGAATGAAGGATTCTTTGGACACAGATTTAAACAAATCAGTGAAATTTACCAACTTGGACACAGATCTAAAATTGAACTGACTATCTGAAATACAGACTATCTGATGTGTTTGCTTTTAATAACATCAGATGACTTGTAGAGGAGCAAACACACCTGACTGAGTCCAACAACAACAACCTTATCTTAAGTGTGCGAGTGTAGTGAGTGAAAAGTGGAGTTTGTCGACTTTAAGTTAACTTTACGTTACAGGTGACGCATTAATAACAAGTGTAACGAATAACATTTTAGGAAACAAGCATCCTCAGAAGACTGCTGCCCACGGAGGCCACGCCTTTGTCAGCCACAAAGGCTGAACCAAAACTTTTGTTAAATGAGACGGTCTAGTTTACAGAGCATTTCCTGTTTTTGTCACCAGCTGCTCCTCACATCTCGAGGCATGTCATGGCAGTTAACATATGTGTTTGTAAAGAAGGAGACAGAAGTTTTTATTTTGTTATTTTGATACTTGTATTTAAAAACGCAGTTCTCTAACTGCCGCTGCTCAGTCCATCATGTTCACTTAAAAAAAATAAATAAATAAAAAAAAATGTGATGCAATCTCTCTGCAAATACAGCCTCTGGAGGATGCAGCCCCTGGATGTGGACACAGTAAACAGCAGGGCTCAGGTAAACCAAGGTGTAACTAGTTTGCTCATTGTGTGTACAGTTGTTGGGTAACAAATTAAAAGGAATATTCACAGATTTTACACACAAAGTTCAATTTATCACAAGAAGTGCCACTTAGTGTAGTTGTATATTCTACAGCTCGGGAGGAACTAAATTATGCGTTACAAACTGTGGCGTGGAATTTCAAAGACACCGACAAGACAAAAAGATGTTATTTGTTGCAATGTGGAAAATGTAGGTTTCTGTGTTGGGGTGCACGGAATATTTCAACCTTTCCTCCCTCTCACAGAAAGCCTCTGAGAGTGAAAAACAGATTAAACCAAGCGTAAAACCCAAAGAAAATGCAGCTCTGTTTCCTCAGAGGATTTATCTGAAACCTAAACAACGTTTTATCAATATTCAGTCATATGTGCTGTATCCATGCTTATAAATCTCTTTCCCTCTTCTTTTCCTCTCTGCATCCTCTCTCTTTCTCTCTCGCCCTCTCGTACACACACACACACACACACACACACACACACACACAAACACACATATAGATGCTAGCGCTCCCGTTGGTTAGTCGTGTCATGTGGCAGTAGGGGTCAGGTCTAATTGGGGCTCTGGCACGCTTGGATTGGTGGGATCTGGCCCAATCAGCATGCAGAGCTCCCATGTGTCAGTGATTAATTACCTGCGTTCTCCGCTTTGCTAACGAGCTTAATCAACTCCTCGTGAGTCGTGACAGAGCTTTCCATTAGCTTACAGGGCCAAAGGTGACACTAAATTGACTCCTCCACACAACTCCTCGCCTGATCGTCTCTGGCCTTGCTGTTTCAGAGAAGTTTCCTCATGTTAGTTTTTTACACAGTGATTTTCGGTATAACTAACAGACTCAAATTCCTACCTCTCTTCTGTTCTTTAAGTAACTTTTTAGCTGGTTTATGTCTTTTACGTCTCGGTTGCTCCTCAGCTTTGATTTCATCTGACGTACTCCAGCGTCATCTCTGCCACTCTGTGTTAGGACGAGGATGTGGATTTGAATGACGTGATGCGAGCGCTGCAGGAGCATCAGATCTGACAGTGGGAGATTAAATCAGACAATTAATTGTTTCTTCCTTGTGGTACACACAGTAACGATAGTGATGGAGTGATGGACAAAGCTTGAGGCAAACACAAGCTTTCTTGTGCTTTCAGACGTGTCTTTGTGTGTGTGTGTGTGTGTGTGTGTGTGTGTGTGTTGGGGGGATTTCTTGGGCACTGCATGCCTGTGGGTATTTGTGTTTGTATGAGAGTGAATGTGTTTGTGAGACAAAGAGATTAATTTGCTCTGATTAGACACTGAGTTGATTATTATGTTTCAGTAGCTCATGGTGCAGAGTTGAAGACTTGATGAAGTCTTTTAGGGAGGACAATAGAAACCCTCCGGTGTTTTAGTAGAGTCTCATGTTCATGCACTGGCTGTGGCTTTATCACATCTGTCATACAGTAAGAGAAGGAATTACTGAGGAAATACACCAAACTAATCCTAATGTGCAATATGTCAGCTATATGTTTGTAGAGCTTCAACAGTTAGTCAGTTAATTTATCACCTAATTTCGATAAACTAATGTAATGGTAAACTAATGTTTATATTTATTATTAGACTCTTTGTCATTTTTTTAAGCAAAAATATCCAAACTTCTGTAACTCCTCTGGTTGCAGCTTCTTAAATGTGAATATTTACTGGTTTTCTCCTTTTATGATAGACAGTTTTGAACTGTTCCTCAGACAAAACAGGAAAACTGTGAATGACACTTTTCTCTATTTTCATGACATTTTGTGCAACAAATAATTACCTCAGATAATCATTAATGAGTAAGATAATTATATCACACTCAAGTAATTAAAAGTCTTTTGTAGTTGTGTGGTTATGTGTACTCCTGTGAGTGTGTGAGTGTTGGCCCTTTTCAGCTGTATTCAGCTGTAGCATTGTAATTAAACAAAGGTGCAGTACCTTCACTTTCACTGCTCCAGCGGGCCTCCAGGCATATTTGCACTTTATGATGGAGAGTCAATAAATGGGAGTATAAAGCATGTTAATTGAATAACTGGCTTTTAAGCGACAAATTAAAGTTTACAGAAAGAACATAAAACCTTCATAACTGAGTGCAACACAAGAGACTTTTAATCCCTGAGTGACGACTGAATGCAGCCGCCTCCTCCAAGTCTGTCAGCAGTGGGCTAACACTGCTCGCTAGCAAGGCATTAGCCATGTGGCACTCTGCCTTGTTCATTTCCTCAGCCACTGACAGCCTGTTTCTCCCATCTCAGTATGTGATTTGCAGATGATGTCATTGTTACTTTGTGTCACATCAACTTGATAAATCAGGATAAAGTTTATCACACATCTAGACAGCTTGTGAATGTGTAGCTTAGCTGCTGGCTGTCAGACATGTTGTGGGTAACAGACAGATACTGTTACTGTTGTGAGTGTTACTAGTTTTAAAATTAGCTTAATTGAAAAGGTAGTTACCTGCATATAGTCTAGAAAAAGACCCGCTGGAGGTTGCAATATTTATTCCAGTACATGGCAGAGTACGAGAAAGTGACTTATTACTCGCTGAAAGTTTTGGTATTTCCAGTGGAGCTAAAAATCTAAAGGTCACTCTCCTGTTAGAGATTAAGTAGATTAAAATCAAACTTGTTCCTTTTTATTTGGTGCAGTATATGTTCTACAAATGTAATGCTATTTACGAGTTTGTTTTCTTAACTAAGTTATATTAAGCAAGGTTGTCATTTTGTGCTGAGGGTGTAGGTATATCAAGCAAGAATGTTCTGTTTAAATGTAAAGGCAGTTTGGCCCGTAGATCTTAATTTTTCTTGTTTTTTTAGGAGTACATTTTGTCCTGGTGGTGGTTTGAGAAGAAAGATCAGAGTGTCACCATATCTCTTCAAATTTCAACAATAAAACATTTATTTTATTTGTAAATGTAAAAATAAATGTGTCTGCCTGTTCTGACTGTTTTCCATCACATTTGTAAATTTATAACATCATTGTGAATAAGTATATTTTTCATAAACCCCACTGTCGAAGCATTTGCCTTATGATTTTGGGCAGTTTGCGTGTGTGTGTGTGTGTTTTGCTAAGTCCTACAAAAACTTGTGTGTCATGTCGTCTTGTTAAATCCTACATTTAGGTGCAGGCTGTTGTTTTCTCACATGACCGGTGGCTTCTGGTACTTCTGCTGCCTAAGCAGTTTCAAAGTAAACACAGATTATTGAATGCAACAAACTCTTCTCTGCTTTCTAACATTTTCTTGTTTGTCTGTGAAAGTCACCTCCACTCTCAATACTCATTTATCACCAATCTCAGAACCCATTCGCTATCATCTGATAAGGATTTCGCCTCTGGGGACAAAAAGCCAATGTTTAAGGGTGCCGGATGTAGACAGTGTATATTAGGGGTGGAGGGACAAACTTTCTCTAAAGATTATAACCCCTAGCAAATATCCAGATAACTGATAGTCAGGCCAAGACCGCCTCTTCCATTCACTTGGTAGTGTTTACAGTCTGATGAACAACTTCTTAAGGAAATTAAAACGAGCATAAAATGTGGTAAAAAATGTGACCTCACACATGATAAGGGAGGTCCTGCTTCTGTACCCTTTGATGATCTGGATTGCTTTCCAGCTGTCTTTGTTGTTGGTGGTGTAGACATGTCTGTTTTTGCTGATGTCTCCACCTTTCCTCCTTGATGCCAATTTTAGTCTTGTGCCGGCTTTGTTTTATGCTTCCTTGTAACCTGACCAAAAACAAATTTTTGACTCTGGATAAGGCCCTCACTTTTCTATTAATCCAGGCTTTTTGGTTGGGGAAGGGGATGACTTTATATTCTTTGTGGTCACCACATCATCAATACAATGCTGATGTTTTATGTCACTGTTGATGTATATTCCCCAAAATTAATGTGGTTCTCTTTGGTGGCAGCATCTCTCCACATGTGACTATGTCTGTGCACTTAATACAGTCTTGGAGAGCTGCTGTAGCTTCATCTGTCCACTCTTTAACAGTTTTACTGATGGTTTGACCCTTTTTATCAGCTAAGAGTGCGTCAGCAGCAGCAGCAGGGAAATATGGTCTGTTAGACAAAAATAGGAACGAGTGAGCGCTTTTTGGCTGCCAAGAATGTTTGGATAAAATGGTTAATTTTCCACAAGCAGAATGCAAATAAATGTTTCTAAAAATGTTAATAAAAACTAAATCATTGTCAGACAATAGCAGAGAGGTTCAGAGACTGCATTTAGGGTAATGAATTCTGCTAGAATATTCTTCTTCTCTTTGATCTAACTGCTGCTTCTGTGTCTTGTCCCTATTGTATCAGAACTAGTTGAACTGCACTTTGTGTTAAAAAAGGCAATCCACTGATTAAATGCATTTATTGCTCGGATAAATGTATGTTCACACGCTTAGCAAAATTTTGTTATTGCTGCTGTTTTTTCATGTCCTCAAAAGCAGCCTTACATCCAGAAGATCGACCAGTAGAAAGCGGTGCCATCGTTATCATTGCTCCACTAGCTGCTGTGGGAGTGAATCACATTACAGTGCTTCTGAAATCATTTCCTCGACAAAAATAGCCAGAGTAATTCAATCAGAGCTTTTCAGGATCTTTAAAATGAAGACATAGAAAGAGACGTCGAAAGAGGGTCATTGATAATTTAACAGCCTCATATGAGATTAATTAACACACTGTGTGTGTTTGATTAGGAATATGATGATGGAGCATGTTGGGCTCAAGCTGTGGAGGATTGACAGTGGCAGTGGCGCTGCTCAGACTGTGAGGAAGAGAGATAGACAGAGGGAGGAAGATGAAAGGTGGAGAGAGACTAGTGTGATGAGTGTTGGAGGGAGCAATGTGTGTTGCTGCCACTTTTGAGTGTGTTTTTATGTGTGTGCGTGTTTGTGAGCCCCTGTCTCTGAGTTCTAAGGGTTTGCCTGTTTCCTCAAGCAAGGCTCCTCTCTATCTCTCTCAGACTTAACAGCCACCCCCTGTCTCTCTCTCTCTCTCTATCTCTCTCTCATTCCTCTTTGTCTACCTCTCTCTTTCTCTTTCCCTGCTTGTCTCTCGCTTCGTCTCCCTACCCTCCAATCCTCTCCCACCAGGGCTTGTTGAGCAGTGGGCCGATATGTCGCTCTTCCTCTGCAAATCTAATTGGAGACAGGATTTCACTGGCATGACATGGAGATGAGTTGCCAAATCCTTTCAGCCCTCTTGCTTGAGGCTTGCTCCCCTCAGCTCTCATACAGCACTGCACACTGACGTAGCAGCTGCAGTCGCAGCCACAGAGGCAGGCTCAACAGCAGCTACAGATCCTCAGAACAGTCCGTCTTGATTGCAGCGAAATCAAACGAACCCACCGCTCACTATCTTCATGGGTTTAAATCATGCAAGAGCCCATGTTTCATTTAAATATGACACTGAGAGGGAGAGACGTCAGCACTATGAAAATCAGTCTTCAAAACATAAAACTTTGTTGTATTTACACGGATAAATGTGTGCATTAACACCCTGTGTATCTGCGTCATCTGCTTGGCCTCCTGTGAGTTCACTGAGAGTGTGGATTCACCGTCTTCACTGAAGGTTATATTCACATGTTCAGCTGCACTGCAGGGAGTGGGAATTAGACACAGAGGTTGTGTTACTAAGCTAGCTCTCAGGTGCCGTATCTGTACAAAGGTTGAATAAAGCCTCCCGAGTGATTCACTCCTCTACCAGCCTGTTTTTTTAGGGGGGACGGCAAATTCACACAGTTAACTGTTGCAGATTCACAGCCGCTTCACTTTGACTATTTTGAGATTCCTGTACTCAGGCTGACACACCAAAGGCGTGTTTGATGTGACTCAGAAGAAGAAAGAAACGGTAGCAATACAAGAGGGAAAGTGTGATTAATGATATTAATGAATAAATTAAGATGAAGATAAAAACAACGGTAAGACATTAAGTGGTCATGGCCTGCAATAAAACAAAAGGAGATTTGAATTAAACAGTCCTGGAATGTATGAGTCTTTGAACCTTTCTCATGACTTAACATGATTTTTTAATTAAAATCCCCAAGAAACAACTCTTTGTGGGTTTAAGCTGTACTCTGCCATGCTTTATAAGCACAACAAAGTAAAAAAAGGCATAAAAGCAACCTATGTGCCCAACCAACACTAACTTAATTGTAGGAGATACAGATCTTGCTTTATTAAGTGAATTTGTTTGAGGAAAAGAATAAATAATATCATATTTAACACACGGCAAAAGAGAATCCTATTACACATTTAATCCAGACTGCCCAGGCCGTTCTGCACAGGCAAAGATGCTGTAAATGTCGATTGGAGCTATGTTAGTTTTACGGTATACTGCTATGAAAGTTAAAGGTTATTATAACACATATATTTAGTTTTTTGATGTATTCAGTAATACTTTGTTGGTCTTATTTACAAAAAAAAAATATTTGAAGTTTATATCAAATTTAAAATTTTGTCAGAACATAGTTTTTTGTAAAAATACAACAAAGCATTTGTTGTCTCTAGTCATTTTATAATTAGTTTGCTTTTTATTGGATTAGACGAAGCAACCAAAGCTTAAGTTACCTCAGATCGTGTTAGGGTTGCTTAACATATTAATACCTTAAAGGTTTTTCTGCTGTGAAAATGAAAACATCTATTTGAAAATATGTATGCACAGGCAACACAGGCTTATGTTTACTTTAACTCTAATCTTGTATTTTTCCTTAGCATACCAATATTTCTCAGGCTAACTAGGTCTACCCTGTAACACAAGAACATTCTTTATTTCAATGTCTTCTATGGATCATAGAAGATCAAGTGTTGCTGACTATTTGCCAGGTACACTACAAGCAAATTTACTCTCTCTACGCAGTCTTCTGCATGACATCATGCATGTAGCTATGTCAAGTGCATATATAAGATTCTTGTCTTAAAACGAGCCAAGCAGAAACATTTCATTTCATTTTTATTTATTTCACATCATGGAAACAATATTTCAGAACTAAGTCTCAGTCACAATTGTAATACTTAAAAGGGGCACGAAGAAGAAAATCTTATATTACCAGACCCTTTCGGAAAGAAATAAAGCAATAGAATAACTAGATGGTCTACCCGTCAGTCATTTAACAGTCATTACTTAAAGAAAATACAAAAGAATCAAAGAAAACCCTACACAACGTCTCACCATCAAGCAAAAAAGTCAAACAAAAACAGATCTTTAACCTGGCAATTTCATATTGTCTGATTTTTTTTCCTTTATACATTTTCTTGAATTGATGAATATTGTCACAAGTTTTTAAATCATTTTTCAAAGAATTCCATAATATGACACCACATTTGTTTCATGGTAGTTCGTGTGTAGGGATGTTTAAAATCAAATTTCCTTCTGTGATCATAATTCTCTGATGCAAAAACAAAAAATGTTTGTATATTTTCTGGCAATGTCCTACTTTTTGCCTTAAACATAACTAATAAAGTCTGTAACTCAACAATATCAATAAATTTCATTAATGCTGACTTAATAAATAATCCACTGGTGTGTTCTCTTGCTCCCACTTTATGGATAATTCGTACTGCCCTTTTCTGTAAAATAACCAACAGCTTGATATTAGTAGTGTATGTGCTACCCCAAACTCCAACACA
>JAQFJA010000020.1:21165595-21176708 GCA_029874485.1 Naso brachycentron
GGTTTGTTTAATCAGTAAACAGTCGACATGATTGAAAGCTAAAAATTTATAAAATGACTCCTTGATAGTTTTTTGTGTTTTTTCTTGAAATTGACATTGTGTGATAATTGAAAACAAATCCATAGAGACTGATGTAACGTGAAAAGAGTTTCTTGAACCCCTGAAAATGGTCTTATTCACCATACATCAAACCCTGCAAACATTTCAGTACTTATATGTTATTATTTACATTCTGTTATTAAGACTGTAGTAGTTGTAGTAGTTTTCATTGTTCCTGGTGGAATCCGCCTTTCCCATGCGAGATATAAATTGCCTTCCCACACACAAGGGATTCACAGGAAATGATGCATGCGTCCACTTGATGTTGTGCTTCGGAAAAATACTAGTGTGTTTAATATTGGTATGTTTGAAGACATAATTAACTTCTTTTCTCTTTTTTAAAAAAATAATGTGACAAGATGAGTCCTCTCAGCCAAGAGCAGTCATTTTTTGCTCTTTGCTCTGTGACTTTGTACTTTGTTTAAAGAAATGAAACTATTAATTGCTTCACTGTCTTCATTAGCTTAATGTTACCTTTGTCCACCAGTGGTTTGATGCTGGGCAGGCAGTGCGCGGTGTGTTTTTAGAGCTTCTTCACTGCTGCTGGAAAAGAGGTTGATAGGAACGGTGAGGAGGCGTGAACCAAAAGGAGTTAAGTTGCAGGCTGTAAAACCAACAGCAAAGTGCTGAAGGTTGCTAAAATGCTCCATAAAGCTGAGGGGAAATGTAGAGTAGGCTGATAATTATCCGTGGTTTTGTCAGTATGAGCGATTCCTTTCTGTATTCAGCTTCAAGCTGCGTTGGACGTCTTAAGAAAATGGCACCAAGTTGGAGTGCAGTCGTGATTTTTCCAGAAACTTGAGCCCGCATTCAAACATGAGACACACATTAAAAAAAAAAAAAAAAAGCCAGCGCATTTAAGTAACAAGGTACATGTCTGAGAGGGGAAGGAGAGAGAGAATGAAAGTCTTCACTTCCTTTCCCAGTGGTGCCAGCAGCCCCAGTTAACTCACCTACATGGAGAAAGAGAACAGGAGAGAGAGAGAGAGAGAGAGAGAGAGAGGAGGGAGGGACTGCGACATGAGAGCGAAGCAGAGGGGAGGGGAAAGTTTGCAGGTGTGACAGCGACAGAGAAGTAGGAGGGGGGAGGCGTCAGGCTTTCTGTGCGCGAGAGAAGGAGGACTGGAGAAGAGACAGAAGAGATGAGCAGGCAAGGGCACGGCAGCAAAGCAGAAGGCTGGGGGTAGAGGAGAAGGAAAGAGCGAGTGGGAGAGGTAAAGAAAAGAGCGAGTGGGAGACAGAGAGCGAGAGAGAGAGAGAGAGAGAGAGAGAGAGAGAGAGGGGAAAATAAAAGGAAAAAGACCAAGGGAGAGTGACAGGGACAGAGGCCAGCAGAGGAGGAGGAGGAGGAGGTGGGAAGGGGGCAGGGAGGGAGGTGGGGGGTGGGGGGGGATTGGCATGGCAGACAGAGCGAGCGGGGGCAGAGAGAGGGAGATTTTGAATCTGTGAGACAGACAAGAGAGACTGAGCTGGTGAGGTGACACAGGCTCAGAGAGAGGGAGAGCGAGCGAGGCAGTGTGAGAAGAGGAAAGGAGAGAGAGAGAGGGAGAGAGAGAGAGAGAGGAGAAAGGAGCAACGACAGTTAGAGTTGTTGCACAGAATACGATGATGGGACTGTACTATCCTTCCGTGTTGTCGGTGAGTGTTTATCTTCGTATCTTTTCATATCCTCCTGTGTGTACAGTGTCTGCCATGTCTCTCAGCCAAGGCTCAGTCTCCACTGTGCATTGAACGGCGTTGGAGCGGGGCAGCACTGTCATTGAGCATGAAATGTTAATTAACTACTAACAGATGAGGACTCTACTTGACCCCTTTACTAGAGCGGTCCGGTCAGGGCGTTTTAGACTCTCGTTAGGACTCGTCAGCCAGTCGCTGTGAGGGATATAAACACTGAATCTAGTGTAGTGGGCGAAGATGACAGGGAGATACAGGCTGGAGATCGTATCATTGCAATTATGATTCGCTACGGTGAAATGCACAAGCGCCGATGTATTATTTTGCACGCCGTTGTTGTGGCATCTGTTCTCCTGCTCAGAGCTACAAGCGCACGCAATCTGAACATCAAGAGCCTCCACTGCCAGAAACCGTGCTCCGCTGCCATGTATTATGTATGCTCAGAAGAATCCATGTGAACATACAGTACGGCATGTTAGGCTGTGCAGTTGAGCAGTGAAGTCTTTAGACGTTTTTGAGGCAGAAGAGTGGAAACAGTGAGGGAATAGGGGGAGGAGAGGTAAGTGGAAAAAGTCTTTCTTCTTATTGCCCCTGCAGCTGTCTCTGTACATCGCTCAGGCCCGTGAGTGAAAGGGACAGGTGTCCCCAGAACAGTTGTCTCTGTCTTTTTTTTTTCCCTCTTTCTTTATCTTCCTCCCTTCTCCCTTCTGCATCTTGTCTATTCAGCTAACAACACCTCCTCACTGTAATTTCTGTGTCACACATTTCACAAACACACAGAAGCTGAAGCACACAGTGGGCTGCAAAGTTGGTGCATGAAGTGTCACGTTCATATCATTTCATTTGGTGTGAGTCAGACTGTGTGTGTGTGTGTGTGTGTGTGTGTGTGTGTGTGTGTGTGTGTGTGTGTGTGTGTTTCTTCCTGTCTTCTTGTCTCGCGTGTGTGCTTCTCTTTCAGCTGTACCTTGGATTCCTGCTCTCTTTACTGTTTGACCTCTTTTCTCCCTTCTCTTGCTCTCCCTGGGGCCTTGGCAGCTGTTATCTCAATGTTTTCCTCCAAGAGCCCCTGGAAGAGGGGGATGGGTTGGAGGGGAGAGAGAGAATGGGAGCAGGAGAATAGAAAATTGATTTTTAAGGTGACGGGACACCCTCTGGCAGTGAGCAGGGAAGCCCGTGGATGAGGGGAGCTGAAATTATGCAGAACAAATGAGGGGCGCTGAAAGAGATGTAGAGAAATGTGGAGATTTGACAATATTGTAGGTCAACCAGAGGGAGCTAGTTTGCTCAGTGACGCAATTTCAGACTGTGGAGCTGACTTTGCAGTTACGTGTTTGTGTGTGTAAGTGTCCAGAGTTGCCGTTTGACGGGGGTCATTCATTACCTCTTTTATAATGTCACTGTGTGATAACAATTGCTGGCCCTTACTGAGAGAGAATTGGAGAATTTGCAGGTTAGGTTGCAAAAAGCCTGAAATATTTTCTGAAGCCCTACCTAAGCGTATGCCCCGAGGCGAAGGAGATACGCCTGTACCTGCTGCAAAAACTACACACACACACGCACGCACACCCAGACTGCCACGCTTGCATAAACTGAAAACGGGTCTGGAGGTTTCAGCTCCTCCACCTCCCACCTCCCCCAAATCTTGTTATTGATTTCTTATGCAGGGTTAACAATGATGGTCGTTAAATGATCCCAATGAGCCATGTTGCCGTGGCAACTTGCATGAGTCATTCATTTTGTGCAGATTGTTAGATGGTTCGAGGCGCGAGGAGAGCATCGTCGGGAGAGCCGTTTGAGGTAAACACATTTTTGCACAATGCTTTTAAAGAAGAGAGAGAGAGATGGTGATGAAGTTGCCCAAACCTTGGGTTGCCGTAACAGTTATGCCTCTGCAGCAGCTATTTGCATCCCTAATGGCTCTAAAAGCACTCGTTGTGATGCATCTGCATGGCTTTTTAAAAGAACCTGCCTTTGTAATGGATCGGGGTTGCCCTCGTTGACTCTTTGGATGGTGCGGTTGACAGTGACAACACGGTCCTGCGGCTGGCTTGTGTACATTTTTAAAACCACACTGGACAACCTGACAAGCGCTATATTATTGCCTTCCCTCTAAACAAGACAAACTCGTTTTAATAGTCGTACCGAATGTATTGCAGGAGGTGTGTCCACGTTGGGTAAATACATGACTGTCTGAGTTTGTGTGCTCACCTGCACACGTGTTTGTCCGGGATGTCGTGTGTGTTTTTTATGAGGATAAAGGTGGACAAACAATGTCATCATCTTCTTGTTTTGGTGTGTTTATCTTTCATAAAATACTCCAGCGGAGCTGAAAGGATCATTGACACAGCTGATTGAGAGATGACAGGGAAAGTTAGGGATCGTGTTTCCATCCCTGCACACATGCGTGTTGAAGGGGAGTCTCCCAGAAATGGCGTGCAAGGATTGGGGAATCATATGTGAGACCTTACAAGGAATAGGACTGGGAGGCGGAATGGGAGGGGTTTGTTTGACAAGCAGACACGTTACCCTATAAGGAGATGGAGAGGAGGATAGGAGGAGGAGCCACAGGCGTTGCTGATATCCTGTTGCTATGAAGCAAATGGGCTTGATTGACATGCGTGGGGGCGGGACGTATGCAAGGGTCCCGTCTGGATTTTATGAAGCGTAAAGAAGTGAAGTACACAGTGGAGAGAGTGGGAGGAAAGGGAGAACAGCGGCAAGAGGAGCGCAGAAGACAAGCAGGAGCAGGAGGAGGAGGAGGAGGAGGAAGAGATGGGGGGTGGTGGAGTGGGGGTTTGACGTGGGAGGAAAAAAAATTAAGAGGGTGTCTTCTGGCTCATCGGAATGCCACACACACGCCGTGAACATTTCTCCAGCTGTTTGCAGCTCGGGTAACATCAGCACGGAGTCAAAAGCCAAGATCTGAGCTGAACACAATTTCCCCAGTCAGAGCCAAAATGCGAGCTCCTGCTTAACAGCATGATTCACATTTTCCACCGTCAAGTTCGTTGAATTAGGCTATAGACTAATGGCTTGAGGCCCGAGAAAGTAAGATACTAAAATGTCATTATTCATGTGAAATGACCCAGTGTTGCCCTAGTTAGCTCTTAGCCGTCTTCCTCTCTCCCTTCCTCTCCTCTCCTCTCCTCTTCTGTCCTCTCCTCTCCTCCTTCTACTCCTCCCTTCCTGTAGTGTAGTGAGACTGCTGCAGACGGGCACATTTTATAACATGCCTCCTCAGACGCACTTGCTGCTGCTAACTGACCCGAAAGTAAGCCAGCTAGAGCTACTGCTCTGAGTCACTGGCTTTGCCTGGCCAATGCATCCACGTACACAACCCTTAATGTTTAACGCCTTAACTCCAGGGGAGCGGTAGCATAAAACAGCACGCGCACACACGCTGAAATGCACACTACATGTACACAAACAAAATGTACACAAACCTGAGTGCTGGCACAAATGCGCGGCTTACAGTTTGTCTCTACAGGGCAACGTTTCTCTTCAATTCGACCAAGGATGACCTCCCTCCTGCGCCTTTGTGTTCCTCCTCTTATCCTCCTATCTATGTGCATTTATTCAGTAGGTGCTTTTATCCTGATGCTAAACACAAAGGCCACTCGCAGTCAGCAAAAGGCCCATAACTTGACAATTTGAGAGGGAGTCGGGAAAGAAACAGCACCCAGGCACGCACTATTTTTATAAATCCTGGGCTATCAGGTAGAGAGAGGGCTGTTGAGATGCGGCTAAAATGGATCTCCTCTGAAAAGGCCAATCGTGGAAACACAAATACAAGGTTGTTTTTGGCTTGTATTCCCGCTTCTATTTTGGTCTGGCAGAAGGAGCAGCAACAGCCGGGGTTGTCCATTCTCCTGCTCGGCTGGAGTCTGTTTCTGTGCATGAGTAACAACAATGAGGAAGATGTTGTGATTGAGAGGGATATAATCTGATCGGTGGTATAGACTGGGGAAATAATTTATAGTGTCGCAGCCAAGATCTCTAAATCTCAGTTTTCAAGAGCGCATTATTAAAATCCAAGGAGCTATCATCCTGTTTGAGTTGCATCACAACTTGTCAAGTCCAAGACTGACTCATCTGTAGTTGAGTGAGTTGTGTCATGAGTCATCAATGTTGGGACTCGAGTGCGACAACACTGGAGCCGTGTTGAACGTTTCTAATGCGGAGTAGGAGTGTCGGTTTCCCAACAAACTTGACGAAAGGTAGATTTTGTTTTGCTCTTCCTCTGTTATGCTGTCAACAATGTTTCGGCACCAGCCATTATTGCAGCAGGATCCATGAGTAATTTTTCATGCGGTTTCCTTTAGTGTTTTCATTCCTCCAAACAATTCACAGCTTTCTGAAACAGGTGATCCAACATTTTCAAATTAAAAATGTAAATGACAAAGCCTTGTTTAAACTGTTCTGTTACTCAGATATTTCCGACACTTTTCATGTGATGTCATCCCCATAGGTAAACGATGTGTCATTGTGTCACACCTCGAGTCTTAGCTTGAGCTAAATGCTAGTGTCAACTTGCTAACATGCTCCCAGTGGCATTGCTAACATGCTAATGTTTACCAGGTTCGTCATTTTGGCTCAGCTGGCTAACGGTTTCTAATCAGCACAAAGTACAGTTGAGGCTGATGTTAGGCAAGTTTATAGTCATACACCAAAGTACTGCAAAACATGGTAAGTAAAGGGATATGATATTTGTTATTATTCATCTCAGGGGAACAATATTTCATTACAACACACCAAATTGTCATTGCAATATTTCCTCAAAGTGGTGGAACGTCTGAAACTGTCATCAGATGCAGCCTGTGTGCTGTGTATGTTTTTTATTTTTATAGCAAGCTGTCTCAGACAACACCTGCATGCATACAGAAAATATTACCTCATTGCTGCAAAATGTGTTCAGTGTATTGTCCCTGCTCTACTTTACCCATTTCAGCACTTAACCGAACCTGGGTGATCAACTTTCCCTTTCTAGAAAGACACAGGGGCGGGTCTAGTTTCTCTATTTCTGTTTGTCATCCAGGTTAGCTCTTACCTGGTGACCCAGAATGACTTGCTCCACCCGCTATCATTGTTACCCCTGCAAATGCCTTTTATCTGATGTAGGTTGGTGTAAGACGAAGCCACTCAGTGTATCATTTAAAACATTGTATATATTTTTTGTCTCCTGCAGTTAAAAATCTGATATTAACTGACTCTCTTTCTGTCTCTCTCTCTCTGACATGAGTATTGCATTCAGACTGTCTTATCACAGAATTTCCGTGTTGTTGTTGTTGTTGTTGTTGTTTTTTTAGACAATAAACAGGAAGTTTCACATATTTTTTTTTGGACTATTTTAGGGATTTTGTTGATTAGTCAGAGCATAAAAAGCTACTGTTGACAAAAGAGTACAAATTTCAAAGATGGGTGAAGAAATGTATTAAAACACCTTAGAATCAGTATCTATTCAACACAGCTATCATGTATGTTAGAAAAACACAGTTCTTTATGTTCAGAAATGACAGATTTGCAGACCAGATGTATATTTACTAACATATTGATGTTACATAATCCAAACCTTCAGGGGATATAATGGCTGCCTGTGCAAATAACGAGCACTAACCATTTTCTAAAGACCAAGGTGTAAGACGGCGCTGCCGCATGAAACTAATGCAGGACAGGAAGGCGAGGATGTGAGGGATGTTATCACTTTGTGAAAATCTTAATTTGGATGCTTGTGGACGAGATTGGAAGAGGTTCATACAGCTGCAGGGTTTGGAGGAGCGGACACAGCTGCCGTTTGGAAATTTGAATGCGGTTAAACTTGGATGCTGTGGTCAGTAATCTGGCTGCTGTATTGCTCGAGTGCAAGGCACTGACGAAGGAGAATGTGCTTTCTATTCTGGCTGAGGTGGAGTCTCGTCACCTGGCAGGAGATTAGCAGAGAGTGTTCAGGGATTTAGGTTTGAAAAGAGGAAGTGTTCAGTGATGAGGACGACAGCGTAGTTTGAGATTAATGATGAACACGTATTAACTGTATGTCATTAAGGAGAGGAGGGAGTGAGATAATAGGATTGCAGGTAGTGGTCATCTTGCTGAAATCAGACAGAGCTGTGCTACAGTCATTAAAGATTGAGTTCAAAGCATTTTCTCTTATGGCATTCGATGCCATCTCCTTTTGCTCTGACAGAAGGAAAGAGCAGAGTAACTTCCACATAAATTGTTCATGGTGGCAAATGGAAGTCTTTTAATTTATTGAACAAATCAAGAGCATTGCGTATGCTTGTGCCACAGATAAGTAGTGCTACACTGTGGTTGGGCTGCTCAGAGACATTCATTTTAAAGAAACAGATCCCACAGTGTTTACTATGTTGCTTTATCAGGGGCTATATTGAATAGCGCAAAGCCTGGTTCTCAACTTTGGCTTTCAACTTCTAAATCAACATTTGATTGGACAGGCTACTGCGCATATCGCTGGGCTTGGAGTGTTGTGTGGGTTGGACGGACGGAGTGGAGGGACAGATGCTGGCAGACTGCACCTGTGAGAAAGTCTGAGGCAGACCGAAGCTTCTCCACTTTATTTGCTAAACAAAGTTTTCCTCTCACTGTTAACTCACTGCCGCTCTGCCGGAGCTGCCCTCGTGTCACAATCTCGACGTGACCCGTGTTGACCGTGTGCATCCCCCTGGTTTGTCACTGAGTCCGGGGGCCCAGCTACCGTGTCACAGGTGTGACGCTGGGAAAGGTCAAAAGCTGGAAGACAGATGGCATGCACAGACACACAAACACACATGCATGCACAGTCATACATACACACCCTCCCACACACTTTTAACACTCCCAAAGGGACAGAGATCTATTGTGTGCAACTCAGATGGGCATTGCTGCAGCCTGTCACTCACACACAAATATACAAACACACACACACACACAGTGAATGTTGCCAAGCAGATGTCTTATAAGCATGGAGTCTCTTCTGTAGTGATATCAATTTTGGTGGTTGAAGATAAAAACCAAATATTACTTTCACTAATTAAATATTATAACTGCCTGCTAGTAGTGCTTCTACTATTACTACTACTGCTAATTATAATAACGATGATGATAATAATGATTATAAGTTAGAGGAGAACCTAAAGATGAACAAGAAGAGGATTTAGCAGACAGCCATATGCTCTCATTAATGTAATCCACTGCGACTATAATTTGAACCTTTATTTCCTTATTAAGCTTGTTTCACAACCATTGTGTTTTATGTAATTTATTTATTTTTGTCTCTTTGACACTTTTTTTTTAAAAATCTCGTCTGCCCTCTGAAAAGAGTTTCTCGTTATTTGTTCAATTTTCTCTCTCTTTATTTCCTATTTTCTTACAAAACTTGAAGTCAGACAGTAACAGCTTTTCCGTCTTGATAAAAGTTATTGGATTAAGTGAACACCAGGGACGGTAGAAAGCATTTTATTCCTTACAGTCTTTTACAGTATGTTAGTGCCACTGTAGTTCAGGAGGTAAACCTGTCTTAACAGAATGTTCGTGGTTCGATCCCCGACTCCTGCAGTCTGAATGTCTAATTGTCCTCAGGGAAAAAAGATACTGAGACCCAAAGTGCACCTGATGTTATGCTGGCCCCTCGGTGTATGAATGTGTGGGTGAGTGAGTGAATGCTTACTCGTGTTGTAAAATTCTTTGAGTGGTTAACAAACTAGAAGAGTGCTATAAAAAGGCACTCAATTTGTAATTTTGTTAGCCATGCTTGCAGCATGCCATTTTGTTTCACACATTCTTGGCCACCCGGGATGAACTGCAAGGACTTTGGTGGTCCCCTCTCTTTCCACGTAATGTCATCATCAGGTCAAAATTTTTGTACTATGTGACCAAATATCTGCAAAACCAATACCCATCAGCATCACACATGCTTTTAGTTTGTAATTTCGCTTAGTTTGCTCATTACTCACCCTTTGAATAAATGTGAACTTGGCAAGTATTATACCTGCTAATGTTTAACATCGGCATGTTAGCATGATGATGTTAGCATTTAGTGTAGAGCACCACTGTGCCTAAGTTTGGCCTCACAAAGCTGCTAGCATGAGTGTAGACTCTTATTTTTGTTGTTAATAAAATGTTGTCAGTCCACCAACCAGGCCATCCTGTGTTGTTCTTAGCAAGTTATAAAAAGATATAAAAGACGGTGATAGTTTATCTTTTCCAGCTAAGGAGGCAGGCCCTGCTTCTTCTGTCATTCATCACCTTTTATCGTCCATCCCCCCTTTTCTCCCCATCCATGCTGTCTCCTGCTGCTGTCTAACTATTACCATTTAGGGTATCCATGCCTAGCTGCCAACAGCAAGGAATGTGTGTTTGAGTGTGTGTGTGTGTTTGAGTGCATGTGTGTGTGTTTGTGTTTTACCATGTGTTTGTGAGTGCCTGTATTGTCCTCCTACGCACCCTAATGTCGGTAACGTTTTTAAAGTGATTTTCTGGGGGTAACAGTGTGCACAAAATACTTGGGCAAGCTTCCTTACTAACAGTTGGTCTTTGTGTGAGCGTTCAAGGTGTGTGGGTGTTTGCGTGTCAAAGGTGTTTTGTGTGCAGAGGCGTTTGTGAGTGTGTGTGCAGGCGTTAGACACTCACCATTGTACAACACTCTGAGCATGGAGGCATCTGACCCTCAATAATAGATGTGGCTGCAGTGAATATTTAATGGGCCGTGGGTGTAGATGCATGCATGCATTTACACACACACATAAGGGGAAATGGAAATATAATATCCATGCCTGTATGACTTTTAGACTGGAACTCTTGGGAAAGTGCTCTCTGTGTGGTCGGGTGATGCTCTCCGTAAAACGATACTGTGGACGTTCGCCAGCCGGCTACTTTAGCCTTCACTCACTCTTGTGTCTTTCTTACAACAGGGCTCTCAGGATAGTGCTGGCGGTCAGGAGGGACTCGTCCCACCACCTTTCTCTGCGTTCCCTCCACCTCCACCACCGCCCCCCCAGAACGGCCTGGCCCTGGATTACGGGGGCAGCCTGTACGCAGCGGGGGCCGTGCAGGGCCCCGTGGAAGCCGGCGGAGCAGCGAATAGCGCCGCCAACGCTGCCAACAGTCTCAGTGCTCAAGTGAGTGCCAGCCTCATCCTCTGTGTGCATCCCACATCAGGTCTTTGCCTTGAGAGGGTGCAGAGAGCGAGATTGTGGAGGAATATATGTTTTGGATGAAAAAAAATCATAATTAAAGCCGCAAGCGGCGATGAACGGGCCCTCGCTCCTCTGCGCCACCGCGGGGCCAGAGCCACACGGGGGCCGCGGCGTAAAGCGAGAAGGGAGAAAAAATACGGCAGCAGAGAATA
>JAQFJA010000020.1:21183306-21201890 GCA_029874485.1 Naso brachycentron
GCATCATGGGTAATGAAGTCCATTATTGTTAACAGTTAACTCAGTGCATCTAACCTCTAAATTATTCTCTGCACTTGTAATTCGCATATCAACTATCAAATAAATGTTTTACAAAAACAGGTAAATATGTAATTTTAGTGTAAGATATTTTTTTTTCTTGGGCTAAGTGTTTCAATACTTTCGGTTTTGGCCACAAATTTTCATTTTGGTGCATCACTACTTTGCAGTCAGGCATCTTTACACATCCTCTATTTACAATAAACAATAAAATGAACAGCAGAGGTCACTGTGAGCAAATACAAAAGTCATATAATGTCTGAGTTTAATTTTACATTTTGCTTTAAATTGACATTTTCTTTCCCCGTAACTACAGCTGGATGGAAATTGAGTCCCATGGTTGGAGCCATGTACAGTCCAGATCTCTACACAGGTACGACAACAAGCCTTATCTTAACGTTTAACCAGACTGTTAGAGAGAAGATGCACAAATAACACTGTCATCTTAGAGATTTTAAAGAAGCTGCTCTGTGTTTGCCCTCTCTCCCTCTCTCAGTACCAGGGTTTCCATACCCAGCAGCTGCAGCAGCTGCCTCCACCGCCGCGACCTTTCGAGGCGCTCATCTCCGAGGTCGAGCCCGGCCTGTGTACAGCGCAGTCAGGGCAGCTGTGCCACAACCTGCCATCCCCACCTACCCAGGGTAAACACACACACACATACATGAAAACTGACAACCAACAAACTGCTATCAATGATGAAAGCTAGATAATATCATGCAAATGACTGTCTTCTTAAATGCATGCTTTCACTAAGTTAAAAATAGAGCTTCATAATTATGCATGCTGTGTGTTTGAATATATTTTCATTGAGATTTTGATATTTATAGTTTGCTTAGTTGAAATACCATTTCCTTGTACCTCAAAGTGATATAAAACTTCAGTGCAGTGGGATCAAATTAGGTAATACTGTCTTTTAATAGTATCTCAGTTACTTAAGCAGCAGTCGTATTACTCTGAAGTTTGTGTATTGTATACAAAGAGGTGGTATTTTGTCTTGCATGTTGCACGGTGTGTAATAATCACCCTTCTTTCCCTTCTCTCTTTCACAACCTGTTTGGCACATTTTCTCACCTATCTCTCTCCCTCAATTGTCATTCCTGTTTGTTGTTTTCTGCAACGCCCACATGGGGGCGCAACACACCTTTTTTTTCGTTTTGTTCTGTTTTGTTTCGACTTTCCACCGCTCTTCTCTTTGCTGTCTCCTTTTTCCTTTCCTTTCTCATCTCTCTCTCAGTGTGATGGCCTATCAGGATGGCTTTTACGGTGCAGCCGATCTCTATGTAAGTATATCTCGCTCTCCTCTACTGCCTCACTCCTCACCTACGTTTCCCCCCTCTTGACCGTGGGTTTTCAAGTGTGAAAGCAGCAAAGACCAAACCCATAGAGATGTGTACTTTTGGGTGTTTTGAGTCATCACATCTAGACATTTTGTGCTCTCCTACCTTCTCTTAAATTATCTTTTCTTTTTTAAAGTACAGATAAAGTAAACTCATCATTTTTCCTAATGCACACCATCTAACAGTGTTCCTTAATTATTCATAGAAATATAAAAATAGCACAAAAACACACTTTTAATCATTCACGAGTAGACTGCTCTAGGGTTTGTCTCTCTGCATTTGTGAGTTAGTTTGTACCAATGTGATTATGAGTGTGTGTCTGTCTGTTTCATGGTGCGTGTGTGTATGAGAGAGAGAGTGTGTGTGACCAGGTTGACAATAGCTGTTTCTGTTCTCTCTGTAGACTAGTGTTTCAGGACATTAGTGGCAGATTGCCCCAGGTAGGGTTTACACACTCTGTGTGAGAGCCAGTGTGCATCCTCCTCGTCTCCAATGACTGCGTGCTGCTAGACATTATTGACCATCTGAGATTGAAATGCCTTTTCTGTCTTCTTCTACTAACTCACTGGATTCTGACATGGGTGGAGTTGCGGAAGGGGGAGAAAAAAAATTAAGTTGAAATTTGAATTCATGAAAAAATAAAACTTCCATTTACAAACTATCTAAGGGAGAGATGAATGCACAGTTAGTGGTAGCTAAGGTTGAACTGAGGGTCACTTTCATCGAGCAAAATCTGCACTTGGGATCAAATCTGTTTTATGACAATATATCCAGACATCTATGTACATTTTGCACACTGACTTGCTCTTTGCTACAGTGTGAAAGCAAAGGTATTTCACTTCATTTGGTCTATTATCTGGGTACAGCAAAATTTATTCATGACTTTTATACATTTCTTTGTGTTC
The DNA here is from genome assembly GCA_029874485.1 of Naso brachycentron. Lineage (NCBI taxonomy): Eukaryota > Metazoa > Chordata > Actinopteri > Acanthuriformes > Acanthuridae > Naso > Naso brachycentron. The sequence goes on from JAQFJA010000020.1 coordinate 21,185,606, forward strand.
TTGAGGCAAAAACAAATTAACTGTTTATTCAGTTCACTTCTTTTTTTGCTAGAATCACAAAACATGTAAGACTAATTCAGGTTAAAAAAAAAAAATTCAAGCCAGGACATAACATCATTTTCTTAATTCACCCCCAAATTTTTATTTTACACAAACTTTATGAGTCATTCACACCAGTTAAAGTTCTTAAGTGTCAGCAAGCTTGAAATGCAAACAAGAGACGCAAATGAAAAACCCTTACACAATGATGTTAGACGTATCCAGGGGATGTAGCACAGTTTCCTTCAGCAGTTAATTCAGACCCCTTCCAGGAATCTCCCTATCTGTTTCACCTGTGGCATGCTAACTGAATCAATGTCGGCATGCAGACACACTTACAAGGCTGACTCCCCCCCTGACCTCCCTTATATCCTCCCCCCCTTATCTTCTGTCTATAAACACCGTTTTTATGTCATTCTTTATTTCACTTTTTCTTCTTCTGCTCATTCTTTCCTTCTTCAGTCAATCACTGAAACCGTTTTTGTTTATAAATCATCCCCTATGTTTATAGGGTGCTTTTTTCTTCTATTCCCTTTGTATTTTTATTCTACTCTCTCTTTTTCTCTGTGACTTTTCTCTTTCTTTCCTGTTTTCTATTTCACCTTCTCTTTCTCTCTGTCTCTCTTTCTCTCTGTCTCTCTCTCTCTCTTGCTGCATCCCCCCTCCTTCCTCTTCCCCACCTCCCTCAGTCCAGCCTTCCTCCAATAGCAGCAAATGTGTGGTCCTGAATGCGGGGACTTGGTTGTGACTGATCCTTTAGGGTAGAATGCAGCGGTGTGTGTTTGCTTTTGTTTTTGTTTTTTTTTTTTAGGGATGTTTGGCCTAATACACTGAACGTTCTGAATTTGGGAAAGCATGCTGTGTCTGTCAGTGATTGGTCGCTGGCCACGTGAGCGTGGTGCGTGTGTGTATGCGTATGGGTGTGTGTGAGCTCCTTTTTTAATCCGATTGGCTGACTGTCTTCTTACACATGTAGTTTTTTTTGTGTCCGTTCATCAGCTCTCCATCCAAACATAAATAATGACACAATCATCTTGCCACCCCTTCCCCTTTCTTTAACTGTGTGTTTTTAGTAGGGGAACCGGGGTGGGGCACAGTTTGGGGTATGAACTCTCTCCCTCCATGTCCTCACAGTGGGAAAGATAGTGCACGTCAACAGTGCACAAAATAGTGTTGCAACAAGTGAAACATCCCGTACAGTTAAAGATGTTTTTTCCACATTAGTCATGGAGGGAGAGACCCACACAGAGCCTGAGCTACGTCCTTGTGAATGCTGTACTGCACCAGATTAGTCAGTTTTGCTGTCTGCTTGTTAATCTTTCGCTCTCTTCTCAGCAATTTTTCTCACAATGTAACCCTTTAGATTCTCTACTAGTCTGTTAGTGTTAAGACGAAATACAGCAAACGTTTAACAAGAATTTACTCCTGTTTCTGTTTCCTCCCACGTCTTCCTCCATTGTATATTTCTCCTCTATCACATCCTCTTCCTCTACTCCCTTCCTTCTTCCTGTCCTCCATCTCTCACTCCTCCATCGCCTCATCTCAGGGTGGCTATGCAGCGTATCGTTACGCACAGCCGACTGCGGTAGCGACTCCTGCCGCGGCAGCAGCTGCAGCAGCGGCTTACAGTGACAGGTGAGTGGGCTGTTCAGCACATCTTGAAGCCTCCTCTGACGCCTCTCGAGATGTCAACAATCTACTGGCAGCACAGTTTTCTGTCACAGTTAATCAAGTACCTTTATTTAAGAAGCATATTGAGGATAAAGACAAGTGCTTTACAAGTAAAAAGGTGAAATGTAGGAAAACGCAACACAGATATATGACAATGCTTTGGCACATTAAAGTGCAAATGCCACAGAAAAAATTACTTGCGGAATAGAGAAATCAAGATGTTCAGATAATCCCAGTGGATAATGACATGAAAACCTTTCATTCTTAATCATATTATACTGTACCTCATGTTTTGTGTCTTTGCTGTTTTCTGTTAGCTACGGACGAGTTTACACGGCAGACCCCTACCATGCTGCGCTCGCCCCAGCTGCCTACGGTGTTGGAGCCATGGTAAGTCTCTAAAGCCTGCACATTGTGTCAAACATTCAAAAGATTGTTGAGAGAGAGAGAAAGAGTTTTGTTTACAATTACTATGACAAAAGCAAAACCAACAATGTGTTAGTCCAAGTCTCAATACTTTTTATCTTCCATTTCCAGTCTGCGGCTCTAAACCAAAAGTGTATTTGTTTCTACTGCAGGCAGATATTTTACACATTTATAGTAAAATTTTTAAGAAGGCTCACAGGGTTTGTATAAGGTCTTGAAAGTTTGGAAAATACTTAATTTGAACTGCTTTGTTTTCAAGATTAGCAAATGCCTAAATTCTAAAACAGTCCTTCAAAAAAAATGCCTGATTTTGTGTTCACCAAAAAACGTTTTAATATTTAAAATAACATTTTGTACTAATGTTTAATTTGTCTCCTGGAGTTAAAATTAGTGAGCTTTAAGTAATCATGTTTAAAAACTACAGCAGGTAAAATAGCGTGATGTTATGCATACAATGATTGCTTTAGGAAGAAAGGATTTTATTTTTAATAGTAACAATTAAAATGTGATAATAAAGGCTTGGAGAGTCTCAGTATGTCTTGATTTTAGTGCCTTGACAGAATCGTGTGTAACTGTGAATATGCAGCTACGACCAGGATGTTTAATTTGGGATTGACTTGAAATAAACTCACTGACACTGTAGTTTATGGTAATGAAGTAGCATGTCAGCCAGTGCATTAGTGTGGCTAATTATGTCTATTTATTTTTGTAGAATTTATTGACAATAAAGAAAATATGGAATATCATCAGTCTGATGAGTTCAAGAACAATTTAACTTTTAAAAAGATTTTATTCGCTAAGTGCTTTTCTCTTTTTGTTCACAGGCCACATTGTACAGGGGAGGCTACAGCAGATTTGCCCCTTATTAAAGACACTACATTTCCCAGGAGCTCCTCTCTTCCATTGAATTACTCTAAAAGAGCTCCCTCTGTTGTCGTGGAGGTGGACTGCACCCAGTTTCAAAATGTGGAGTCGACCACAGCAAAGAAATTTCAGATATTCCCACCCCTGAGAAGTCCTACATTTTCTTATATATGCTACTACAGAAATAGATGAATGCTGTATTGAAGACTGACAGATGGCCATTACATAAAAAAGGAGTTAAAAAAAAAAAAAAAAGACTAAAAATGGCCATCTTTCCTCTTGCACGGCTGTATTATAGTCCCCCCCACTCCTCCCCTTTCTCAATCCCTCGGCACTCAGCAGCACAAGACTCAGGATGGAGCCCAGATGTTCTTCCAAAGGCTGTATGTGCATAACTGACATTGAAATAGCTGTCAACCATGTGTGAGAGAGAGCTGAATGGTGTGTGGTCCGCACACACTCAACATTTAAGGAAAGAGAGAGGGAAACGAGCAATCAGTGCGTCCACAAAACGCTGGAACGGTAGAAAGCAGGAAGGTGCACGAAAAAAGCACCTGAAAACATTTTGAACCTGAATGACGAGTCACTACAATAGTTAAAAAAAAAAAAATTACACCCACTACTGGATTTTTATAGTTCTCCTTAATGCAGGCGGATAGTAATGAGAGTGGATTTCCAGTCTTGCTGTGTTCTGTTAGAGGGAGACTGAACATGGCGGCTCGGGGAGACAATGCGTCGGTTTATAACACCACAGAAATCAAGTCTGAAAGCTGAAGGAGGGAGGGTTATTAGAGCTTTTCCTTACCTCAAGTTTTCTTTCTATGTGAAAATGGTGAACCTTTAAACTTAAAATTGTTATGATATGCAAAGAAATTAGTTTAGAGAAAAAAAAGTTACCAAATTATGGTTATTATTGTAATTATTCTCATTATTGTTCTTATTAAACCATCAGTTTGTTTTACTCAGCAGCCGCTGCTGTCATAGGAAAAATAAACCTCGGGTTTAAATTCAGAAAAATGAGCATCTAAATGACAAAAATGTCACCTTTTGATTATGTGACACAGCTACACATATTGTCATCATCATGCACAGGGTTTCACCACCACTTAACACTACAAAAAGTACACTACATGTAAAAAGTTTACTCCAATAATTAATTTTAGCTTTAGTTCCAAATGAAACATCAAACCACAACCCTGAGGTTCAAGTACTTGTTGATCCTTTATTGTAGAGATTCTTTATTTTAATTTTTCCCCTCCATCTTTAATAGAGCAAGTCCAACATTAAATGAGTCTTCCTGAAACATACTTTAGTTGGTAATTGTTTTTTGAGAAGTTGCCAGCAGCAGTTACTGAGCAAGAGAGATTCTGTCAGTGAGTTAATAGAAAATATTTAAATGCAAAACACCTTACTATTGTGCATATTTCTATACCGTTGTATTCTATATTTCCAAAACGTGGCTTTTTTTGGCTTTTGTTTTTGTTCCAAAGATTTGTAGAAAGCACATTTTTCTGCCGTATGTATAAATATATTATCTTTGTTATTGTAATTATCATAATCCTTGATAATCCTATTGCTGTCTTTATTTACTTCTTTTCAATTTTCTGTTAATCTTTTTTAATATCCTTAAGTGTTGGTCCATCTTCATTAAGGTGCAAGTAAAAGGCAGAGTGAGAAGGATTTGTCGCCAAACATGACATTCAGAGTTGAACCATCTTCCAAGGCTCAACAATACCAGAGGCGTACGCCCCCGACCGCTAATGCCACAGCACAGCCCGTGTACGACCTGCAGCCTCATAGCCTGCGTGCTGTTACCCGCCAGGGGCCAAATACCCCCTGCACAGATATTACCACCCAGAAATCCCCAAAACAGCAAAATAATCAAGATTAGTTTTGGGTTCTTTTGGTTTGTGTTTTAGAAAATTCCTACCTATTCTGCTCTTTTTTGTTTTGCTTTGGAAAAAAGATATTGAGGCGAGCATTGTACCTGTGTAGTGACTGTACTGCTTCACTAAAAGGGATGCACGTCACACTACCAACTTTGTTTTCTTATTATTGGTTTATCATAGGATCTGCTAGCAACACATCTAATTACAGTTAAAAAATACAGAAACGGCAGAAATTTCTTTTCCTTTTCTCTTTTTTAAGGTGACTGAGAGATTTGAGTGAATGAACATAGGTCTGTAGCACTTTTGGTTGAAACCAAACTGTGTCTGTTTCTTAATTTTTTATTTTATTTTTCTTCCTCCTCCTGGTGCAGACTCCTTACATTTCATTGGTTAAATCTGTCAGGCTGGCCATTGTGGTCACTCCAGGTTTGTTTGAAGGTATCCATAAAAATGTTTAAAGTATTATCTCTCATACAGTACATAGGCAACTTCATATTCCAACATGGTGAAAAACAAAATGTAAATGTGGGATATGATCCAAGTTGTGTTTTAGAAAAGGCCCATTGTTTTTATGTTGTTGTTTTATTTCTGATTTTTACCCGTTAAACAATTTTAAAGCTACCGTTGTGTTTTTCAGTTCTCACACTTGGAAAAACATGCAGGTCAATAAGATGTTTTCTCTTCTATTAAATGTGCTGCTGTTGGATTTTTTCATGTCTTTTTAACATTTCTTTATAAATATCTCGAAGTTAATATAGAATGTGCTCTGGACAAAATGTGGGGGGAAAAAAAGAAACCTAGCCAAAGATGCTAACTAACAGTCCCCAGCACGTTCTGGTTCCCAACTTGAGAAGCTCTACACAAAAATACGCAAAGATGGACTTAACAAAGCCACAACAGGCATGGACAAACCAGCATGAGCGATACTTGTCAAGTAATGAAAAATAGTTTTGCATGACTCTTGTGTCTTTCATATTTGACTCCTGAGCAGCCGAGCCCAGCTGCGTTCTTTACCACTAACTCAATGTAAATGACAGGCAGCTAGCAGGTTGCAGCTGGCTAAGAGCGCAGTGCTGTTAGGCATAAAGGCTTGCTGACAAGCAGAATGGCTGCCGCACAAAACATGTGGCAGCTTCATTTTCCTGTCATGGTTTTCTTGCCACTGTATTATAGTAAACTATGTGGCCGTTCATAGTTGCTATGGTTTATCAATGACCAGTCCTCTCCCTGTGTCATGTCTATATCCCCCTTGACTGCCATTATGTTTTTTTTTCTTTGATTTTGATTTTGTTAATGAATGTCCATATAAAATGTTTTATATAAAAATGTTTTGTTGTGATCAAGCTTTCAGGTTGTTTTCTTTTGGTATTCTATCTAGTGAAATGGATAAGTGTTATTTTTTTTTTCAGTGTCACACATTATCGTACACACGGAAATTGCCAGCATTAGTTAAAACCTGGAACGGATATATTTGACTTCTTAGGACAGTGGAAAAAGTGTGCTAACATAATCTTTAACTTGATATGAAAAGCGTGGAAATTATGGCAGCTTTAGTGATATATAACACCAGTATTCAGTAAAGCTCTCTTGCATTGTTTTCTTCAGGATGACTTAAAAGGCATCACGTGTCATAAGTACTTAAATAAGACACCATTTCTTTGGGGAAAACATTTATTGACACGATCTACTCCATTGTGACTCCCATGTTAATAGTGTGCACAAATTTACATTCATTTGTCATAAAAATAAAAATATATTTATATATCAATATATATTTCATAAATATAGCTGTACATTAAGAAAGAGTATTTTCCAAGGGAAAGTGTCATGGAGCGGAAAAGGCAGGAGAGAGGATCAGAGGTTAAGGAGGCATATGCTGTAAAACAGCGATCAGACCTGCTTACAACAGACCCAGTCTGTTGTTTCTCAGAAATGAACATGACAAGTGCAAAGGATGGGAGGGAAAGTTTGTAGATGCTTCAAGCAGGGACACCCCAGTAAAGCATATGTTAAATAATTATATAATTTAAAAAAAAAAAAAAAAAAAATCACATTTGCTTATTTTGCCGCAGTTTGCATTAGCTTTTGGTATCATTCTTTGGGTAAAATTTCCCAAACCAATGAGGGCCTAACACAACAACAGACTTCAGGTCAAGTATTTTGGTAGGCGAAGGAGAACAGGGCAAGAAAGGGAAACTGGGCGAAGGAAAACAAAAGCAGGGAGGTAAAATAGTTGTGGCGAAGACACGGTGGGGTTTCTAGACAATTCCATATTTCGCCAGGTCGCTGAGCTCCATGTCTCCGAAGGCTTCCCATGGGCAAACCACTGTGATGTCTGTGCCCAGGCCCTCCATTCCGGGAATGTCGTCTCCGAATCTGGAAAAAAAAAAAAAAAAACACTTAATTTTCCCAGGCAGAACCTTTATTAAAATGTTTCAGTGGTGGCAGGGACACCTACTTTGATCCCTAGGTAAAAGTACTGATACTACAGTGTAGAAATAATTTCATGAGGTTGTGCTTTTTTCATGTAAAATCTGGGGACTTTGGGTGATAAATGTAGTGGAGTGTAAATGTGGTGGATTTCATTCTTAAAGTTGGCAGATAACGTAGCAAAAAATGGGAAAAGAACCTCACATCGTGCTTTAGTGCAGCGCTTGATTAAATGTACTCAGTTACTTTCCACCACTGGTAACTTTAAAGTCCATCTTACCCCTTCTGGCCTGGTTTGGGGGCCTTGCTCTTGAAGGTACGAGCAGCCCTCTGCTTGAACTTGGGGGGTGCCTTCTTATCGGCGGGAGCTGCAACACCTGCGTCTGCCATCTTTTATGCACTGAGAGAAAAAACAAGTAACAGTCAGTTAGTCAGTCTCCTCCTCTAAGCCCCACTTTCCTGCGCTGAGATGATATAACACCCCTAAGGTCAGGTCAAATTATAGATTAAAGCTGTCAGCTTCTTAAGACCTCATTACACAAACAGCTTTGTCTATTTTTACACCTTGGCTTTAAAGATTACTCTTGGCCAGAGTAAGAATATCACTAAGTTCACCTAATTCCATATTTAGTCTGAAGTACACACATACTGTATGTCATGAAAAATAAACCTTAAGTGGAAGGGGATTTTGCCCTGAGTAACTAATTTTCAATCTGCTCTAATCCGACTTTTCTCTGACCTCAGCTATAGGTCTCAGCAGTGTTCTGGACTTTACTAGAAATATACTTTGATCTCACTGATGGCAAATCACAAATTTCTGTAAAAACTCATAAAGTTTCCGTTAAGCAATTAGTTCTTCAACTTCAGACCCTGGTAGATATAAAATAAAAACATTTAGTTACAGCAAGTCCCTGCTTTCGATTAGCCACAGCTAACAATGTGAGAATCCCTTATGTGCAGATACACAGTGTGTGAAGATCTAATAAGGGTCAGCACAATTAAATGCATCTTTGATATTTCTAACACATACTGTGGTGATGAAATAGCCACCAAAAGACATTTTTTAATTGTCTTAACCTTCATTAAACTAGGGGGGTTTCTTGAGACTTAAATCTATTTTTTGGCCAATTATGTCACATGTAAATCAACAGAGACCTAAGGAAGAAGAGCAAGGATGGAAGAAGGAAAAGGTACGAAAAGATCATACAGATAGTAGAAAGAGGAGCGCAGAATCCCTCAAATCCTCCTCCAGTTAAATCTCCTAATTGGTTTGTGCTTGTTATCAGACTTACTATCAATGATTTCATTACTGCTTTTACATTGCTGCATTTTCTTTATAATTGCTTTGCTCATGTCTGATGCGTTCTTTTTCTCAGCATGCTGCAAGCAAGGACATTAAAGACTGAACTAAACTGAAAGTAAAAAAAATGTAGAAACAATCCTCCATGATCAATCCCCCTGAACACACATATGTAAACATAATAAGCTGTAAAATGAACACTAGGTGTGTTGAAGATAACAGCAATAAAAATTCTTAGAATAAATCCTGTTGTGTGTGAAGTCAGACTTAGCACTGACACATTTTTGGTCATTTCCCTTCTTAGTTTAATGACAAAACAGGTTTTAAAACCTGCTGATTTAAGGAGACCTCTGATGTGGCTAATGCCCGGATTGTCCAAAGCCTCCATTAAGTAAAAATCCTGCACACGATTAAGTATATTTTTCTTAAATAATACTTCAAAACAGAATTTAAAGTATCTTACAGAAGAAAAAAATGAGGTAAAAGAGAGAGTCAAGGTGATGCATTAAAACAAGGATGCAAAGAACACAAACCACAAAAGCTGAAGCTATAATGTGTCAGAAAAGCAAAAAAAAAACATTTCCCACAACTACTAAGCAACAACAGCACATCTAAATGCAGATACATTTGTCTAAAAAATCATTTATGTTTCTGCAATTGAAAGGTCACATCCATGACGTGCATCTCACACTATCAACCTGGAGTCTTGCTCTCTCAGCACGTTTCTGCTCTCTCGTGTACGTTGTAACCTTAATCCCTGCAGCAGAACTGAAAGTTTGCCAAAGTTTGCAGCTGAGTGGAAGAAAGACTGTTGGATCTTACCTGTTTTTGCAGTTGCACAGCGAGCTTCTGTCTGATGTCTTTGGTCAGTTTGTGTCTGTATGCTCTCTGCCCCTGTCTCTTCTTATATACTCTCCCACGAATAATCCCTCTGACATGCTTATCCATAAATGCATGTTCTGTGTTTTTTTTACACCCCGCCCTCTAATTGATCTTAGCTGTGTTAGATTAGATTAAGGAGGGGGCTCAAAAGTCTGCCATGTGCTGACCTTATATAATGAAGCATCTCTGAGAGAAGCTAATCTGGATTTACTGAACAATGTGAGATTATTTGGGACCTACATTTTAAATGTTTTTCCCACATCAGGAGTACATTTAAAACAGTTTTATGTAATGAGGAATAACATACCATTACTCCTCCCCTGCAATGGATTCAGTTCTGATTTGAGTTTTAAAACATTAACAGTTAATTGTCACAGTTTATTCTTGATGCTGAAAGCATAGTTTAACAGGATGTCCACTCACTAGTTTGTCTAGAACTTTCCCACATCTCAGTTTTAATCAGCTGATAAAAAAAATAATTTGACATCCCCCGGAGAAACCTAGAAAGTGGACTTAAAACTCCTTTGTCAAGTGATATAATAATAGTTAGGATTTGGGTGATGCAAATTTAACGTTTTATCATCTCAGACACTTTTTCCCACGCTTGTAATTGTTCAGTTAAGTTGGCCCTTGCTGTCTGTCTTTAGCCCGGGTCCATATGAGGTGAGGGATTAAGAGCTGAAAGGTTAAGAGTTCTTTATTTGTCACCGAGTGATCGATCACCTGCATGGGGCTCAGGGTGCTGCTGCTCTTACATCACATGCTCCACATCCTTGTGCAGGCGACGTCAGCACATGTTTGTTTGCAAATAAATTAATAGCATTTCCAAATCTTTAGCATTTTATGAGTACTAATGGTTTCATAAAGTTAACCTTTAAAGTTAACCTTTCCCTGTGTTTGAACACAGAGACATGAGATCGCTGCCATCAAAGTCAAGTTGTTTTAATGCTGATGTGTGTTTAAGGGCTGCGTCATCAGAACTGCTGTGAGGCTTTACGTTAAGACTGACAAATCACTCTTTAATCAGCAGAATCAGAAACTAAATCAAGTTTGTTTTTATATACAAGGAATTTGCCATTTGGTATTTTAGTACATAAAAGTCAAAACTGCAAATTGACTCTTTATACATATAAAAGTAGAACTGTAAATGCATGTAAAAATGAAAAGTCATGGTGAAATACTTAATGAACTTATACAGCACTTCTCTACACTTAGCAACCAGTCAAAGCGCTTTAAAACACAAGCCAGCGGTCACCTGTTCACACACACACACACACACACACACACACACACACACACTGGTTGCAGTAGATACCATGCAAGGTGCCACCGCCACCTGCTCATTAACAGCAAGAGCCTTTTTTTTTTTTTTTTAATATTTTATTTTTAATTTTTATTTCACAATAACAGAATATATTAAGAGACAAACAGAGCAAAACAAAGACAAGAATATTAAATGTAACACAATAGCAACAAATCAAAGATTATAACAATAAACTGTCAAAAGAATTATGTCACAATATTAATATCACAACAGCAAAGTAGAGTAGCATGAATGAATGTAGCCTGTTGTTTTACACACCATGCCCACTCAGATAACCAGGCGAGCCAAGGCCCCTATGAAGGCTGGGTAATATGACACTGTGCCAAGAATGGTCCCCAAATTCTCCTAAATCTGTTATGCGTACTGAGTTTGTGCAGACGCAGTCTTTCCATTTGAGTAATGGACAACATCTCCTTGAGCCAATGTGTGAAGCATGGTGAAGTGGTAGACTTCCAATCAATAGAGAACTAAACATTTTAACACATAAACACACACACACACACACACACACACACACACACACACGCTCGATGGATTAGCCATTTGGGACGATCTTGGGGAGACACACTTTGGCATGCAGATTGGAGGAGTCTGGAGTCGAACTGCCAACCCTCCAAGAAGCGGAAGACCCGCTCTACCTCATGAACCTCCTCTTATTAAACTATATATTCAACACCACCAGATATAGAGATTGTTATTAAATGCAGTAGTACAATGCTACATAGTTAAACAAAAAAAAAGAAAGAAAGAAAGAAAGGGGGCTTTCAAATACAGGAGAGGGAGTCAATGTATTATTGTTTTATTTATACAAAGGCTGTTTTGCACAACAATGATTTTATCATCTTTCTGCAGTTGACGGCCTTGTAGCCTATATCACCAACCGTTGGGTGTCTTTTTCCGCAGTGTTTGCAGATATATAGTAACAACAAAGAGCCATAACACTGTTCAGCATCTTTCACATACAGGAAATGTATTGTTACTGCAACAAAAGAAGAATTAAGTTACTTGTGCAGTAAGAGAATTGTGGAGTTTATCATGAAGAGTGTTCGTGATGCAGAGGGTGCAGCATGTGTGGGTAGAATACTGACGCATGTGGTGGGAAGTGACAGATAGATAGACAATGAATATCTTTGAGCACATTTTTTGGCTTCAACTTGATTGTCGCGCTAATTACTGTCACTCACTACTGCCAATAAATGACACCTCTATAATTCACAGGCTGACAGACACATAGGCTATCTAACTTGAAATACACCTCGTATTTATATCTCTATCCTTTATCCCATCTATTTGTGGCTGAGCTGGCACAGAAGTGGACAGGGCAGACTTGGCACATGAAAGAATGATAGAAGGAGCATCTGAGGGGATTAGCAGCTCGGAGCAATTTAAAAAGGGACGGTCGGACAGACAGAGGAATACCACAAGCCAGAAGCAAGCGAGGCTCATCGGACAGCATCACAAAGACACTTTGAGACTTCAACAAAAGGTAATATGAAACTGCAGTGTTATTCAGCCTTGCTACAGGGAGCTCAGGCCTTTACTGCTTTGATAACATGTTAGCTGCAGAAGAGAAGGGCAGACAGAGTGATGGCTAAATAGTGTTTTTGCTTGAGTATCATCAGGGCTGAAATGGAACTGAAAATGAGATCTGAGACTTGACACGAGGAGGCCTTCTCGTTGGTGCTATTTCTTTACAATGTCCTCCTGTCCTTTCACTTGATGGATTTTTTTTGTTAGAGGAATTTTGAACACTTGTACATTTTATATCAATACTTAATGCATTTGTTCTTTGGCGACACGTCTGGATGTTGATAAGGTTGCTGAAGAGGATATGACATACAGGGTAATGTGCTCATATTTTACAGTGGAGACTGATTTTACTGTCATGATGCTTCTATATGAAGAAGATAACTGGTCGTTGGTGGCAAAGTAATCTGACGTGATTAATCGCACAGCACCATTCAGCAGCAAGGCCGTTCAAAGTGTTGCATGATAGGCATAAAAAGGCATGGAGACGAGATAGTGTAAAAAATATAAGAAGACATGTCAACAGGGTAAAGCAGAGGCAAACAGGAAAGTTTAAGGTAAGAACTGATGCTTTAATCTCATGTATTCAGCTTTCTCTTGTTCTCTTTCAGTAACTGATCAGAATGGCAGACGTAGCCGTTGCAGCTCCCGCCGACAAGAAGGCGCCCCCCAAATTCAAGCAAAGGACTGTGCGCACATTCAAGAGCAAGGCGCCCAAACCCGGCCAGAAGGGGTGAGATGCATTTGAGGTCACACACACACATATATACACATATGCAAGTTTATTTTTCCATCTTAGACCTTCTTTTAACACACAGGCTTAAAACAAATGACCTTGTATTTCCCGCTTTGTTCTCATCAAATCTTTTTGTCTTGCACACTCAGATTTGGAGACGACATTCCCGGCATGGAGGGTCTCGGCACAGACATCACAGTGATTTGCCCATGGGAAGCCTTCGGGGACATGGAGCTCAGCGACCTGGCGAAATATGGAATTGTTTAGCCCCCTTTTCATCTGATTTTACCCCCTATTGCCACTATTCTCCCTCATGTATTCTTAATGTTGACTAAGCAGCTAAAATTGTGTCATACCCGTGTGCTCTGGAGAGGAGGCAGCTTTTGATGATTTAGAGGTTTGACCTGGAAAAAAGAAACCCAGCACTCTCTCTTGTCTCGTGCACTTTATTTGCCCCTGCCTTTCCACCGATTCCCCATCATCCTTGTTACGAGTGGCGTCAGCAGCTCTGGACCCAGGCTTGTACTTTCCACAGAGGAAAGAAGTATAATGAAAGAGGGTTTGATGTCTGTTTTTGTGATGTCCCAGACCTTTTTCCCCTCCACCTCCTTTACCTCTTCTCCTCAAAGCTGCTGATCCCACGTGCACAGATGTCTATTTTGTGTATTGGCTGAATCAAGATATATATTTTTGAAAAGGTCAGTAATTCACCTCACTCTGCAGAGAAAACTGTATTTTGTCAGAAAAGAGAAACTGTTCCAAAGAACCCAATAAATGTCACTATTTTCCATAGAACATCTGTCTTTCTGTGCTTTCCATTAGTTACACTCAGTACGACGCTGATATGTTATAGTGATTTTAACTCTTAATGTCACAGACACTTAGGCTGTAAAAGCAATAACCATAAAAATAACCACATACGTGTCGTTTGGTCTCGTGTCACTCACTGTTAGGGCTTCATCCAGTGCACCCAATATATAATATGTGCATAATAACGCAGTTAATCCATTCATTTTTAGATGTTACATATGCATCTTATTAAAAACATTATTCACTAAAACTGCAAAAATAAATCTGGCTTCAAGGACAGAGAGTAAGGGAAAGATAACAAGCTCTGTTTGTCTGCCAACCAAAGCTGTTTATTCACAGATAGCATGGAGTCTATTGGATTTTCTCCATAAGAAAAAATACAGTGAAGCGTTGATGTCAACAAAAACTGCAACAAACATCAGATTATCTTAAATGCCAATAAACAAATTAAGTAAGTATAGCAAGTCATGCTTTAAGAAAAAAAAAACATTTAGAAGTAAAAAACCACTTTACAAGAAACTTAATAAGAGAAGACCAAATCATTGGGTAATTAAACTGTTATTGTTTTGTCAATCCCTGAACAGTACATTGTACAGAGATGGATGAACTACTAAAACTCTCATTTAGATTTAGTTTACTCACCGGGAGCAGCACCACCCAGCCTGTAAAAACAATCAAAACAACAAGGAACTCATTAATGTGGGTCCCACTGTTTATACATATTATATAAGACACCATTACATTAATTACTTCTGATGCATTACCGTGTGAATAGAATTTCACTGTTGTGAAAGGGTAATACATTTTATTTTATGAGTTTATGAGTTATGAGTAGGATTGGTATGTAATTCTTGATCTGCAGAGTAACTGAAAAGTTCATTTGTTCATTTGTGCATCCAGGGAGTGTCAAACAAACTGGTATTACATTAAAATGGTTTGTTCATTTTTAAGAATGAAATTATCCACTAGTACCATATTAACCACAGTTTTTCATATAGAAATATTCTCTCGACAGTATTAAAGTCTTAAGTACCGTTCAGTGAATGCACTCAAGTACCTCACAGTTTTACTGAAGTACATGACTTGCGTAAATGTAGTGACAGATACTGTTTCTGTAGAAACTGATAACATCTGATCTACCTAAAACAATATTTAGCAGCTGCTCTGGTGACATTTTTATTACTGTTGTTCCTTTGCACCAGTGTCTCTGTGGGTGTGTGTGCGGCCTCCAGATATTAATGTGCATTTGTGTCACTGCACCAATTAGCTGCTCGAGCCTCCAAACAGGGAGCAGACAAAGGAGCAGCGCCTCGTGCAATGTGGCTCAAATATAACAACCATCAGTTCACAACGTTTGGCCTCTTCATTAGTGGCGACCTGGGGGGCAGACAGAATAGAGGCAGAGGCTGACACACAGAGAGGGAGTGTGTGAGAGGATGATTGCAGGGTTTATTTGAAGGACAGACAGAAAGTCAAATACACCAGACTACAGTGTATGGTTTAACCTCTGTAATGTGTATCATCTCCAAGACCAGCGGAGAAGAGCATAATGCGGCAAAATATATATTTTTATTCTCATCTTGTGACACCTTGTGGGTGTCCGGCAGGTTGGAAATTACAGCTCCAAAGCACTGGGAAAAATAATCATGTGTAGAAGGTCTGGTATGAAGGATATTTCAAACAATAAATGATACATTTGAAGAGATGTGAGCAAAATAAAAACAATAAACACATTCATTATTACGAACTGTTTTTCCCACGTAAACAAATAATTCTTTTCAGTAATTGCCTCTGCTTTCGGGTTTAAAAAAAAACACACACACACCTTTACAGTACATATAAAAAAACATTTTAAGCTGCTTTAAGACTTCTATGCAAGATCATAAACCTTACTTGTGTTAACTGTGTTGTAGTTTGTCGATGTGCCACCAATGCATCTTAAAATGAGATTACCAGTCAGGGCAGCCAAGCTTTTTATGTTTCAGTTGGTTCTCTGGATATATTATGTGGGCAGAGTTTATGTCAACTAAATTGTTAATTTCTTAATTTCAATAAGAAGAGTTTTCAGTTACATGTTTTTATAATACGGTAAAAGGTTGGTTAATTTTCGCAGATGCTATGGTTAATAAACTCAGCAAATACCTCTATACAACAATGCAATAATTTCTGTTTTAATTGTGTATTTTCCCATAAATTCCTGTTAGTCCCACGGGTTTTCCGAAGTGCTTATATGCACAGTGCTTTTAGGTCACATTGTTGCTGACCATGAAGCAAATCTCATTCTGAACTGCAACATACACATCCAGATTCACCCACAAATGTCTGCGTGTTTAGTTAAAAATACAGAAATACCAGAAAAGAGTCAATTAGCAAAAGTGTGTGTTTGT
>JAQFJA010000020.1:21228205-21239642 GCA_029874485.1 Naso brachycentron
CTAAATATAATAAAATTAATACTCTGAAAATTTAAGACATTTGTGTTTGGTCCTTCATTTCTTTGCATCATGCTCACATAACCACACACCACATCTCAAAGCTTGGCTGCATGCAGAATCTTTAGCTCTATCTTTATCTCATCTTCCACCTCCATATTTGCATTCATTGCAGGGTTATCGTACGCTTCTAAGTACGGTGTCTTGTCCTCTTCCACTGATTCTTCCTTTTCATGTTCCTGGTTGTCACTGGCACCCTGGCAGCATTTGCAGCAGCAACAGCATGTTGAGGTAAACGCATTGACCCATTTGTCCCAGGGAGCCAGGGAGTGGGCCCAGAGAGGCAGGAAGTCCCAGGATCGCAGAACTGAAGGCAGAAACGCGGGTTTTCGTTTCTGCAGTATGTTAATCACTATGACGATGACCACCATGAGTAACAGAGGTCCACCCACGCCTCCCAGTACCGGCCAGCCAGCCAGCGACAGGCCGAAGACAAGGATGGGAAAAACGAAGAAGCAGCTGATGATGTAGACAACAGCAAACCAGCGGTAGGAGGCAGTGATGTTGCCCAGGCCTTTAGCCAGTCGGATAGGGATGCGGGTGAAGGGGATTGGGTACCACAGAATGATGCCAGAGATGTTGAACAGGAAGTGCACAAGGGCAATCTGGAACAATCATCAACAAAATTTTTTGGTATACTTAAATCATTATTTTTCTCCTCATGAAATAAAATAACAAATAACTCTATTTTAAACTTTAATACACTGTTGTTGAATAACACATTTGAGTAAGTTTGACTTTACAGGTAGCCTATGTTATTTCCTAATAATTTTCACAAACATTCTCTTGGAAAATAACTTTTTTGTTTGTTGATTTTCATGCAATACTATATATCTAAATAACTACAAATAAAATAGAGACTGCATGAAACTGATAAACTTCCTTGGCTTAACTGATAAACTCATTATTACTTGGGTTTAAATGGAACCATATTCAAAGGAAGTTCCTGTTTTTTCCCTGTACTTCATTCAAATTATGTAGTTCTAGTAACAAGATCAGACTGTATGTGGTCATCTCTCTGTGTCATGTTCAAATTCAGCAGCCCACTTCTTCGCCATGCTGTGGGAGGCACAGAGATGGACAGTGCTGACTTGCAATTATCCATTATCAAAAACAGAAATACCTTAAAAAGTTATTTTAAAAAAAATACCTTAAAAAGTTATTTAAAAAAAGTTATAAATTAGCCAAACTGTGTGTGTAATTACTCAGAGTTGAATTGTACACACATGCAGCTAGAGCTGTTAAACTCGTCTCCTTCCGACTTAAACCAAAACTTATCAAACACCCATCTTACACCTCAGACAAGTCAAAGGAATGTATATAAAACTAAAAACTAACTAAAAGATCAATCAGGTAATTTTACTGTAACATGAATGTTTTAATGAGAATTTCTGACCTGTAGAGCACTATTCAGTGTGCGGGGAGGACTAGCCATAGCTGCCAGGATGGCTGTGGTGGTTGTGCCAATATTTGAACCCAGAGACAATGGGTACGCTCTTTCTAAACTGATGACACCAATCCCTGTTCAAACAAATGGAACGCTTGTTAAAATACATACGTACACACCCTATCTCTGTTTCTCATTTAACATCACTTCCTATGTCGCTGTTGTACAGGTACATCAGTAACATTCATTAGCTTTAATGCTCACAAATTAGAAATAAAAACAACAAGAGAGGGATAACAAACAAGTAAAGTGGATGTGTTTCCTGATAACTCTCCACTGTATTCAACCTATACTTGTTAAAAAGCAGAAGCAGATTGCCAGTTCATTGCAATTTCATATGCAAAGTGGTATACAAGCAAGAGATGGATGGATGGATGGATTTCTCACCGACAAGTGGAGTTATTGCAGAGGTGAAAACCGAACTGCTCTGCACAATGAAGGTCATTCCAGCTCCGACTAAAATAGCAATGTAACCTGTGATCCAACCAAATGGAAATGGGAAATCTGCAAACACAAACATACACACAGCATCCATGTATTACCAACCTTGGCAAACACATTCACATTTCTTACATTTTGGCATACAGTGTGCCATGCCACTCACTGGTGTTAATGATCCTCTTGATGACGGCAGCCACCTGTCCCTTCAGCATGGAGTTTAGCAGCTTGACAATGAGGATGAGGCAGGAGCAGAGTACCAGCAGAGAGAGAGCCAGAAGGATCAGGCCTACTGCCAGGTCAGACAGATGTGTATTCACAAAGAGATGATGACCTACAGACACACAGAAATACACATATGACAACTCTGCAGACGTTACTGTAGATAGAAGAAAGAAATTGTTTCCATCCACTTTGTTTTAAACTGCTTCAGTAAATTTTTTCTGGTCACTGGAGGGCAGACCAAAACAAACCCACACTCATACAACAAGCTTACAGTTATGCTTGTTATAGTTAGATGATCCATGCCTTCTGTTGTTGGAAATCAGGTCAACATGGTTGTGATCTTTAACACCAAAATCATTAAAACCCCCCCACCCCCCAAAAATATAAAGGTCCATCAAAAAGTATTGATTCCATGAAAGCTGTCTTACATTTTTCTATGTTGTATGTTGAAGATACATTTGTAGTTGTGATGGTTTCGTTGCCATCGACCCAGCAGAGAGACGCAGACGTGCAGTTCTCTAGACCAGGAACTGTAACGTTCACCAAGCTCTGAAACACAGTGGCAGTTTGACAAGAAACAGTCAAAGCTTGAATGTTTGTGGATATTGGGAACAAAACTGATGTATTTTGGTGAAGGCGACATGCTCACCGTGTTGGTTAAAGTGTCACACCATATCTTGATAAGACTCTTATTCTGGGCTTCTGGGTCTCCGGTGGCAATTCCACTAATGACGGACTGATCCAGCTACATCAGAAAAGAAGATAATAAACATGCAGAGATGTACAACAATATTAAAGACAACATTGTTTTATAATGGCTTATTAGTTTATCTTTCTGATACTCTGGTTATTTATTGAACCCGTTAATCTAGATCTATAAAATTTTGAAGAGGTCAGATTTATATTTGTGATATTTTTTCATTTTTAACAGAAAAGCAAGTTGTTTGAAATTTAATTTTGATAAACATCTGAAATAAAACTTGTCTTTTTATCGTGAGGCCACGGCATTCTTTTTTTTTCTTTTATGATAGAAAAAAAAATTATTTGGACTTTTTCTTTACATATAAAATATAGCCATTTCTCTGGGAAGAGTTAATCAATAAAATTTCATGTTCTCATATTAAGCTTTCAGAAAATATGTCTGATACATCATCTTTATGGAGTCATGTAGGCCTATCACCAATTTATTGTTTTTAACAAAAATATGCTATGTTACAGCAATTTATTTATATTTTTCCTGTGCTACAGGTACTTAAAGGTACCTTCAGCATAGGAAAAAATAGCATTTCCTATGCTATTTCTTCTATTTTCTCCTGTTACTTAATAAAATACTATAAACAAAAAAGTATTATTAATTATACATTTGAGTCAGGTGTAGGCTGTTTGCATGTTGTTAGCTCTACTGCTATCAATCACACCACATTTTATTTTCCTTTTGGATTTGTAAGTTGTCTTCTTTTGCTCTTGCATAGTTAAATGTTTTTATTTCTGTTTTTTTATCAGTGTTTGTGGCTAACATAATTGCAGTCAGTAGTTAGTGTCTTTTATGAGACTTTATCCACATGCCAGCATGCATAAAAGCTATCTTGAAAACTGCAACAACTGATTGATTGCTCCCATCCCATATACGTGATCACCTTGTGTTAAAAAATGAAACATACTTTCCAGTATCATGAGCTTTGTTATCTCAAGATAATCAAATAATTAAGTCATCATATTTCGAGATAAATAAATAATATAAAATAACTGCAAGTACGACCATTCCTAGCTTCCGTACTTCTGTAAAAACTTACATCATTGATTAATTACTTAGTTATCTTGTCAAGACTTTTTAAAATTATTTTAATTTTTATTTTATTTTGAATTATTCTATTATTTGTGGGTCTGAATAATTAATTCATGGCTTCCTGTGTCTGATCATTTTATTTTGAAAAGGGTGTCTGTAAGTCAGTGCAGCTTCCTGTTTGCTTGATCACAGCAGTTAAGCTTACAGTATATCAAGACCTTAGACAGGAGCACACAGCCCTTTGGTAAGTAGCAGATGCTAACTGAAATAAAATTTTAAAAATGAAAATGTTTAGATTATAAATAAATGTGTTGATGTTTACTACACTGTTCTTTGTACTTTCTAATTGATTGTTTATCAGCAGTAAGCCTCTAATGAAACTAAGCACACTTGGCTAACTCCTGCTAGCATTTCTAGCTATTAATATTAGCTGAGACACAATAGTCTTTAGTTATTTGGGTCTGCTGTGTTATTATTTGTAAAATCACATTTGGTTTGCTTATATATTTAAAGGATTTCATGGTGGTTTACTAAAAAAGTGAAAATAGCTATTTAGAAGTAACAGTTTCATTAATATATTATTACATGTAATTTTTTGTATCTGTATATAAAGTGTAATATGTAGGGGAAGGTTGGAGGTTTGATGAAGGTGTAAGATAAAAAGTATCCTCTGACTTTGATGCCGACTGAAATTGGTTACAACAACATCACAGCTTATTTTAATTCAGTCTGGATTGCACAGTTCAAAACTGTGTTTCCTAATGTTTACATTCTGTGTTCCTCGCTTTGATGGCACATTTTGCAAAATAGTGAGAAACCAGACAGAATGGGAACCACGGTGCTTTTTTATGTTTGCTTCTTTGGGGTGCAGTCTAAACAGTACATTGCTGTATAGTGCTACTAATGTTCAAAAATCCACATGGTAGCTTTAATGCCATAATGACAAATGATTTCTACAGATTGTTATAATAAAGGCAGTAACAACAACATCAGAAAGGCCATGTTACCTGTACAATTGACTCAGTGAGAACATCAGTGATCACATTTAACAGGTCTGGGGCCTCTCCATTCTGAATGTGGAAGGATTCGATGATGAGCCTGGTGACTTCAAACAAATAACCACTGGCGACCTCCAGAGGCAGCAGTACCAGCACAGAGAGCCAGTTAAAGAAGTCATGCACGGTTGCTCCAGCAAATGCCCTGGGTACATTATGAAAGGAGGTAAATGCAAAGTAGAATGACCTTTGGTCTTTTTAATGGCCACATTTTATCGCTGTCCAGGAAAAGATCATCTGATACTTAAGCAGAAAAGTGAACCGCTAATAGCACAGCATAACTACTCTAGGATCGTAAATCATTGATTAAATGTTCATGTATTTTAGATAAAGTGAAAGATTAAATTTTGTTGATTAAATGGTGAAGATATTTTATTATGTTAGGGCTTATGAAACTTTTTTCAAACCTATTGCCTCTTAGCAATGTACCTCATTCTTCAACCCCATGGCAGAGACCCTCATCCATGCCTTCATCACCTCCTGCCTGGACTACCGCAGTGAGTAGCTGCGAACCTTTGGAAACAGAGCCTCCAGTGTCGCAGCCCCCACCCTCTGGAACTCTCTCCCAGCAGAAATACTCAATGCTGCATTTCTGAACATCTTTTAAAAAAACTCCTCAAACACCACCTGTTCACCAAGGCCTTCAGCCTCTGTTAATGTTGTCAAACCTGCCACTAGTGCTCAGTTTTATTTTAGTCCTTGTTTTTGCAGATTATTTTGTTTTTGTTCCCCTACTTCGTCATGTAAAGCATCCTTTGGTCTCTTGAAAGGCACAATAAGAATTTAAGTCATTATTATTACTATTATTATTATTATTACTTCAGAGAAAGGGGCTCAGAGAAGGCGGTCCATTAAATAGAAAATGATTACCTGCGGAAGGTGCTGCGATCACCAACCTGTGTCATTGCAACTAGTGTGTTGGTGACAGAGGTGCCGATGTTGGTGCCCATGATGATAGGAACAGCCATCCGGACTGATAGAACTGCAAAAGAATTTAGATCTCTGTCATCATCAGTCCTCCCTCTCCTCCATCATCATCAGTCATGTGTAAGTAATATGTGTGTGTGTGTGTGTGTGTGTAGGCTCACACTTACTTTCAGAGGAGACCATGCTCACAACTATGGAGGAGGATGTGGATGAGCTCTGGACCACCAAGGTTACCAGAACACCAATGACCAGACCAGCCAGAGGGTTGCTTAAAATGGCATTGTCCTGAAGGATTTCACCTGCTGCTCTACCTGGGAAAGGTGAAGATAGGAGCATTAAAATTTTCCAAACAGTGTGATGCAGATATTAAGAGCAACACTATGTAACTTTGACCAAGACCCACTGCTTCGAAAAACAAAACTCAACGATACACATTCATACGTCGCATAAAACAACAATTTGCGTAAAACCGGGTCATATTTTATGGAGATGATGTCCTACAACTGCTCCGCCTCAACTCTGTGATTCACAGAGGTTCCTGAAAGCAACATGTGGGCTGCCTGCAGACCGAAGCTGCAGCTGCAGTACCAGGTCGTTGCTGGTGAAAACTGTGCTACATTAAAAGGCTGCACACAGACAGAGCAGTGGTCAAACATCAGAGGGAAACCCAGCGGGCATTTTTTCCGTAAAATATGACCCGATTTTACTAAAATTGCTGTTTTGTGCGACGTATTAACGTGCATCATTAAGTTTCGTTTTTCAAAGCAGTGTCAGTGTGTTTCAGACAAGTGTCAAGGTGTTTACCTCCAACGAGCTGAAAGGCTGAGCTGAGGATGTCGAGAGAGCAGATGAACATATAGAGGAAACCAAGCAGCAGGACAAACTTTGCCACTGCCTTCAACACGCTCAACACTTTCCCTCTGGTATCCAGATCTGAGATTGAGACAAGAAATTGATTGGATTAAATATTTGAATGTTCCAAAAGCTGCAGTTCCCCAAATGTCCACTTGAGGTTCCAAAAGTGAGTGAATTCCCATGCAGTCTCATTTTAAACTATTCAACTTTACAGTGGGTATAAACAGTTACAGCCTGGTGCAAAAAAAAAAAAAATGGTGTGACTTGAAGCTTCTGTGGGGTTGTAAGACACTGATATGCGAGACACTTTATCATATCTACAGTAGGCTACAAGTATTCAAACTTTAGGCATGTCAGTGTATTACTTACTGACGACAGGCCTGTATCTAATCAGGGCATACATGTTCAATTAATAACACAAGGATAAGACAATAATCAGCTTGTACAGCACTGGTAATAATTTACACGTGGACATTACAAGTTCTCACCTGACCACGGGACCCCTTTGTCCTTAAGCTCAGGCAGGTCCCATGGGTCTATTTCCCCTGGCGTGTCTTCAACCAAAGCTGCAGTGGAATGAGCAGGGCTTGCTTTGACCTCTAAGACAGACAAAGAGTCCTTAATACATTTAATGTCCTCTAACTAAATACACTACATGTATTTGTATAATATGGTGCATTTCATACAATATCCAAAATGAAAAATACTTTTGCTTTTCCCCCCATGTTTCTCATTGAGGTCTTCCCTGCTTTTGCCTTGAGCATCCATTGTCTGAAAAGGAAAAGGCAAAACAATGTTAAACTAGTGTATCTGTGTATGTAAAAAACCCCATCACAGTTTGACTGTCATGGTATTAGATTCAAAAAAGGTCACACACATGGATGTTCTCACACACACTGTCGCTCACATGCTGCAGTATTGATCTTAGCGTCACGAGGTTCAGCTGCAGTAAAATTCCACCCACACACAGTACGAAACAGAAATAAAGCTACCAGCTAAATCGATATTAAAAGTGTTACACTTCATCAGCTGGAATGCAATCATTAACTATTAATAACACTCTCTTTCATATTTATATACTAATATTCCAACATATTTTTATTTTTCATGTATATTTACAAAAGCCCTGTTTTCTAGACTTACTTGTCTATAAGAGTCACTATATCCTTTTTATTGAACATTCATTTAATGTTTGATGCGCTGAGTGAGAAGTCATTCCCAAGCTGAGTTTCAATTCGTTCTGTCATCATAAATCAAATGATAATTAAAGCTGCAGTTGGTCACTTTTGGGTAGACATATCATTAACTTTTTGTGTTCTGTTTTGAAAAAATGACATAATACCTATAGACAGCTACCCATAAGTGACGTGGCGTGACGTATCACAAGATCTCTGTGTTCTTCCATGCCTCTGTATTCAGGATTGGTAAAAATCCAGTCACTCTTGCTCTATTTGCCCAATCAGTGACACTTTCTGTGTCCTGACTCGCCAGTCCATGCTGCACGTTAGTGACAAGTGATGGCGCTACGAACTGATTAGCTTTTCGTGCCTCACACTCTGACTCATCTCTGCTGACAACGGAGTGTCTGCAAGTGACACCATCAGTCGGCTCAAGCTCGAGCTGAGACGGACCAGTTAACTCAGCTGCAACTTTCCCTGCAACCGTTTCATCTCAGTTCAAACTGGACTTAAAAAAGAGAGGGACAACAAACAAAAAAATGTTTCTATGTTTCTACAGCAAATTTAAAACAACTTAAATAATATATTTGTAATTGTTTTAGTCAGTTAATAAGTCTAATAATAGTAATGATTAAAAGTTAATTAATGAGGCATATGGTCTTTTTAAAAAATCTTTTTCAAATTAAATAATCTTAAAAGTAAAAACCAAATTTTTAAAGCAACAGCAGTATCAAAGCATGAAGATCTATGGAAGCCATGCTTGTTCTCACCTGTGGCAGGCGCAGAGAGTCCATGTTCCGTGTGTGCTGAGCTCACCTGGGCTTCAGATTTAAAAGTCCGGTGAAGTGGAAGGGTGGCGTCGTAGGTGGGAATCTGTGAAGGGCAGAAGGGAGTGCGACGAACACCTCCCTCTGACAGATAAGCTGAACACACCTTTCAAACCTTGATTAGTCCTACCTGACACTCCTGTAATTTCTCTCTGGAAGCTATGTTGCAATCCGACTCACATGATACCTGAAAAGTCTTGAGTGGGTGGTCTGTACCTTCCCCTGCACCAACCTGTTTATGTTACCGAAATCCCTTACTGCTTTTACGCCAAAGACTCATAAAAAGGTTCTGCTGTTTGTCTGTCCAATTTGCAAATGCAGCCATCCATTTTTTTTAAAAAAATCTCCTGCAGAGAAACTATTTTATGACTCCAGTACATCTACCTTGCACACCCCTTAAAGTGATGATAGCTCCAGCTGGTAAACCCTGAGATTTACCATGGGGAGAGGAGTGACAGAGGGAATGGTTCCCCTGGCAAAGGTTCATTCCCATTAACAGATTGACCACATGGGGGTGGGGGATACAGGATGTGCCCTGTGTCATGCACACTGTGTATGTGTGTGTACTATTTTGGGCACACAATGGGATTTTTCTGCAGCAATCGATTCTCTTAATACAGTTGGCTACTCATTGTTCAATACTTCAAAAGATCAATGACCTAAGTTTAGGCCTGGAATACTTTTGTTGATTCCTGAGAGAACCTATACAAGAGAAACAAGAGAAAGTCAGCCAGAGCCACACTCATGCAATGACTGTCCATCAAAGTTGTGACCTGCAGCTTTAGGTGAGGGTAGTAGGGGAATTCAACATCCCATTAAACAGTCTGTACCTCTCTTTGCTCACACAGGGACGATAATCACCGTTGGACTTTTATATGTGAATGCACAAGTGTCCTTAGTTAAACTGTACTTATCCAGGCTCCACATCCTGATGAAACACCCAAATACTTGATTTCTAACCCAACATACTTGAAACTAGTGCAACAGTCCTGCCATAAGTCCTACTTTCGTAAGAGGTTTTTCTGCTATCTCACCTACCATAATTGTTATAAACAGGGGAGATAATATAAGAGAAACACTTACCGGTATATTGCTTTACAATTTAATAGCACCATAAACTACAGCCTCAAAAATGATTCTCTAAAGCAATTTTTAACAAAAATGAATTTTAAGTGTCAAAGATAGGCTTTATTGCTGAACTAATACTTAATAAACTGGAACCTGAGTGTGTGTTTGTTTATTTATTGGGGGCCGTACACATAAACAATGATATCTTGAAAAAATCTTTGTAAATGTGTCAGGGTTCAGGTAGCAGATGAAATTCAGCCATGACCCAACATGTCCAAACCCCAAAATCTTGTCTTCTGAACCAAACTGTTTTCCAAGTGTCCTGCAATGCTGGTATAACCTTAGTCAAAAAAGGTCAAACCATAGCCACATCCTGTCATGCACACAGATCAGACACAGATGAATTTGGGTCCAGCACTACCTGTCACGTCATGTTGCACATGCAGTTCTATTTTTAGTTTTAGCAATAAATGTTAGCCTGCTGAATTTGATCTGGTCTCTTCCTCTCTATAGCTGCTCTGGATAAACATATTCTATTTTTAAACCTCAGCTTCCCCAAGTAAGTACATTATCAAAGTTTTTTTTTTGTTTTTTTTTAACCTAATGCCAAAACATACACATACTTTGTAGTGCAACAGCATCACCTGGGCACCATATGATGTAATTACAGCATTGTACTATTTTGTTCTGGATATAAATTAACAAGGTTCCAAAATGCTGCACAAACATCCATAAGAAAGAAAATGGTAACAAAAACAAAAAATTAAACACTGAAATAAAATGAAAAGAATCTGGATAATAAATAAAATAATCAAATAATCAAAATTTGGTGTTAAAATGCAGCTTTAAAAAGGTATGTCCTGAGGAGTGGTTTAAACTAGGGCATGGATTCAGTACACCTGACCTCAACAGGCAAGGCATCCAGAGTTTGGGGGCTCTGACACAATAAAAAAGCATAGTCACCTTTGGTTTGTAGGCGTAATTTTGAACAAATAGGAACATGTTCTCTGAAGATCTCAGGCAGCATGTTTGGCTACGGGGGAGAACAGTTCAGAAATATAAGGGGTGACAAACCTGACAAGGCCTTAAAAGTAACTAAAATAACCCATTTGTGTTGACAAAAGCACTGACGAGCTATTCAGGGGAGATATAGTTTGCAAAGGTCCTTAATAATGGCAATCTGTTGGTGAAATGCGCAGATGAGTAACAAATTGAAGTTAATGGAGACACCTAGAAGGTGCAGCTTGGACACATCATCAGTGATGAACCCAGGGTCACGGGGTGTTTCGGGTCTCAGATCATCAGACACCCTCACCTGGGCGACCCAGCCGGGGTTGATCAGACCCCAGCTTGTGTCCAAGCAGCGTGCTACTCCATGCATCGCCCCTCCTGATCCACAACCACCTGGAAGCTTTTTCTGCTGCTTCACTGATGTTTCTGATGGCTTTCCCCTCTAGCAACCCTCTTATGCTAAGGAGCTTGGGTTGGAGTCCAACCGTTGGCTCTGCAGGCCTCAACCAGCTCGAGATATTTGGCCCTCTTTCGTTCATGGGCCTCCTCTATCCGGTCTTCCC
>JAQFJA010000020.1:21367602-21380848 GCA_029874485.1 Naso brachycentron
GGAGAGTCAGGCCTTATCTAAGAGGTCATTTATAGAGCAGTGTAGGATAGGAAGGTATATGCCAAGTGGAAGCCCCGGCTTGAATCTGGTTGTTTTGTATGTGTGGGTTTAGGCTGTGGACCTCCGGCAATCACGACTGCACACACACACACACACACACACACACAGAAATGCTTGCGCACACAGGAAGATACAAAAGAGTAGGCGCGAGAAAGAGTTGCTATCTAATAGATTTCTGAATATAAGTTATGTAATAGCACACAAAAATCAAATGATCAAGTTCCTGACTCAACATCCTCCCACTTCCTCCTTCACCAACGTTTGAATGGGTAACACACACACACACAAACACACACACACAGATCATCATCATCATCATCATCATACAGAGACACAGACAAAGACAGAGAAATATGCTGGTCATTATCCTTTGCAAAGAATTTCTTTGGGGTATTTCACACAAGCACACTACGCAGCTTCCTGTAGGCTATTAAGAAGAAAGCCTTTATGCTATTAAACATATTTTATTTGGAAAACATACTCTCAAGCCCATCTTTTTAGTCTAGACAAAGACAATGCATTACATTTTAAAGAAAATCGGTGCTTTATTTTCGTGTTTTCTCGCTCTTCGTCTCATATTTGTCTCTCACTGAATTTGACATTTTTCCAGTGCTTTGCATGACTTCCTTGCTGTATGTGGCCCAATAACCTGTCGGAGATCCGTGCTGAAACTCGGCCGACGGGCCAGCGGCTGCAGGGCGCCGCAGGGATCATCGCGCCCAGGGGTCTGCCTCCCCCTCCCAGGCGCACGGCCCGTCCGCAGTGCCTGGTACGAACGGAGGGAGACTTTGCGGTGCTGAGACGGCCCAGTTTCGGTCGGCAGCCCGCCTCGCTTCGCCAGAGTCTCGAATACTTGCTCTAAATTTGTGCTGTCCTTTGCAGAAGTTTCAAAATAGGCACAGTCATCACCGAGGGCTTGGAGAACTTCTGCCCTCGATATTCCTCTCTCAGACTCCAGGAGGTCCACCTTGTTGGCGCAGACCACCAAAGGAACCTGCGGCTGTGCGCACTGCTCTAGCGCAGAGGATTTGGTGAGCTTGGATTTAGCAGCCAGAATCTCCGTTCGCAGGGCGCAAACCTCTTCGAAAGAGCTCCGGTCATCTAGACTGAATACTAGAAGAAAAATGTCTCCTGCGAAAATATTAAAATGGAATCAATTTGCCCATTATATTCTTGTAATTATCCCATTGTTAAAAGCACAAGCATGCAGACTTTAGAAGTGAAAATTAAGCATTTTCGCATGCACCAATATTAACGCTGTGCACCACGAGAAGCACATGCGAGCTTTAGTTTTTGCAGGACATGGACTATGACTGAGTCAATACGCACCAGTGAGGATGGACAGCCGCCGTTTGGCCGGGAAATCCCGCTCCCCGGACGCGTCCAGGATGTCAATTTGATAGGTCTCTCCGCGGATACGAAACAGTTTCCTGAGGAAATCCTCGGATGTGGGACTGTACTCGTCTACAAATCCGTCCAGCAGATATCTTCTCAGGATGGATGTCTTGCCGACCCGTGGCGCGCCAAGGACCACAATGCGCTTACAGTTCTGCGGCTTGGTGGAGCAGACGTGGTCTTGTCGGTGCTCCTGGCTGATCTGACGCTGTCGGGTATGACCGTGGAGAACCAGAGCTGCCAGCTGATCCAGTGGGGATCTCTTGCAGGGATGGATGCTGTTGGCAGTGGACAGTTGTCTTATGGCTGCCCCGATGCACGTCTTCTTCTCCTGTTTCCACTGAGACGTGACTACTTTCAGTAACCCCAAGCCCGCTTTAAGCCTCGACGAACTCAGCTGCTGCGATGCGTTTTTGTAAGCCAGTAAGATTTTGGAAGACCCAGCGCACTTCCCGTCCGTATCGCCGTGAAATTCGGGAGCATTTATTGGGGAGCAGCTGAGCTGATGCGGAACAGGGATGGGAGTGACCCGTGCGCCGCTGGAGATGCTCTCCGTTTCCATCGCTAAAAGACTGGACCGGTGTTTCACGCAAACTGGGAAGAATCTGTGTTCGGACGTTTTATATGGTCGAGCTCGCTTTGGCTGATCACACCTCGTGGTTCATCCGCGTCATGCTGATTGACAGAAAGAATTGTTGTGTTCTTTGGGAAACACTGTAGCCTGTTGAGGACAGTGAACCCATTCAGTCCTATTCAGACAAAGCCTACATATTTCTAAAGCCCACTGACAACTTTAAGGGTGCGTTTGATTTGATTCAATAGGTCAACGCATTAGATTATTACAGCTATTAGCCCACTATTCTTTGTTGTCCATTTAGGTTTTTTTTTACTCTACATTGTTTGTTAAAGACACAATAGTCACAATTTTGCATAAGAAAAAGAGAACAAATGTTCAATTTGTTTTTGTTCTGTCTCAAATGTGGGCTGAGGTTTACATGTCCCATGTCCCGGGCTAAACTTAGAACTGAGCAAATTAAATAATATATTTGGCCTATTTGAGGCATTTTTGTTCCCTTTCCCAATCTGTGTGTTTTAATGTGTTATTCTTCATGAGAAAGAAAGAAAGAAAGAAAGAAAGAAGGATTTCCGTTGCTTCATGGGACTGAAGCGTCGTTGCCATGGTTACAGTTTAAGTAAACATGGCCACAAACGAAGCTAACCGCTAGCTTGTTAGCATCGCTAACTACCGCTACGTTTTTTGTCCGTGAAACTTGTTTTAGCGGCTGTTGGACCAAATGAGCTGCGGTCAGTCACCGACAGAGTTTCGGCCACCGAGTCGCCCAGGTTAGTTTACTTCAGTACAGCTCGTGTGTCTCTCTTTCAACTCTGACTCCCCTCCTCTCCTTGCAGGCTAACGTTAGCTTAGCGTTGGTCGCTCTGTGCTTTACTGACACTGAGGAGCTCTGACTTTTTGCCTGCACACCTGTTTTTCCGCAGTGATGGAGGAAGAGCTTCAGTCTTTTACATCAATAAAAAGCAGCAATTCCACAGTGTAATACCACAAGTATTGCATTCAAAAATGTACTCAAGTAAGAGTACAAATGCATTAACGTTAGCATCAAAATATTGGCTGTAAGGCTTTCCAAAGTAAAAAACAAAAACAAATATTCAAGTTTTTGAGTCCCAGGGATTGTTACAGTCTGACTTTAACCTGCAATAATACATCAAAATATAGGTTGATTGTTGATATATATCATAATGTGTTTTAATGGTCTGAGTGGGCTGAGTATTCAGACAATTTAAGTTATCTAACAAATGTTAATAAGTAAATATTTTATATATCATAAGTAATTGTGTAATTTCATTACACAATTTGAGTAAATGTGCATTTTCACCATTGTTTTTCTAGAGTTACAGTGGTAAGAGTCTGTTTGACCCAGATAACTTAAATTGTAGGAAGAAATGTACGAATATCAGTCAGAATAAGTCAGTATCGTCAGCTTTTGATAGATCATTTTGCAAAGTGATATGAAAAACTGCAGCAGTTAATTTCCTCAAGAGCCAAGGGCGAGTCTTTTCTCCAGCACAGCAAAGCACGTCTCTGAAAAACTGAACTGATATGGAGGGAGCGAGGCGAAACATGAACAAAAGCCAAGGACGAGTAATTGTTGTTGTGGCCATGGAAACAAAGATCAGGCACAGTTGGATAAAGCAAAATTAACAGAAGTGCATGACCATGTCAATGTTTCAGGGTATTTTCTTTGTGCCTGCATTTCTGTGTGTGTGTGTGTTTAGGCATGTTTGAGCACTGATGTACTTTGCACACAAGCAGAAGTAGACGTGCATTTAAAATGTTATCAACAGGGCAACACTACCAAACCACACGGACTGTTATAATCTGTGTGTGCAGAGATTACAGACAGAGAGAGACTTATATTATATGACTAACCTGTATAAAAAATTGCTTTTAATGACTGTATGAGGGGTAGTGTGACTGACTGATGTGAAGTCATGCATGTTGAGAGACCAAAGGAGACCTCATTTTTGTGGTTTGTTGTAGATTTCAATAGGGTATATTATATGTAGACAGGGACCAATCGGAACTGGTTTTATTTCTGAGCAGAAGTTATGTAACATGTATGTAATCACTATACAATACACTTAAACAAAGGGAGCAATATCTGGCTCTGCTGTGAATGACAAACAATTACACAACGTACCATCATTTTAACTTAAAATAAATTACTCATGCATCAGTGCACTGCTACCATAAATGTACTAATAACAAAGAAACTCACATTTTTACTCAGACAGACAGTCTTTGCCGTTAGTGTTACCGCCTGCCCAGGGTTCTGCTGCAGTTAACTCAATCCTATAGGCTCTGATCAAGCCACTCTCCTCCTACCTCCACTGCTCCTCCTCCAGATCTGCACAACACCCAGTTCCATGTAACATATTGCCCAAACACATAAACATTGCTTTTTCACGCTCTCCTCCAGGGAACAAGAAGCTGAAATCATCAGAGGAGTTGTACGTCTTTGACGATGACCAATCCGAGGCCTCCACTCTCAGAGGCAGAAAACTCAAAGCTCTGCACGTTCTCCCACCGAACTTCAAAAAAGTAAACCCACTTCACACAAATACAGGATTTACCATTACTAGTTGAGTAATATTATAGTGGCACCAAAGTAGTTTTGTTTTATAACACGTATATGTAACTGAGTGTGTGGGTGTGACTGCAGCTCCATATACCAACGCCACCCAAAGGATGTCAAAATCCAGGCCTCATGGCTCGTGTGCGTAAGACTCAGTCAGCTGAAGAGGCTAGACATGCTGTGCCCGGGGCTCGATCCCTTCCACTGAACCAGGACCCTGACTCTCAACCTCTGCACTACCCAGGTTGGTTGTATTCCTTCACCCTCGCTGGTAATACCGTACCGTACAGTAGCAAAATAAAAAAGGAGATTCTGCAGCCTTAAGGCTAAAATTGCTCTTTTTTTCTGTCCATATTCTCCTCTGTTTGAATCCGAAGGGCTTCAGTTTGATGACCAAGGAATGGTTCTTCCTCATAGCATTCTGGGCAGTTTAGAGGATTTCAAAAATTACCTGGAGGCCAAAGGGGAGACAGAGGTAAAATTCAGAAAATACAGGATAAATATAAATTATATTTCAAACAATTCTTTAACTTACTGTCTTTTAAGGTATAGTTCATTTTTGTGATGTGGGGTTGTATGAGGCACTTATATCTAGTCAGAGTCTTTAATGCAGTAGATAACTGTCAG
Organism: Naso brachycentron; assembly: GCA_029874485.1. NCBI lineage: Eukaryota > Metazoa > Chordata > Actinopteri > Acanthuriformes > Acanthuridae > Naso > Naso brachycentron. Next base: position 21,372,840 of record JAQFJA010000020.1, read on the forward strand.
CTCGCTCTGTATGGAGAAGAAGCACGATGCACTGTTAGTAAACAGAGCAGAGTATTTTTGTTCACAGTACCAACAGCAACATGTCTTTTAGCCACCAGCAAAACCACCCACCTAAAGTATATATGCCCCTTTTATGTGTCACGTGTAAAATTTTTAGTGCTTTTTGACTTTGCCGTCAAACAGCCCTTTCATTTGGGACTACATTGCCTCAAGTGCAAAATGTCTGTATTCTCAAATGACACCGCTTTCTGACGGCAAAGTAAAGCACTAAGAATTTTAAACATGTTGCGCACATGTAAAGGAACATACTGTATATACCTGAGGGGGGGGTGATCTTATTGGTGACTGAAAGACATGCTGCTGTTGGTACCATTTAGAGCAGCACTATGCTCTGCTTCCTGTCGGCACACCGCACTGCTTGTCCAAACAGAGAGCGAGCTGAGCATAATCTGCTGCAGGTAGAACAATGACTTGGCATAAGTGCCTTATACAACCGTACATTAACCAAAAAACAACAACTATCCCTCTAAATCCTAAACTTTGACTGTGCTGACTTAGTTGCCCGTGGTAACTCTATCCTCCTTTCTCTGTCCAGTTGGTGAAACGAATACCAAAGTCTCAAAACGATCCTCCATCTGAGGCGCCTGAGAGACGTCGCTCTCAGGCTGCCGAGAAAAGGACAGAGCTCCTTTCAGGCTACAGAAACAACCAGAGCAACGCTCTGCAGAACTGGCAAACACATATGAGGCAGCGCAGACGGCAGCAGAGTTTCTTATCTGGTGAGCAGTTGAGAGAGTGAAGAAGTAAAATAACTTGTGTACTACTCTGCATTAATTTGTTATTTTTACAAAAGCCCTTCTAGGGACGGGTTTTGCAAATTAGCGTCTGCTATAAACACTGAGATACTTACATTAGACAGTGGCTGAGTTTGTCCATGTATATTTGTCTAAGATATTCACAGTTTTGAAAATAACTATTTTGTTCTTACTTGTTCGTTTATGTATCATTTCTTTGTTTCTCTCCCTTTATGAATCTGCTTCTCTCTTCATCTCTCTCAAGATTTGTTCGACAGGCCAGTTGAAAATTTACTGATGAACCAAGCTAACCATTTCAGAGAAACTCAGGAGCAGAAGGAATTTTTAAACCAAGTCATGCCGCTCATCCACTCTGGATATGTATGACACACATTTACTTTCTCTGGTCGTCTATGTCTTTCATATATCATATTATGGGTCTAAAATGACTAGAATCTGTAAAGCTCAGGTATAGTACTCTCGTCATGTGTGTCTTTGCTTTGATGTCCTAGGGTTTCCATGTAGGCTGTGAGTTCTGGAGTTTTCCTGAGCGTTATGGAGATGAAATGAGTGGCATCACAACCACTCTGACTCGGAGGGAGAAGGGCAAATGGGAACCCGTCACACATGTAGGACAACCGAGAAGCATACAGCAGGAATCAGGTACATTCATGCAAGTGCAGAACGCTGTGTCCCAAATTTTCCGTTCAGCTTTGTCCTCCACCTTGTTTCACCTGATTGTGCATTCACCTGAAAATGAAAATGACTCCAACAACTAGGGACAGTTAAACTGTTCTCTTCTCCTTCTGATGACACATTTTTAATAGCCACACTTAGTATCAGCAGCAATTGCAAAGCATCTTCAAATAAGCTCACAAAAGAAGATGTATTGTACAGAAAGGTAATGGAACATCAACCAGATTCACCTGGTTGCATCCAAACAAAAGAGAAGAGGCCTTTTTTGACAGACTACTCTAAACTGTTTATTTTCTGTTTAAAACTTTTTATACTCTAGGAATACTTTGTGCTGACACTCGGCGTCCAGCCTCTCGGACGTGGGACCAGAGTTCATACCTGCAGCACCGGTGCCACGACCTCAGAGAAGTCCTACAGGACATAGACATCAAAAAGCCAGTAAGAGAAGCATAAAAATGATAACCCCGAATGCTGCTTCAGCTCAGTAATATTTTAAATTAATACAATAGGTGCTGTAGTATTGTACATTTGTAACAGCACTCAAAAGGTCAAGGTTTTTCAATTAAAGTTAGACCAATAAAATGACCAGCAAAGTACAGATACTTTAGTATAGTTTTTGAACTCTCATATATCAATAGAAGTATCGCCTCTAAGGTGCTCATCTTAGCAGTATTTTTAGTGTAGCTTATATTGTACATGGGACGTACTATTTACATTACAGTACAAACCAGGTTGTTGTAATAAAAAAGTTACAACCAGTTGACATCACCAAAAAAGCATAGCATATAAAGACAAGCAACTGCGCCCCACATTTTTTGGCCTTTACCTGTTTGCATTTTGGAAAATTGACAACATTAAAAGTATGCTAAACTAGCCGTTAAAGCTGTGTTCCAAATCACATACTTCTGTACTTTACACTTAATATTTTACGTGCATAAGTGCACTAAGCGCGTTCACACCAATGCGAAAATGCAGTGTACTACTCACGCACTCAAAACGGTCCAAAAATTGAGTGTGGAACGATGGACACCTCACACCCTCAATGAACGCCATAATGGTGACGTACGGACTTCTCAACTTTCAAAATGGCAGCAGGGGATTACAGCCAAGAATTTTTTTATATTTTTTACCGGCCTGGCGACTACAAATGTCGCTGCGCTGTACAGATGCAAGTTATACATGCTTTTGCACTAAGCACTCCTATTTATATATACTGTAATCAGATAGAGACCGTCAGTAATGTTTGTTGGGTCTGTAATGATTTGGTACCATTGGTGTGCTAGCTAACGTTAGCATCCGCTAGCTAGCTAACATGCTCCTACCTACGGTGGCACATTTTAGTAAGCCATTAATGTTGTGGAAAATAAATAATGGGTGAAAATAGCTGTCAAATATTGGTGATAGTTGCTCACCGTATGCTTGCAATTTGCCATTAAAAAAAGAAGTAGAAGAAGAAGAGGTGGTTAAAATAAACGTAGTCACTTCTGGTAAATGCAGTGCGCAATTTGAGACAACACTACCTTCTACTACCTACTCAACACTACTGTTGAGATTAGTGCACCACACAATAAGTGTATTGCATTGAAGTATGCTGCACTAAAGTATACTAACAGAAGTATGCGATTTGAAACACAGCTTAAGAGTTACTAAAAATGTGCTAATTTTCAGTTGTATTTCACTGAGTTACAGGTATGACTCTGAGAAATATGGTAACTTTTGATACAAACTTCTAAAATTAGGTTAGTTTTAGAAACACAGTTTTTGACTGTGACTGTGGTATTGAGTGGGACAAATCAGTGGCCTAAACTAAAGCAGCCCTCGTCAGCCTTGCAACTTGCCTAACAGGTTAGCTCACAATTTGAAAACTTTAACTCTGAGCTGAAATATGTGACACCACACTTCAAATTCCATATATTTCAAATAGTGTACTTAATTCTGCTCTCTCTAATAAGGACAAGCACCTAATATCATAGACCCAGCACAAGTCTAGCCTGCGCGTCATTTGTTTTGACAAAACAACTTAATTATTGGACCGCTCCCTGTCCAACCACACAACCCCCCCTTAAGCTGCTCGCACCCTCAGGACATTCTGTCTCTGGCTGCTGGAGCTGCTAGCTGCTCTTGATCTGTCTCTTCACGAACAGCTTGTGAACACTCAGCCTTGGGCATACTGTTCTTGGTTTTTCATACAAAGGACAAACTGCAGCACATGGGCGAGGCAGACAAGCACGCCCACACAGACACACATATACATGCAGGAACATGGACATTATCACAAACATGTACACACACATACAAATCTGTTCACGCACCATTGTGCAGATATACAGTATGTTATCTTTTATTACCCAAAAAACATGTACATACATAATGACATTATTAAAACACTCCAGCCCGTCCAGAAACACTCATGTTTGTTCACATATATGTTACCACAGAGATGGTACAGTTATCAAATCTGGAGCGTGTCCCGTCATACAGTCGCACTGTTAAGTTCTGCGGGATAAAAACGCCCAAGAAAAGGTACTGAACGTGCCTTACTGCTCTCTGCATTACAATGACACTGTCAGCAGGAGCAAGCGGTTCTGAGAGAAAACAAATAAGCACTTCTCTGCACAGCCAGTTCCCAATTAATCCTGTCAGCTTCTTAAGTAACAGGTGCTAATAATGAGGAGGTTTATTTAAATTGCACCTATTTTTTTCTGGTTTCACTTCTTATCCTCCTCCCCCTTTCTTTTCTGAGCTCACTCTCTCTTGCTCCAACAAACACACACACACACACATCAGTGACATAAGTGGTAATAGTAACAGTGTGTTCTGTCGAGGCTGATGTGATGCTGAGGCAATTTTGGGTCTGAAGTACCATCTGACTAACACACTCAGAGACAGATCATCCTGTCAGCCACTGACTTGTCTCTGTTTTTGTTACTTCAAAACTTTATCCTCACTGATACGACCATCAGCCAACATTCAGACGCATAATAACGTAAGGGGAACGGAGGTAAAACGATTACAATGAAGTTTAGGACAAATTTTTCACTCAAACCGTTGAGTTAGAAGACTATGAAAGACAATGAATTGTAGTTTTAACTTTATAAACTACCTGTCATATTAAAGGTTTTCATAACCTTATTTTGTCCTCTCCAGCTGCACGTTTTGTATGTGAGTGAGCAGGATTTATGTACCCACTGATGTTATTGATGTTGCTTTATATCAACAGAAACCAGATTGCATGAGTGAACATTCAACCTCTCTTAAATTCACCACTGGTTTCTTTATTTATAGGACATGGATGGACTGGAGGTGATGGGCACCGGCAGGCCATCCACTTTTGTCAGAGCGTGCTGTAGTCCTTCACTGGAGAAGAAAGAAGAGGAGAGCAAGCACAAGGAAATGAAGGAGGACCCGTGAGACAAGAAAACCTCTTTGCTTCACCATTTTACTAGATATTTACCTTAAGTTCTAACCAGAGTCCAAGTCGAATGTGACCTAAATGCTGGAGAAATAATTTAGATGGATATATTTTCCTTTAACATAGATTTCAATGTGTTAAAGTTGAATGTCTCAGCATGCACTGTAAATTCATGTCATAGTAATTGTCACTGTTTACCCCCTTTTTACCGTTTTACACTGTGATATCTTTTATGAGGGAATCTTCAAGAAGCTTGAAACTTTCAAATTGGACAAAAGATGCTTGATGCATCATGACGTGATCATTTCATTTAGGGAGATCTGGGTTGTTTTTTTTTCTTTAGCTCCTGTGTCGCTTGTCGGATCAAACCCCTGAACTATGACACAGCCTACTGTTCTTATTGCCTACTTGTGTAAGTAATAGACATAGTGGTGCTTGTATCTCATTGTTTTCTACAGTGATCCACTGGCACAGTATGATGATGTTCCGTCAGATACTCTCATTCCTGTCTTGAGGTTCTGTGGTCAGCTTGCTAGCTGGACTGGAAACTCTACATCCAACAAGGTACAGTCAGCAGGTTCACATTTCAAGCCATAACTGCTGGAAGTTCTCAAATATTGTTACTCACCTCAGAGAAAACCAGACTTTTATTTCTTATTTCCCCTGTTCCCAGTTCATCGGGCTAAATTGGGCATGGTGCTGCTTTTGTAATTTCATCCCCTTAGCCTTGTTCTGCTCAGCTTTAATGTGAAATTAGGCAACCTTTTTGGCTTAACTATGTCGTTATGATGTATAACCTGATTAAACAGTTTAATAGTGGTTGAAAAATGACACAATTCGCTGCTAAATTGGTTTCCAATAAGCCCTGTTTTTACCATGATGTTTTCTTTGCCACCGGGACGAGGGTTTCGTGGAAAAATGAAAATTCAGTGACGCTCTCTGTACTCTCTGTCCTAATTCGCCGGTCTTTGCTGTGCTTCTTAGCAACAGGTGACGTTGGTACGAGCTGATTAGCTCACCACGCTCTGACTCGCCTCTGCCAACAACAGAGTGTCTGCAAGCCACACCGTCAGTCGACTCAAACTCAAGCTGAGATGGACCAGTTTACTCTGCTTTAACTTTCCCTGCAACTGTTTCGTCTTAATTCAAACTGAACTTAGAAGAAAGAGCGACAACACACGAAATAAAACACAAACTGGCGCAAACGGCCGCAGTGGATTTGTTTCCCAGAGTCTCACGCTACAGCTAACATTAGCTTGCTCGCTCCTTTGCAGAAGTTATCTACTGCTACTGTAATCACTATTTGTGACATCTTCTTGCTCTCCATCATTGATTTGATTGATCAGGATAAGGTTGGAATCAGTGCCACTATAATCTTTGAGGCCCTGACAGAAGAAATAGCCTCGTCTCACCTGGAGCTGCGCAATGACGGCAGCACAGCCATCTTCTACAACTGGCAGCAGCTTCCTGTGCCACAAAGCTTTCCTCACCTGCGCCCACAGAGAAAGAGCATGAACTTCTACTTCGACTCCTCCTCTGGTACACATGAATATAATCAGACACCTGCTGGCACCTCTCTTACGTCACACACTGTTTGTCCGTGTGTCACCCCATCGTACTGTATCTTTCAACCAGGACTCACACACGCCATTGTGTTTTCCATTTTGTTTCCCCTCCCATCCTAGGTCTGATCCTTCCAGGTGACACCAAGCGGATAGAGTTCATATTTCAGCCAAAAGAGCCAGGCATCAAAATGGAAGTTTGGCAGCTCAACACCCACCCGGTGCTGCTGCAAGGAGCCTCCATGCAGGTCACACTGAGGGGAGTGGCTCGCTACCAGGACAAAACTGCAGACCAGAGGCTTTTCATAGAGGTGGTGTGCAATTAAACCGCGTGTCTGCAGGTCAAGGTTTTCCTAAACAGAAACCCATATGTGTTTTTGTCTGTGTTTATGTTGTGTGTGCCAAGCAGAAGAAGCTGGAAAAGATAGTGACAGTAAAACTGTGCAGGTCCATTGTGTGTGAAATACTGCAGGGGGTCCACACCCCAGAGAGACCCAGCTTTCCTGCAGAACTCTACATCACCCAAGATCAAGAGTTTTTGAGCAAAAACCCAAAGGTAAATCCTACAGGTGGAAAACATTTCCCTTAGACATCTAACACTTTTCTCTTTGTACAGTTAAGTTTATGTTGTGTACAAACTTTCTTCAGGATTTGTCCTATAAAACTTGTCATTTTTGTTGCATGTGTTGTCTAAGAAACGATCATCATTCAGAGTGTCCTGATTTTCATTTGTTGCTGGCTTATCAGACATCTCTCTCTGTTCATGTTTGATTCAGTCTGAATGTTAGTCACACCACCTCAGTCAGAGTCAGATGGCCTGTGAATATTTTGTTCTTTTTGACAGTTTCCTCATTGTAGGCCAGGGTATGATCAGCCTATTATGGCTGCCCCTTTGCAACCTATATTTTATGATAGTCCCCATTAATTTTGTACTCCACAGTCATATTGTTGCCATCATAATTCATACTAATTCATTAACTAACAATAGATTGAAACTAGTAATATCTTAGACCAGTCACTGCTTTCTCTGCACTGTACAAAAGAAGTTCTGTTGCCATGGCAGTGCAATAGGACTATGGCTTTTTCAGTTTGGTGTAGTGAGTATAGAGCAAGTTTCCACAGCAATATTGAACAATAGCTTAATAGACACAACTGAGAGTAATTTCAAACATGGGAAGTGTAAAGCAAAAATTAAGAGCGAAACATTATCTCTAGTATTTTAACCTTTAAACTGGATAAATTGTAAAATTCTTTACATAGTCATATTTGTCATTATCAAACAGTCAGTTGATTGCATCTCTCTTTGCTGTTGACGTGGTTGTTATTTATCATCCGAAAGATGCCACACATATTTCCTCTCTTTCCTCGAGGAGTGAATAAAATTTACAACATGCATCACAGTAACAAGAGAAGATCATTTAATTCAAGTCAACTTTATTTCAGACTCACTGTCACAGGTCCACATAATAATAATAATAACTTGGATTTATACAGCTCCTTTCAAGATATCCAAGGAAGCTTCCCACAAAACAACAGGACACGACA
>JAQFJA010000020.1:21417183-21432768 GCA_029874485.1 Naso brachycentron
GTGTGTGTGTGTGTGTGTGTGTGTGTGTGTGTGTGTGTGTGTGTGTGTGTGTGTGTGTGTGTGTGTGTGTGTGTAACTAGTTTACTGAGGACACCAAGTGCCGTTAGGGACAAAAACCTGTGTCTCCAATTTGTTAACATCTGATTTTGACATCTGTATTTAAGGTTAGGTTAAGGGTAGTCTCCAGGAAATGAAAGTAAGTCTGTGTAAATTCCCGGAAAGGGTGTTTGTGTGAAGGATCGCACACCCCTGCTGTTACCTGCGCTTTAGCAAGATTATCTAGTGTCTACTAGATGTGTGTGTGTTTGCCTTAAAAATGTAAAACATACGGTCCTTCCTGCCTTACCTCCCCCCAGCTCTCTCCCTGTCAGCCTCTCTTTCCTGTTATCCCTCCTTCTTTTCCTCCTTCCTTCCTTCCTTCCTTCCTTCTGTCCTTCCTCCCCTGCATCTGTCCACTGCTCATATATCTGCCCATGTTGACGCACTCCTTCACCATTCTTCCTCCTCTGCGTCTTCATCTATCATCTGTCTATTTCTGGACATCTATTTCAAGCTTGCCTTGCCTTCTTTCCACTCTCCCCCACTTTTCGTCACCCCTTACCATCAACAGCCTACCTACTTCCTCTCTTAAGTCAGATGAAACCATTATTTTCTCTCTCTCTTACACACACACACGTAATTTTGTAGAAGCTATGTTGCTGATGTGGGACGTGTGTTAAAATGGTGCCAAAGAGAAACTGAGATGAGAGGTTTCTTTAATACTGAAAGGCTTTGTTTATAAATGTGAGTGTGTGTGTGTTTTTGTGAGTTTGTCCATGGGAAACTATACCAGGGTGCATGAGTTGCCTTATAATCTTTATGATAACAAGAGGATGAAGGCTTCAGTGTGTGTATACAGATACAGTTCATAGTAAATCTCTACCATGTTTCTGCCATGTCTTAGAATCAAAGTCTGTATAGAGAATGTACAGAAAAGCAACCTGCAGACCACCCGCGATCCATGATGGTGGTGTGTTTGGATTTGTTTGTCACGTGAGGTTTAGTAACATCCACAAATCAGGAGAAAAAAGCTGAGAAGCACTTGTGCTTGAGAGCACATACTCAATATTAGTGCACACATGTGTGAGGGAGAAAATGAGGGAGGGGGTGTGAAGATTAAGAGTAGAGCTGAAGACATATATATATGTGTGTGTGTGTGTGTGTGTGTGAGAGAGAGAGACGCTGCACAGCTGTGCAAATCGGTGAAGGTGCAGGCAACAGGAAAACAAACTTAATTAAAACAGGTGAAATTTTTCCATCCTCTTTAAAATTAGACTGTTATCAACCAAATACAGTTGCAGCTTTCATCATTTGAGCTGAAAGCATTTTGGATAATTATACTCAACAAAGTAATTGCAAAGATCCAGGGACTTGTCAGCTTCATTAACACAAAGTGTCATCAGTGAAAACATGAGCAGTGAGATGATCAGACCAGTTGTAAACAAACAAACAGCACGTGTAAAGCATTTCTTCGGAGGTAAAACTTAAAGTGAGTGCACCTGAAATCGCTGTGATAATCATTTGTTTCACAATGAACTTCAAGTGTTCAACTGTAGCAAGTGCACTAAGTCATTTTCGCTGCCTTTTCTAGGTGGGTACTGTGCACCTTTTCTCGCCTTGCTGTCTGTATAAAAGTTACAGAGGTAAATTTGGGGTCAGTTTCGATCTGCCTCTGATCCGCCTCCGGATGTAGCATCAAAGCGAGCTTGCATTTGTGTAATCGGGTAAGCCAGCAGGTCGGGTCCGGGGTGGCATGGCATTTATCTAACCCTAACCCCAGAGGAGAGATTAAACTTGAAGGAATTCAACAGAATTATGACAGAATAAATACTTATGACTGTATTTTTATGATTGGCTTTGTGTGAAAGGGGCTAATTATAACCACTGTTATGCAAGTTGCTGAATGTTTAAAATGCACTTTTGGTCAATAATTTCTTCTTTCAGTTTCTTTTACTCTTCTAGATGAATTTATCAGACCTTGAAACTTGTCTAAACATCTAATTGCTCATGTTTGAGTGTACTTGGAGTACAAGCAAGTGAAGAATTACAAGTCAAACTTAATACTAAGAGAAATGATGGCCATACTTTAGGAATAAGAACCAAATTGTACCAAACTGCAATTACAATCTCACATTTTGCAACATTTGCTTATTTCTTGCCAAGAGTTAGTTCACATCTGTACAAAGTGATTCCTTGCAGTCTTTCATCCAAATTGGTTCCTAGGCAACCAGCAGAGACTCCAGGAAGTCAGTGCTCCCAGCCACAAAAAATAATTGAGAACATAACCGCCAATAAAAACCACAGCAAGTTGTTTGCACAGAAATGCTGATGCGTGGATTTAACTGCCTTTGGACAGAGCCAGACTAGTTCTGTCCACGCTTCCAGTGTTTATGCTAAGCTGAGCTATGCTAAGCTAAATGTGCACTGGTGGCAGGTGTGTATTTACCATACAAACATAAGAATCAAATGGATTTTTTCATCTGACTCTCAGTGAAAGGGAAGAAGTGTATTTCCCCACAATGTTTTCCTGAATGTTCTCATACAGAATGTGTCCTTGTGTTTAGTTTTCCACATTTCCTCACAAATCACCTAAAAAGACAATGGGTGTGTACACACTGTGAGTGCATGTTATACAAGGTCCAAGGTTTTATTTTTTTCTCTGCCTTGAGAGAAAATGGTCTTGGATAAAGAGAAATTGCTACTTCAAACTAGACAATAAAGTACAAAAACATTAAACAGAAACAACACAACATAAACATTAATTCGGACAGCACATACATCTGTCAGTGCATCTGAACTCTTCTTCCTCAGACCAAATGACACATTGTTTCCACAGTTAAAGCAAATAATCTTAATCTAATCTACAGACACTACAACTCTCTAGTTTAAGTCATCCTCTGATTCTCTGCTCGTCTTCTCCGTTTCCAGGGAAACTATTTGGAAGCTCAGGGTGGACTTCCTGCAGGAGAGAGTTCTTAGCCAATGGGAGACCTTCACCATATGGAATGCTGGGAAACAAGGCCGGAAGTTGTACCGCAGCCTCAGCCCGACCAATCAGAGAAAGGTATGTTACCTGCAGCTGTGCAGTCACATGTGAGACACAAGTGAAGCTGGGGTTTTTTGTTTGTTTTTGGCAATTTTCTGTCTATTGGTGGGCTGAAGTGGTGGGAAAAGTCTCCTTTCACTTTTATTGCCGTTCTGTTTCGTTTATCAGGTGAAGGCTTTCTGTGATGTCGATGAAAACAAGATTCAAAAAGGCTTTTACACGTATGAAGAATCTAAGGTGAGTCCAACTCTGGATACTAAGTTCTAAGTATGAAAGCTGTACCGAATGTCATGTATTACGTTCAAGGCTTTTTTCAGGGGTTTTTGAATGAAGCTCTTGATATCTGTCATCATAATTTATGACTTCATCACACACACACCTATAAGCTAACAAGCAATGTTACAGTACAAATCAGGACTCTGCAGCTTGCTGCTGCTGACAGGTGGAAGTGAAGGTAAATCCAATAAAATTTTTTTTAAAAAGAACTCTGAGTTCTCCTCCCACTGGTCAACAGTTTTGGATCAAAGCAAAATCTGGTTATGTATCTGGATGTAAATTTCTCTAGAAGCTCAGTCTGCCCTGAACTCTTTTGCAGGTGCGATGATCAGGTGTCAGTCCCTTGATAAATGCAACATCCTATGCAATCAAGTGCTGGTTTAGAATTTGAATTTCATACTTATTTATAAACGTTAAATCTTCAAACTATTTAGTACGGCCCTACAAAGTGAAACTGATTTATTATGAGTGACTGTAAGCAGGTTTGCAAGGTCACCAAGCAGAAATGTGGATTTTATTATCTTTATAAGATATGATTCAAATGAATGATCACCCAGCGACTTTGTTCCAGTGCTGTGCTCTGCGAGGCTGTGTCCAACAATGATATGTGGTTATTGTTTGTGTGTGTGTCTCTCTCTCTGTTCATATCCCTCCAGCAAAGACCTAAGCCAAAAATCCCAGTTGTGCTCTACAAAGTGGCCTCCGCCCCTTTCATTATCTGTGTTAAACTGGTGAGCGAAAAGCGTGTTTGTCTGTTGTATGTTTGCTGTTTCTGACCGCCTGTCCCTCAAGTCTGTAATCTAAGTTAACGACATAATGATCAGGGGCGTGTGCCCAGCACAGGACATAGCACATACACACACAGATGGCTGTCAGGAAATGGGTAGAGACGGCAGCCTGATCTTTGATCACATGATGCTTTACAAACATCTGATGTTTTTGCCACTGTTCAGTTTTGTACATCTTGTTCTGTGGCTACTGCTGAGCCTTTCACTAAAGTAATGACATTATCTTTTTGTTACTTATTTATGAACACACATGCTGTAAACACACACACACACACACACACACACACATCTATCTGGCAGCTAAATTACAAATTGCCTTTTTACTACCTTGCCTGATTCAGACCTCAAATCCTGAGTGACCCCACCTACAGGGGCTACTAATTGCTCAATTATGGGAATTGGGAGAAGTAATTATAGTCAGAGGACAAGCAGACCTAAACTCTCCCAATCTCTCTATGACACACACACACCTGGACTCAATCACACACAAGTTTTTCATATCCAGATGTTTAACTTTAATCAACAAATACACAATTTATTAGAACTTTGTACGGTTCCCATGGTTAAACCGAGCGTACTGTATATAACCTTTCACTTTGGTTCAGTTCAGTTTGAACACAGCACAGCAAAGAACATTAAAGACAAGAGAAGAGTAATGATTCTTCATATCTTTTTTTTTTTTTTTTCTGGAACTGATTTATTTCACCATGTTTTCATGTTGCTTCACCCATGTTTTTTTTTTTTCTTCTGTAGGACATGACTGGAGGTGCTCTGGAGGAAAACCTCAACTCTTTGCAGCTAGAGGAAGGAATAGATTACTTCCATTTTAACTGACACTGATGGAGACAAAAAGAGCCCTGCAGCTTTAACAGGGTGCAAAGAGGAATGCAGAAAACTGAGGCACAGGCAGGTGATAACAGGTGAACTGAACACTGGGACGGAGACAATACCAAGACAAAGAATAGAGAAGGTTATAATGTGTTGGAAAAGTGTGGGAAAGAATGTGAAAAGTACAAGTTTTACTTATACAGTTTACTTATACGTAAATCTCAGCCCTGATTTCTCCACATTACACCAAACAATCACTATTCATCATTAGGCAATGGCGAAAAAAAAAAGAGCACAGGTCTGAGGCAAACTTCAAGTGTTCTGTAAGTTCATTCCAGATCTGTGGTGCACAGAAACTGAAAACCACTTCTGCATGTTGGCTCTGAGCCTGCGGGCAGTAAGCAGGTTGAGCTAAAAGCTCTGAATGACTCCTTATTGAGCAGCATATCAAAGATGCATTTTGGTCGCAAATCATTCAGTGCAAGCCGGTACACAAACACACACAAAAAACCCAAAATAATTTAGGGGTAAGGTGTTGACTATTTCTTGATGAGGCACAGCCAGTCAAGCTCTTTGTTCACTTTTACATTTTTGATTTTTTTCTTGAATTTAAAAAGCAGCAGTAGGTGTAACATGTTAAAAGGGCTTTAGAGGTGCCCGTAGGCAGAATTTGTTGCCTTGAGACTGAACCAGGCTCTTGTTTTTACCCTTTGTGCTAAGCTTTGCTGACTGTCCAATGGCTGTATCTTCATATTAAATGCCCAGCTATTCCTTTTTAAAGTTTTAACATGGATGTAGGCTAGTAGGAGTAGCAATGTTCTGACCTACAACTGAAGAACTAACAAGAAAGAAAAAGTGGGGGGATGGCTTGATAGTTGAATTACAAAGAAGGGCAAATATTTCACTCTTACGATGTAAGAAGACATGATGATTGCCAATGTTGAGCATTGGAGAAATAAAGTGTTCTTGTTTTTTCTAATTCTGCGTGGACTGAGATTAATATTTTATGCATCCTTTAACTCATGTTGAAGTTAAAGGAAGTGATCTGAGTCGGTGCATCATCACAGAGGGTTCAAATCATAAAGAGTGGGCTGAAAACCAAAAAACAGACTTGTCTTCACTGATGCAACCATGCAAAACCAGATACACACACACACATCTGCTGTGAATGTACAAACATGGGTACTGCGTATTTGTTTGTCTTTGCCTGGGTCTCTTATGAAATCTACAGAACAATAACCTCTTTAAGAGAGTACAGTTCTGATAAATAAACACATACAAAAAGTTTATTTTACCTCACAAAGTTTGGAGTTTTTCTGCCCAAAGGTAAACAGACCTTTCCCCACAAACTCTCCCGTGGTGTTTCCTGGGTCGATGAAATGGTCGGCCTTACTGTAAATCTGGCCACAGCAGTTTGTAGGGAAGCAGCCGTGACGGTAAAAAAAAAACTCCCAGGGGTCTTAAATTCTGCCAAAGTTTTATTTTCACTACCATTGTTTGTTATCATAGAACATACAATTGCACAGTGGTGTGAATGCACATAATCACAGCCGTATTAGAAGGTAGGCTGCTTGAATTTGCTGCTTTTGATAAATTGCACGACTGTTTGGGTCTGAGTCAGCCTGGGGTTTGAGGTGAAAACCCTTGGCTCCCGACAGTACAGTGCTACGAAGGGCCACAAAGAAATATCACATCCACTTAGCACTCAGTCTCCATCTAGAGCCCGTCTCCCCTGTGATGTATTCACAAACACTCAAACAAGATATTTTCCTCAGATATGTGATTGTTTGCAGTATGACTGCACCAAATTATCATTGATTAATCATCTGATAATTAGTCCCTTTTTTAACTGATTGATTGTTTTGTCTATATATATATAAGTAAAATAAAAGTACAAAGTGTTTTTTACATTTCTCTCAAAACCATGGTGACCTACGGAATAGCTTGTTTTCACTCAAGGCCCCGACCGACCATCAAGTCTGTGGTTAACACAAGCTTAAGAAACTTTTCCATTTTGTTCCACAACATAAAATATGTCATGCATAGTATAATAATATAATATATAGCAAAGTTGTGTTGGTAATTGCGCTTTTACCAAATTTTCCAACTTGTTGACTATAACGTGTGTATAGTAAAGTGTAGTGGTGGCTGGTGTTGAAGTCATGTGACTGTGATGAAAATATTATAAAGCCGTGAGCCTTTTACTTCTGGTGATTGTATTAACGCTAAAAAGAATCATTATAGTGGTCGTCATTTGTGAAGATTATCTGGCTGAACAAAACGCAACAGTATCATAAACTGTTGTTTACCACAGAGCTTACTTTCTACAGTAATACAAAATCAAATGTAAAAACCCATTGGCTCTTTGTCAGGAGAACGAGGGCAATGCTAACTTTTATTTAAGGTTAGCCTACAAAATTATGTTATCCCTGCACACATTCCTGATGACCTCAGCTGTATGTTGGGTTGGCATTAATAAGCAAACATGAGCAAGCTACTTTAAAGATAATGAACATGATAAACATCACACCAGCCAAACATTAGCATGTTAACATTACCATTTTGAGGATGTTAGCACACTTACATTAGCACCGAGTACGTGTTGGAGCGTTTTTTTACCCTCCTCACAGCTCTGTATTTCCACACTGCATACATTCATTGTCTCTGCCAGCATGCCTGTTGCTGTTTGAGTGAACAGCAGGCTTAACAGTTAATTGTGGTCCCTCTTATTCAAAGTGCATGTTATTATGGAGCTATAAGGCGCTTTGGATAAATGTCTACTGAATGTTAACCATCTGACTGAAAGTGCAAGGAACTGAAGCGATTTGTTTAAGTAAGTCCACGCTCTGTCTAAATACATCCTATCTGCTTTACTCACTCAACCCTCATGATGAAGCACTTGGTGGATGATCAGAGCGACTCTAATGGAGAATCTATGAGAGGGACTCAGAAAGAGGGTAAACAGAGCTTTACTCACTGTTTACTCTCCAGATAACACACACACACACACACATACACACACAATGAATGACCCTGACCCTGGAGCCTGCTTGCCCTCACTGGTCAAATAGACCTGCACGTGTGTAGAAGCAAAATGCAAACACACACATACACACATATATGCACATACACAGCTGCATGTTCTCTAGCTGTGCACCTCACAGACAGATAAGAGTTGGGTGTGTTTGGTGAAGAGTGCTGACAGAGGTCAGACGCTGAAGGCTTTTTCATTCACCTGGAACTTTAACACATTCCTTTGTTTCAACTTCTCTCTCTTACTAGAGGTAAAATATGTGTGTGTGTGTGTGTGTGTGTCATTGAAAAGGAGCAATTGTACACCAAATGCCAAAATGACATTAACTGCATATTTTACCAAAGTTTACTAAAGACCACAGTCTTATTTCTTGACATCTATTTAATCATTATATTGTTACACGACAAAAAAACATTTTTATTTGTATTACATATTGTAAGAACTAGGGTTTTTTTTCTTCATTCATTCCATCAGTAGCATAGTTTCCACCCTAGTGATCAGCAGCGTCAGTGGTGGCCATTGTTAACCCAGGCCTTTGCCAATCAGTATGGAAATTTGGTTTCTGATCTGCTTTTTCGATTTTACAAATAAATTTTACACCAGATGCCCTTTCTCCCCATTTATAACATCAGTGTGGTACAATTCAATTTCTTCAGAAGAGATTAGGATACATGCATTGAAATTAAATCACCATAGTCCAATTTAAATTTTAAAAAAGGTACTTTGGACTAGTCTTTTTGTAGCAGTGAAAGAAAAAAACATCTTGAAAGGAAAGAAAAAAAAACAAGCTTAGGTCTAAGTTTTTTCAGTAAGCTATCAATATGGACACCAAAGGTCAGTTTATCATCAAGCCAGATGCCAAGATATTTAAGAGAGGTAACCCCCTCCAGATGAGTGCCATCTAGTATTGAGACTGTAAAATCAAGGGGTAAAGAACGGGAACGTGTACATGTCATAAATTTGGCCTTTTTACAGTTTAAAGCTAATCTCAGTTCAACAAGTGACTTCTGCAGTAAGTTTAAGACGTTTGGCAAGGACTCCATCGCCACTTTTAAAGTAGGTGCCACAGTATATATGATAGTGTCATCTGTGTAAAGGTGTACCTTTGGTGGATTTAACTTTACACCAAAATCATTTGTATAAATAGAAAGTAAAGTTGGTTCCAACTTATAGATCCTTGAGAGACACCCATTTTACAGTGACAGGAGCAGATTTATCACTGTCTATGATCACACATTGGGCTATGCAATGAGATAATTTGAAAACAAGCTCAGCAAGGGATTATTAAAACCAATATCTTTCAGTCTTCCCAGAAGAAGACTATGAACCACAGAATCAAATACTTTGGACAAATCAACAAAAAAAGCAGTACATGATTTTTAAAATATTTTTTTTAAATCATCCAGAGCAGCAATAATATTATTTGTCACTGATATGGCTGCAGTGATAGTGGTCTAAAACCTGACTGAGTCTGGCTTAATATATTATTATCAGTCAAGAACTGATAATAATAATAATGATGCAGAAGAAAAGAAAAGATTGACACAGATGATCTGCTGTGATGACCCCTTGAGGGAGGAGTCAAAAGCAGCTGAAGATTCATACATGTAATTTTATTAATTGACAGTCAGTGGGTTTACGTGCTATTGGAGAAAATCGATTTATTGCATTACTCCAACTAAAACCGGACTTTTCCCGCGGTGGTTTTTAATCTGGAACTCAAACTGCATAAATATGCAGAAGAAAGCCAGTACAAAAACAAAAGTCCCATAAGCATATGGGGAAGCGTGCATTGAATTTATACCAAAAGTTAAGCATAGATATAAAGTGTACAGGGCTGTAAAGTTGTCCATGTTTTCACCATTTGACATTAATTTGGCTAGCTAATTTGTTTGTAGCTTGTTTGGCTAACTGGAAGAAGGTCCAATAGCAACCACCTGAACAGGGCATATTAGTAACGCTTGCTAAATTTAGGCCTCTTACTTTGTTATTTCCTAGCTGTAATCTATATTTGATAAATATATTATTTGATGAATCAGCTTTTGGCATTGCAGTTTGTTGCCATATAACTAATAAAGTAGAAGCTAAACCAAAGGGTGATGCTTCTGCTAAAGCTAACTAGCTTACTAAAATTGCAGGTACCTTATCGGCGTTTTAATGTCGTATAGGTTGAATTTAATTTTATAAAGTTCTTTATCAGGCAAAACAGGAAATGAGGGTCAGGGCAGGAAAGTTTCTGCTACTCAGCCAACCGCTCAAAAACCAGTTTTCTCAGTTTCACTGCTTTTGTAGTCAACACTTTCTTCAGTACTAAGTTGTCAGTGCTGTGAGCTGAATGAGTGATGTTTCTCCCTCCCTCAACAACAACTGTCAATCTGCCTTTGAGCAAGGCACTTAACCTTAAAACAGATTGGGTTGGGAGCTGCTCAGTTGGCCCCTGTGGATAAATACAGGCTAAAAAGGAGAGTGGAGCGTGCTTTGTGTGAGTAGTGAGGAAATAAAGGTCACAAAGCCTGAAATCAGAGATAGAGGAATGTGTGTGTGTGTTGGAAACAGTGTGTGGACAGATGGAGCGTTCCTCCTGTCAGGCGGCTTGAGGAGAGCCAGGTGACGGCAGGGGGATGAGGGGAGCAGGTCAGAGGCTCCTCCGCTCCGTAAATATTTCACATGGTGAAGGAGCACATGGGGTCAAATGGCACAGCAGCAGCTCGGACTTCGTCTCACTCAGGTTCCTCGGCAGCCTTCAGAACTTTGGCCCCCAGTTATGTTAATGTTGAAATTACTTTTTTTTTTTTAATGTTTCGACTGGGTTGATGTTTTGTGCTTCATGCTGACTGACAGAAAGTTTAGAAGATAATCCTGTCTCGTCATTCAGGTATTATTTGCACATTTGGGCCTATTAAAGTTTTGTTTCAGTCCAGGTATTTTTTCTTTACTCTGTTTTATTTTCACTACTTTGAAAAAGTCCAAAGCTTTCGTAGATTTGTGTAAAAAAAGGATAATATAGGCTGCTCTGGATGCATTTCTGCAGGCTAAACAATACTTCCCCTTACGTGAAGGGTTCATATGTTGTAACAAATGTAAATGCTTATAGATCAATTATTGGCCATTAATAAGAATAAATGTTGGGCTGCCCATTTGTGACAAATCCCCTTTGCTTTTTTTTAATCCTTTGTTTTTTACAATAATGCTGTCATGTCCATAGTCCATTGAAAAATGCTTAATTAATTAATAGTTTTTGGTTTGTGTTCTCATTTTCCAGGAGTTTTTCTCAGTGGTTATGATCCAATTTTTCAAAGGGGTTTCCCCATAAGCCAGATATTTTCTTCATACTGGTTCATAACCAAACTACAAACCATCAACAAATGATTTATTAGCCACTAATTAAGCCATTAGTTAGGCTACTACTCATTAACACTTTATGAAGAGTCTCATTCAGTTCAGTTTGAGTGTTTTTTAGTTGGGCTCCTCGCTTTTATTTATGTCACCAGTGACAGTCAAGTTAGAGGTGGAGAATGAATCTGACTCGATTTACTCATTGAAATATTTTTTGAATGAGTCTGAGGGAAGGTGGGAGGCTGTGTGTGTTTCGGTATTTCTCGAAATTCGTTACATAGCTCTGGCTGTGCGGGGGAATGTGACGAGTCAGTATCATGCGCGCTGTTCCGACTGTTTTCTCACGGGAAAACTGACCGAGAAACAAACAGGCGTTTGGAGCACACATGCCACTTTTTTTTTCTTGCATCAAGACCGTTCCTCCTACAAATCTACTATTGAAATAACAGAAATTATGTGATGAACCTATGTTAACAGTGGATGAAGTCACGCCGAAATCCCATTGCGTAGGGTGTCAGACGCAGTGTGAGGATTGTCTGTCTTATCTTAAGTGTGACTGCTGAAGAGTTTGTGAATGTCTTGCGGTCGGATGCTGTTGTTTCAGACCTGCACGCTGTTCTCATTTTCACTGCGATAATATGATCCATCTGTTGGCAAAGCCATCACACACTCACACACACACAAGCTTGTTCTGTTTGTCTCTGGCACTGGAAGCAGGATTATGCAGAAGGAGATGTGCTGAATGGAAGGAAAATTATCCAAGAAAGCTTGACAGATAGATGCAGCCCAGACTAATTTAAAACATTCAGGCTTGCTGTGTGTTTCTTTGGTGGGTCCTCCAAAGGCCACAAATTAGGTTCATATTTATTTGTGTTAAAGTTGGATAGGCTACGCTGAAATGGGAGCTCGTGGACTTTTCTCGACACACATCTCTTAAGGGAATGTGTGGGTGTGGTTTGGAGCGATCGCTCGCGTGTCACTCCGTTAACTCTGGCACGCGCCCTCAGTGACGCGAGGAGGAGCGCACACAGCGCAGCAGAAGTTTGTTGTCCTGCGGCGCGCACACGCCGCGCCCTCACAGAAAAAAAAAAACTCTTGTCATAATGTTTTTGCGCCAAAGACGCAACAGACGCTTCGGCTGAACTCGCCATGTAGCCTGCAGTGCGCTGAACGGCGGATATTTCGATCTGGATCTTGTGGTTCAGGAGCGGCAGAGCGCGCGTTTTGCTGCCGGCGAGGGATCCGGTGGCCGCCGCGGCGGACAGGCCACCATGCTCCGGTTGTGGCTTGCGAACTGGATCACAACCGTGCTCCTGTGCGGGGCGGTGGCGCAGTACTCCAGTGACCAGTGTAGCTGGCGGGGAAGGTGAGGATGGAATTGGACAAAGGATTTATGATCATCTCAGTTTAGGATTATAACCGGAGATTATAGACCAATTATCACCACAAATACCTCGTGTCAAATTCCTGTTTTCAGCATGTTTTGTCGTTTTCTTAAGTAATTCCATTTAAAATGAGCTTGCACTTTTGTGAGCTTTGGACTTTGAAATGTCTGGGAGTCATAAAAGAAATTTAAGTCGTGTGTGAGATGGAGGTTGTGTCTTTGAATTGGTTCTGTTGTGCGTCAGCCAAAGAGGAGCTCAGGGAGATAAGTAAACATGGATGTTTGATGTTTGAAGACTTTTATTAATCCTCAGGAAGGGCTCTGGAAGGTCAGTGTAAAATAATGCTCAGGTGCAGTTCCACAGTGGAACACAGTTTAGCATACTTTTTGCCTTTTTGTGGTTACTACTTAAAAATTTCATAACCTCAGATAGTAACACTTCCTATGAAGCCTGTCTCTAAAATGCATTATAACACATTATGAACACACTTGTAATGCGTTATAGGTGGTTATGGTTAGGGTTAACCCTAACCCTGCTCATAACTATAATTATACAGCACTGTTTGGGCATTACAGCTCATGATAAGTATGTTCATAATGCATTAAAGATGCGTGCCTTAAGTAAAGTGTTACCCCTCAGATCTGAGTTATTCATATGAACATTGACAGCCTGATTAAAATCTTTTAATGCAACCGCTCTTCTTAAAGAGGAAAATCACTCACAGATCAAGAAAAGACAATTTCATGTGGACAGTAACTCAATTCAATATTAACAGACTGTTTTGGCAGTGCTCTCTGTGTAGTATATCTAAAATTTGCTTCCTTTAATATTCTAGAAATATTTGATCAAAAGAATGTTTCTGCCACAGTTCCTATCTTAAGTAAACACAGCTAGGCCTATTCGGCCCCTTTGATCACTCCTCCAAGTCCCCGAGTCATAAAAAATGACTTCGCACTCTGTGTTGTAAAGACTGCCAGCCTCAGACTTCTAACGACTTAATAGCCCAATCAGTTCCTGGTGTTGAGGTAGCTTATGCACATCAGAGACAAGCGACCACAAAGATTTGTTGGCAGACAGCTGCACCGCAGTTGCAGTATCATTAAATCCTACCATATGTTTTTGTAACTTGCTTTTAGGGCACTAAAGTCCTGAATCCAAGTTTTATTATTGGTTGCTTGGTGATTATAGGCTATTGATGCTATTCTTGCTACCTAATATGAAAACTGGGAAATCTGCCCTCTCGTCTGCAGCGGTTTGAGCCATGAGACACACCGTAGAGACGTCGAACAGGTTTACCTACGCTGCTCTCAGGGGTCTCTGGAGTGGCTCTACCCGACAGGAGCCATCATCATCAACTTGCGGCCAAACACAGAGCCCTCATCTGGACACATGGCAGGTCTCCATGTGTGCATCAAGCCTCTCACTCACTCCCAGGTAGAGCCACCAATATTGAGAGATCATCATTAGGGAGTAAGAGTTATGTTTATTTGCAGGCTCAACAATCAGAATATCACTATTGCAGTGTGGTGTATAAAATCATATGAAGCTTATGTCCTCTCTGTTCAGGGTTCTCATATGTATCTGGAGCGTGCCGGCGACCTGACGCTGCTGCTGGCAGAGAAGGACCAAGCTCTGGGCAGGGTGCACTGTTTCAGCCTGGCAGAGGGCGCACTCTTTGTGGAGGCCGTCCCTCAGACAGATATAAGCCGGAGAATCACAGCTTTTCAGTACGAACTGGTGCCAAGTCAGTGGCCCGGGGCACACATGTACCCATACCTGCATCCTGGTTTAGGTGAGAGAATTTCTTTCTTCAGTATACGTGTTTTCTTACATGTAGGATAAAGAGATCAATAATCTTGTGTGTTTTGGAGCATTGCTTTGTGCTGTTAGTGTTTATAAACTTCCCAGCAAAGTTTTTTTTCTGCTGAGATTTCTGTTTTAACAAGCAAATGTTTTCAAAAAGTGCCCCTGCTTGCAGCTTTTAATGCCTTTACACACTGGGTGTGTAATGAATAAACAACAAAATAATGTGAATTGTTCAGATGCGACATGTTTAGATCAAAACTCTTCACACCGGCAGCGACTCCAATTTGCAACAGAAACACGGAATTACGAATTTGCAAAAGTTTTGACAGCTCACTCCGAAGAGGGAAAAGTGGACTTGTGTTACAAATACCATATTAAAACATAGCAGAACTTATCAGCCATCAAACACAAAATATTAAATAAAAATATGACAACTTTACGTCACAGGCATTAACGGCAGGTGGGTGTTAGCCTTATGCTTAGATAGGTGAAAAGTTGACAGAGCCTCCGATACGTTAACATACATTAGCTAATGTTACCTCATCCAAAATTACACATTAGGTAACGCTACTCACCATTTGCAGAGCCCGACTAATCGGCGATACTCTGCAATACGTTGTCTTCTCTATAATTTGTCAAACAACGAGGGCCCAACCGATATACCGGTTGATATCGGCCTGTTGCTGATATAATGGTATTTATCAATATCGGCATATTTGTTCTCCGATAAGTGCTGATATTAAAACTGTTTTTTAAGGCTGAAAAAATACTTGGACTAGTGATTTAAAATGGTGTAGTCACGTAATTTGTCCAGCAGAGGGCGGTCCATTTTTTGTGTTCCCTGTTTGGTATACTGGTATTTGGAATAAAGTTTCTTTGCTAGATATCCTGTGTCCATTACATATCTTTGTCACAGGTATTTGATAACCACATTCAAAATATTATATATAGAATATGGGCCGATATATTGGATATCAGAATTTTCTTACTCCCTTCTATCGTTATCAGTATCAGTCCCAAAAATCCCGTGTCGGTTGGGCCCTACAC
>JAQFJA010000020.1:21447804-21460474 GCA_029874485.1 Naso brachycentron
GATCGACCAAATATTAAAACAAGTTTTATTTTAATGTCACAAGAGCACCTCAATCTCCAAAGAAATAACTATTACAATGAAAAAAAATCTTAATAAATAAAATTAAAATCAATGTAAATTAAATGGCCATTATCTATTCACATTATTTTTTTTTCCAAAATGAGCTCGCCCTCTCTAAGCCACGGGAGCCACAGCAGAGGGATGAAAGAACCGCATGCGGCTCCGGAGCCACGGGCTGCCGACCTCTGAAGTAGGCTATGCATAAAGACAAACTAAAATAGGTTAAGCACAAAAAAGTAGGTCAGCAATCAGCAGGGTCAAAAGATGGTCTCTACCAATCAAATCACACTGGACAGGTCAGGTGTGAGTCAACACAGTCAGAGTCTAATCAACAATAAGGAACAGGTGAACGTAACTGAAACATGGAATACAATCACACCATGTCTAAAGAATGGGGGAACTCACACATGTTCAAAACTACGTGGACACGGTTGTCAGTTTGTATGTAGGGGAATGTAAACACCAGCATAAAAATAGTGATAATAATGTGATCAGCATCCTCTCATTGAAACTTAAACATCTGAGACATACTGTTCTCCAACTATAATTCATTTTATCACCAAGCATCAAACTGGTATATTTGTCAAATTTGATTATTTGCTAGAATGTCTGTAAAGTGTGGTGTTGATTTTCTTCACTAGAGGGAGCTCTTGAGCCTGAGTATTTTCTCTCCTGTCACTTGTCATTATAGTGAGCTGTCTTGCACCACAAAAAACACAGCATAAAAATCTTAGTGCAGTAATATGTAATGTGCACATGGTAAAATTGCACATGAAGCTGTATTTTACAGTAAGTTACATGTGGCACAGATATTGATACGTATATGAGTTTTAAAAAACGGTTATCCATTCATGTTTTCTGACTGCTGTGCTGCACTCAAACCTACATGACAAAAAAAAAGAAATCAAGTTTATTTCAGTGCTCCAGCAATGGTGGAATGGAAACCAAGCTCTAAATAAAAGAAGAATAAAAGACGAAGTTGCTTGGTATTTCAAGACATTTTTGTCATTTCTTCAAATCAAATTGTTATACCCATCTGCATTCAGTTCACAGAGTGTTAAAGCATTGTGACTCATCTTTAAGAATATCTACTCCTTTCAATTTAATTATGGCGCCACCAGCCATCTCTATTCTTAGAGATAGTGAGGAGGTGCCACGACTGACTGTGTTATGAAACCGAACTTTACGTAAAGAGAGAGAGTTCAGACAGGCAGCTCCGTTCTTACATGGTATTTAGTTCATGACTCCACTTACCGGGCATGGGAGGGTGCCAGCGATCTGTGTGCACGTGTGCGTGTGTGCGTGTGTGTGTGTGTGTGTGTGTGTATTTGTACATATGACATTGTGAGGGATAAAACAGGAAACTGTCTAAATCATGAAGACATTGGAGGGGAAAGTTATTTATCATTTTTTTACATTAGGGGTTACAATAAGACTGATCACTGAGTGAGGCTTTGAGAAAACAAAACAACATTCAGTGCACAAACAACAAAACAAACACATTGACTTGAATATTATGTAAAATAAGGAGAGAACAAAGTGGAAGATGCTTATGAAATCATGTTTTTTGTTTTTTTTTGTTTTTTTTTTCAAGTTAAGCTCACGTGTCTTGTGGTCTCCTGACCATGTGATCAGTCTGTGAGAGAGGTTGGTTTGATTTGAGCTATGGCTAAAGTAAAGCAACACGCTGTGTGTTTAGAAAACAAGTGTTAACAAGTGGGATGCACAAATTACTACAAAATCATCCAAATTTATGCCGTCTCTGACAGATGGCAAACAAATAAAGTTTGTTTTTTTATGTTTTCAGTTGTCATTTCTTTGTATTTTCCTTTGTGTATAAATCATTTTCATCATTGTCTTTGAAAGGTGACAGGGAGGATGAGTGTGACCTGATGAAAAGGAGAAAAAACAGTTGTGTAAATGAAGAAAATGGGAGGGATGGGTGATGAATTAGATTTGAGGGAGTGACAGAAAAAGAAAGAGGGAGGGAAAAGAGGAGAATAGAGAGACAGCAGGACCAAACTCGCTGCCTTCTTTTCCTCCAGTGCTCGCTCCCTTCTTTCTCCGAGTCACTCCAGGCTGAGATCAACAGATAGGTGAGTTCCTTCTCAGCTATTTTGTGCCTTTTTTTTCCTCTTTTTGCGTCACTTTTTGTCTCTGTTCATTTTTCCTCCCTTAATTTGGCGCCTGAACTCGTCCACACTCATTTCTCCTATTTTAATTCTGTCCACATTTGTCTGAGTTTTTATTTTTATTTTATAGATTTTTACTTGTACTATATGTACCTATATGAGAAAAGCAAAAATTACCTGATGCATCAGTGGATGAAATTCCTTTAAGGTGTCTCTTTCATCCCACAGGGCTCCTCTCCTCTTATCTCTCCAGTTTCTCCCCCTCAGTTAGAAGAAAAGGTTTTAGTGGTGGTCGGAGGATGAATTAATCATTGCTCATTAACCAAATCGTCTCTCACAGGCACAGAGCTCCCGCTTTATTTATGTGTGAGAACATTTTTATGACTGTGTTTATTTGCTTTTTTTGTCTGTTGGCTAAATTCATGCAGCTAAGCTTGAGGGTTTGTGGAAAGCCAAAGTTTCCGTTGGCTGGATGGAGAGACTACTTTTAGCTTTGGTTATTACTGCCTTTGGCCTAACTGGCTACATTTTACACAATGTTTCTCAAACCTCTGGCTTTCCTTTAAAATGAATCTGATTATTTTAAAGGACAAAAACTTAATCTTTCAGTTTACAGGGGAATGTTCCTTAAGGGTTAGGGGAGAATTTTCTAATTATATGTCTTGTCAGAGTGTGGAATGTGAGTTTCATGGCTTTCCATGATTTTTGGATTTTTGTGGTAACATGTGCATATGTATTTACAGGCTTAAACTCTACATGCATCTTGTCTGTTTTCTGTTTCGCCTGTCTTTTTCCCAAAATCACCCTGCTTCCATTTCATTCCCATCACTCTGCCTTTTTTCCTCCAGGATGCTGTGCCTCAGCTCCCTGTCCACACTCCTCCTCCTGCTTCTCCTCTCCCCTAGTCTGCTGTCTGCCCAGGAGGTGCTTGCACGTCTGGCAGGCGTGGGCCGACGCAATGCAAATGAGGGGCGTGTGGAGGTGTTCTACAATGGTGCATGGGGCACGGTGTGTGATGATGAGGTGGATATTAATCTGGCCAATGTGGTGTGTCGACAGCTGGGCTTCCAACGTGGCTTGACTTGGGCACACAGTGCCAGGTTTGGAGAGGGACAAGGTAAATTTGTTCAGCCGGGCTTTTAGTTTTCAACAACATATTAAAAGAGAAAATCAATTAACTCAAAGACTTATCACCTTTTCTTGCCCTTAGGTTTGATCTGGATGGACAATGTGCGCTGCACAGGTGCAGAGTCCTCAATTGCAAGCTGTCGCTCCAATGGTTGGGGAGTCAATGACTGTACTCATGCTGAAGACCTTGGGGTTATTTGCAGCTCAGAAAGGAGACCTGGCTCCCTACCTCCCTACTTACAGGGGACTCCTTCATCCCCTAGTCAGCCAAGACAGAGAATCCCACCACAACCCGTGGTTCCTCCAGCTCCACCTTCAACCCCAGCCCAAACCTCCTCCTCTTCTTCAAGAGGACATGAAATCGCCCTCCACCGCAACCCAATATCTTCCCGACGCAGCAACATTTCGCCGCAGGAAAATGGACACGAGATCCAGATCTTACGAAGGAATCGAGGCGGTTCCAGAGCAGCCTCGCAGGTCAACTCTGCTCTGCCACAAGGGCACGAGCTTCCTGCACGTCTGGCAAATGGCGCATCCTACAGGCAGAGACAGGCGGCAGAGAGGGGGCAGGTAGACCGGCAGTCCCAGTTTAACAGGAATCAGCAGTTCAGTGGGAATCATGTGGAACCAGAGCCTGTTTATCCAGATGTGGGACGGGGGACTGATGCGCACACACAGGTAAAAAAAAAACAAAAAAAACACTCACATAGACACAGTTAATCTCTACACACAGAAGAAGACGCCCAAACTAGCGTTATTCAAACTCTCATATATAAATGTCATTTGTGGAGGCCACAGGCCAGTTGACATGTATAATTAGAGACAAACATAAAACCAGACATTCTCCAGATCCAGTTTTTATGCAGCAGCTCAACGACACGAAGAAAGAAGTTTGAGACCCAACAATGAAAACAGCAAGCAACTCAGATGAAAGGAAATTCCATGACAATTATCACTTGTGCTTGGCTTTCTTTCCTTTCAACTTGCAGAGTTTACACTTTCTATACCATTTTGTAATCATCATGACACGTCTCTGACACATTAAACAAACTGTTTTCTGTTAGTTTCCTTCCTGCTGCCTACAAAATGTAGATGATTAGAGAGTGTGGTGATTAGAGACAAAGCATGTCACCGTATCATGTTATTCTTTTCTCGATTGCGTGCTCTCTGTAGATATATAGTTAAACAAAGTCATGTTTATTGACTCAAGTCAATTCTGTTTTAGAGTGGATGACTAAAGCTTGGTTGATGTGGGATGAGATTGAAGTCTCAAAAAGTATAACAAATATCCACCTCTGTCTTCTGGCAGGGAAAAATATAAAAGAATTTCTTCAGGATAAGGCAATGCCATATTAAATTATGACTACTACTTATAGAGTTACCACTGTAGTACTCTACTCAATTATCATCTTTAAAAACTGCATCTTTTTTCATTGACAGGGATCTGTTTCATTCGAGGAGGCTCGTCTACGGCCTGTGCTGTCCGGCAACCATGGCGGTATGGTGACAGAGGGAGTGCTGGAAGTGAAGCATGCTGGGAGGTGGCGTCATGTGTGTAACCAAGGCTGGGACCTCAGCAGCAGCCGTGTAGTTTGCGGCATGTTGGGATTCCCGGCTGCCGAAGCATTCGACCAAAATGCCTACAGGTGGGTATGACAGAGGAAGACGCGGCAGAGTGACAAATGAGGTGGAACACAGAAAAAGAGAGAGAGACAGTGTGTGTGTGTGTGTGTGTGTGTGTGTATGTGTGTGTGGTTACGAAAGGGATGGAAAAGTGCTGCGGACTACACATCCCTTCATGGATTAGCTTTGTTTGCTGTTCCATCCCCCCCGCCGTAGTAGAGGTTAGCCACAACTGCTGTCATTAGTGAAACCACACTTGGCAGGACATGTCCACTGTGGCATTAGCCGAGCCCGGCTGTCCGCCAGGCCTGTCTGCCCTATTGGCTGAGTGGGCCTCAACGCAGACCTTTAAAATAGTCCCAGGGAATATGTTATTAATGTCAGATCCAGAGTACAAGATTATCATCATCATTATGGCGTATGTCTTTACATGAAACCACTCCTACATGGTTTCTAATCTCATATAATTAAGAAACCCCCAGGAAAAACCTTGTGCAGCAGTACTTTTTATTCCAGAGTGGTATCTCTGAAAGTCTGAGGACCCAAACAAGCCAAACAACATATACCTGAGGCAACTTGATCTCTTTGTATGTTCTGTATCATTACTCAATAATCTTTGACACCCATGAATACTGAACGTGCGGGCGAGGTGTAAGGTTTCTGGTTTCCATTTGTAGTTTGTTTGTAGTCTAAGGGACAGTAACGTTTCAGCAGGATTTGCAGGTTGAAATAAATTCTGAGAACTGAGCGGGTATCATTGAACGAGTATTTGGCTTTTTATTAGCTTTTTTTAATGTATCCACATATGTGCAGGTATCTCTACACATTTTTTCGTCTCTCAGCTACAACTCTATTCTTGAGCCATAAGTTACTTGTCAGAGTATAAACTATGATTGCAGAAAGAAAAGGTTGACCTATATATCTGTTAAGTGAATATCTGCTGGAAGCCCTGAAATACTGGTAAGCGCCCCCAGATGCTACATTTTCATCAAACGGTAGCTAATTAGTTCCGGGATAGACTGATAATTATCTAAGAGAGATGAATAGAATTAAATCACAAATCAAATTTATAGATTTATACCATTCAAGATATTAAAAAGTGGCATTCTTTTGTTATTTTCTTTGTCTAGCTAGCTAGCTAAAAAAGAACCGGGACCTTAGCTAGCAAAAATGAAAATTTGCGTAGTCTCAAAATCCAGAGATAATTAAGCTAACATCTGACACTACACTTTTTATCCACTCTAGTCATTTTCAAACAAGGCAGGTCTTGTCCTCAAAAAAGCTTCAAAAACCCACTGTAGGCTACTTACCCAGCACCAAACAGTTAACCTTCAAAGTTAGCAGCCAGTTGTTGATCTTGGTTAAGTATTTAGCTGCTGAAAAGCCAGATATTTCCTACAAGAGTTACTGAAGATCAAATCATAAATATTTCATGAGGATTCATTTAGTAGGCCTAGATAGAAAAACACTATCCAAATTTATGAAAGCCTAATATTGCCCCTTATCTTCTGGATGTACAAAAAAGTAAGCGTTAAAAATGTTTGTGATATTGATTGAAAAGCTAAAAAAAAATCTGTGAATACTTCTGAGAATCTATTGCTGTAGTGGACATTAAAAATTTAAAGTTTTGTTAAGATGGAATTCAATTAAACAATCTGTGTGTTTTCAAAATAACAAAATGCTAATCAGTGTTCAGTCCTTTGCTCCAAAAAAGTATTATTACTCGTTCCTTTTTTTCAAAAGTAATATCATCACTTTACTTATTACTCCCTACTCCCTAGTTTACATTTGACATTCATATTTTTATCGTCTTTGCCCCTGATAAGCTGTAGTGGACATATTTCCAGCCATTTAAATTCCAAATTTCTGTCTCCAACTCTGTTTTCCTCAGTAATGTTTAAACATTGCAAGCTGCAGCTGCTGCGACTGGCAGCTGATTGTTTAGTCACATAACACTTTGCGGCATGTCACAACTAATACAAAATGATTTAAAGTAATCAATAAAAACCAGATGCAGGTAACAAAACTGTAACGATTTGTTTTATTTTGGAGGAACAGTATTAATGTTACTGGAGTTTTCATTTGTAATCCATTACACTACTCGTTACAGGAAAAAGTAATATTATCACAGTAACGCCGTTGCAGTAACACTTTACGAACAAACACTGGTACTAATAATTAAAACAGTAGCGCAGTCATAGATGCACATTAAGTATAGTGACAAAAAACCCCTTGAGTCACAAAAGCTAACTACTGAGGCTAGCTTGGACAAGAAACAAGACTTCAACTCTGTGTTTGTTGTTTGGTTTTTACAACTACTGTTGTCCTTCAAACACAAATCATTCACTCAGCCAGTAATGTCAGGTTGCATTGCTTATTTTTTGCTCGGGTAATCCAGCTAATCTGTTTTACTTCAGCCATAAACACCTACTAAGCACCTACACAAATCTTTAAACACCAATACCTCCTTTAGACACATTGCACAGCATCTTATGAGACGTTACATAAACAATGTACAAAATCCACATGCGCACACATATAAACACACACACATACACATTAGCACATGTGAGCACAGCCCTCTGTGTGTCTGTCTGTCTGCCCACAGAGGTCTTTTTATGGCTTGGCTAAAAGGACGACTGTACTGACCGCTCGCCTGCCCTGCACCATCTGTCTCTCCAATAATTACCCCTTGTGTCCTGCTTTGCTCTGTAGATACTTGCTGCTTCTCCTTAGCTGGCCTGTCACTGCTGCAGCCTTGCAATATATAACTCTTGCTCATTGTCTCTTATCTCCTCATACTTCTTGCGTTCTTCTTCTAAAGTTGTTTACATGCAGCAATGTAAGAAACCTTGGACCAATTTGTCCTCACTTTTACTTTAGTGGGTCCTGGTGGTTAAACTAGGGCCCCTTTCAAGTCAAAGATGGAGCAAGGACATATCAAGAATATGGACAAGTTTTAGTTTCCAACAAATCATCTGTGTAAAAGTATGAAGAACAACACTGAAAAACACCTCAGAGTTGTCTTGAAAATACTATATTTTTGTGCCAAGAACCCAAGCAGCAGCCTGTGTAAAGAGTGGACCAGGCCAAAGAATGTTGTTTGGTTTTTGTCCACCTCCACCCATCTACGTGGGAGACGAATGTAACTGCCATTTTTGTCTGACAGTAAACAGCTGAGGGAAGAAGGTTTTTTTTTTTTAATCTTTGGCTTCTGGTGCTTCACGTGTATATGAATTTAAAAGGCACAGTATGTAGTTTCTGCCACTAGAGGTCTCTCAATCAAAACAATTTTTTTAAAAAAGACGTATTTTGAAGACGTCATGAAGCCAGGTGGGATTGTGGATGTTGTTGTCTTTGTGGTTCGTTACAACCACCAATGCAGATGAAAATCTATCTGATGTGATTAAGGCAGAAATGTTAACAGACGTAGTAATGTCATAAAGTTTTATTTATATTACGTTTACTTACGTCCCCTAAATTCCTGTCTTATTCTCTGACATACCATCTGGTGTTGTTCCTGAAGTTTGATCAAGATCCAGTTTTCACCATTGTTGGAGACTTTTGTGATCATGTACGCAGAAATTTTTTTTAAAAAAAGCAAAACCTTAGGTCTAGTGATTATTAAATATTTTAATAAGGAAATGTCACATGTTTGAAGCAGATATTTATGTTTTTGGTTCCTGAGGTAGAAACCGATACAAGCAGCATAGCTATAGGGACAGCAATTTCTGTCAGTCGGTTCGCTTCTTAAAGTGAAACTGGACAACTTTTTTGGCTTATCTTTGTCATTATGATGTATGACCTGATTTAACAGTGTAGTAGTGGTTGGAAAATGACACCATTCGCTGCTAAATTGGTCTCCAATAAGCCGTGTTTTTACAATGATATTTTCTTTGCCACCGGGACAAGGGTTTTGTGGAAAAATGTACTCTCTGTGCAGATTGGCCAGTCTATGCTGCACTTCTTAGCGACAGGTGATGTTGGTACAAGCTGATTAGCTGTTTGTGCCTTACACTCTGACTCACCTCTACCAACAACAGAGTGTCTGCAAGCCACGCCATCAGTCGGCTCGAGCTTGAGTTGAGACAGACCAGTTCACTCCGCTTCAACTTACCCTGCAACCGTTTCATCTCAGTTCAAACTGGACCTAAAAGAGAGAGCGACAACAAATGAAATAAAATGCGAGCCGGTGCAAACGGCCGCAGCGAAGTTGTTTCCCCATGAGTCTCATGCTATAGCTATCGCTAGCTTGCTAGCTCGGTTGCAGAAGTTATCTACTGCATCTTTAAGTCGAAAAAGATAAACAGCGAAAACATTCACCGTCTACAGAGGGCACATGATTTAAGATTTATTTTGATTCTCTGATGTTTTCTATAGCGCCAGCACGAGGTTGATTTGTGTTTGTTAGCCATGAAATTGGTCACAGATAATCATTCTTTTCTTCGGATAAATTGTAAAAATCTAAATGATTCCTTAAGTTTTTATCAGGCACTATTATCAGGACATTTTAATTTGTCTAATAATTTGGTTCATTACAGTAAACCTGCTGGCACTCTTGTCAGCCTCAGTAGGAGTTTGTAATAAGAATGCGAAATGGTAAAAAAAAAATAGGCTACCTACTAAACATCAGCATGTGAACATGCTAATGCTAACATTTTGCTCAAAGGGCCACTGTGCCTAAAACGGCCACACAGGACCGCATAGCATGGATGGAGATTCATTTATATTGATCCACACGTGATAACAGTCACATAACATCTTGTCGGTGATACCTTCTGTGCTGGTAGCGATCTATGCGTGCTCTTCTTTGAGGTTTGTGTCCGCTTGAACAGCTGTAATTATGGTCTAAGAGATCCTCTAATCTAGAATATTCCCTCAACTGAACCTGCTGCACACCCTTTGCTGTGTCAGCGCTTCCCTCTCTGGCTATGTGGTTGTTTTTTTGGTGTGACTGGCTTTGTCTCAGCCTGTTAAGTTGCTCAGCACATTTTTACAGATGTTTAAATACTCCCCCATTTCGCTGCATTTACAAAAGGCAAATGCTAAAGCCATTTTCCAGCTCCCTTGTTTCTTCAAATCCACATTCTCTTTGAGGCTGACAGTAACTTCTTCAGCTTAATTTACTTTAACCCCCTGCTCCTTCTCCCCTCCTCAGTTATGACTTTTTAAAAGACTTTTTATGCCTTTGTAGCAATTATGCTAAAGCCCACATATCATGGAAAGTACATCATTATGACCCCTTTGAGTTTTAGTTTCATGGAGGTTGATGGGATTGTCTAGAGGCAGTTATGGAGTCAGTGTGGCAACCTGCTGTCTCCTATTTGAGCTGATTGTTCCAGTTAGGCAGCATTGCATTCATGCAGTATAATAACAGGTTATCTCTGCTTTCCTGACAGTCGGCTCCTCTCTCCAGTGCGGCTCATGGTTTTGTGTGGTCAGAGTTGCGTAAAAAACCTGGTTTTGAGCTGAAGATCCTGAGAAGTAAGAAGGTCCTTCCTTGTTAAAGGGAACCAGCAGCGCTGCGGTCACAGCCTATTTGTTGTGCCTGAGGCTTGATGCAGCAGTTCCCTTCCCTTCCTTTAAATTTCCTTACAGACCGAGAGAACCTTAACTTAACCCTAGCCGGTGTTTGTGACCCGACAAAGAGAAACATCTGTGCTTTTAACCTCGCAGACAGAAAACTTACCAAAAGATTCTGCTCTTTGCCTTCCTGTGAAGTTCAGCGATGCTCATAAAAGTTGCCCAGTTCACGCCGCCTTTAACCTTACCTCACCCGCTCCTTGTTTCCCAGCATGCAATCATAATGCTGGGTAGCAACGCTGGCGTTTTAAAGAGCTTTGTTTTTACTGAAGCAAGGGAGGGAAAACTGATTCGTACGTGCATATTTCCATGTCTGGTGTGTGTGAACCAACATGCTACTGCTCGACCGCACTGCAGACACTGCCAAGAAGAGCAGGCAATTACATGGTTTGCACTCTCTCCCCCCTCCTCCAAACCATGAACTAACACCCCTCAGAGTCTGCCTCTCTCATTTTGATTTACCACCAAGTTATGGAACAATTTAACACACACATACACTCACTTTCTCTCTCACAAACACATACTGAGACACAAGCAGATACATAGTTATTTTGACATGCGGACTTTGCGTATGCTGATTTGTATTAGACAAAGATATAAGATCAGGAAGTAGATGCATTATCATTTTGTTTGTCTCTTTCCCTTGGAGAGGTTGTATTTTTAGTTTTGGGAATGTTTATGCCTTCAAATTCACAATGAAAAGGGAGGGCAACAGAAGAAAGGCAGGGAATGAAGAAAGCAGTGAGAAAAGAAAAGAAGCAGAAGTAGAGAAAGGAAATGAGCAAAGGAGTGAAAGACAAAAAAGGTTAATGTATGAATGATTGAAGGGATAAAGAAATGAAAAAAATAAGACATACAAAGAACCGAATGAAGATAAAAAGAATGAGAGAAAGATTATAAAACAGATGCAAATGAAGTACAGGTCAGAGATATGTAAAATATTATTCCAAAAAGGCTCATTTTGTCTAACTCCTTCGAATTGTATTTAAACTTTCTTGTGTTCAGATTAGTAGAAAAGTTTGCACCTTGACATGTTTCGACTGCTGACTTCCTGCAGTCTTCCTCAGAGGTGTCACGTGATGTTTCTGTGACGTCCTGTGAGCTGAGGAAGACTGCAGGAAGTCAGCTGTCGAAACATGTCAGGGTACAAACTTTTCTACTAGTGTGAACAAAAGAAAGTTTTAATACAATTACATAAAATATTTATAATATTTAATATTCTTAATAAGTAATTTTATTCCATGTATATTAAGTAGCAACAAATTGGTCCATCTAATTAGTCACTATAGCTCAAGTAAAACGCACGTCCCTCGAAAATCTGGCGCTGTTGGAGTATAAATGCTCCCATAACAGGACATACCATTTTGTAATTTGTACTTAAAGCGATTAATTAGTAAATAAATTAGAAAATATATATTTACATCAAACCCACTTCCAACAAGAGTGGGCGGCTGCTTCCAGCAAAAAGGCTCTGATGAATCAACTGCACGCCACACTATCTACCCCAAACAGCAACCAGACAAATGTAGTGAGTAGCTTGTTGACACAGTGGGGCATTTTGCACCTGACGAGTGAGATCTTCTTCTCAGGAGTTGGTGAAGAATAAAAACAGAATCAAACAAGAGCGAGCAAGGGACTCACATTCTTAAGGTGGTCCGAAACATCACTCCAAAAGAACGATAATGTTGCTCCAGAACTGCTGGATGTGTAAGCTCTACATATCACTTTAAGGTCACGCTGTGTTTACAAGTTCTTCCTTTGGCCCAAGGACCAAAACAGTCGGTTAGAGCAGGTTTGAGATATTTTCAGTGCAGCTTCAACACAGAGCAAAAGATTAAGTGGTCCTTTCATTACTCGTAGCCTCAACACATTTCTCATGTTGGGAGTGTGCATAACACCGGTGGAATACCAGGATACTTGGGTTCTCCTGGAGAAGAAACATCTCCTGTTTTAGAGGAACAAAGCAGTAGGGAGTGCTGCAGTCTGGGTCCAAGGGGAGATGCAAAAATGTAAAAAAGTACAAACTGTAAAGGGATTAGGTGCTCATCAAGACTAAACAAAATTGTTGCAATAAAGTTGGCTGGAGGCCAAAGCAGGCAGTCCGAGGCACTCTAATGCAGTGTAGTAAAAATCCTTTATTGATC
>JAQFJA010000020.1:21544582-21555780 GCA_029874485.1 Naso brachycentron
TCTACCTTTTTAAGATTGAAAACCAGGTGATAAATGTTACCTTGTTCGATTTAATGAAGTTGTATTACTTAAACAATATAATACCCTTTTCAAAAGAAAGAGCAAAAGAGAAATTTTGACAGTTTTATTTTCTTTACAAAATAAGAACAAAGGTTGTCATACTGACCGCATGTTTGGCTGGTTTTTGAGGTTTGGATGCCTGGTCAATGTCCATTTGTAAAGCCAGTCGTCTCTCCTGTGACAAACCAAAACACTTTTCATAAGGCTTTAACGCAATTAACAGACATACAGAGTTATTTGGGAAAAAAAGTTGACTAAAAAACATCAACAAAACAGAAAATTACACATTGGCTATTGTTTTATCTTTGGACAGAACTAGGCTAACTTTTCCCTTGTTTCCAGTCTTTATGCTAAGCCAAGCTAAACCAGCAGTTCGGGACAGCTCTGTTTTTACCGTCCTAACACGAGTCAGTATCAAATTTCTCTGCTGTCAGCAAGAAAGCAAGTAAGATTATTTCCCCAAAATGCTGAACTGTTCATAAATAATAATAAATATCACAACAGCGATGGATTCAGTGAGAGCCATGTTTACCTGGTTGATGGTGATCTCATCGGTGTTTCCCGTTTTCTCTGACAGGAAGACGACTTCCACTTGGGGCGACTCCTGCAACACAAACACCAGCGAGTTCACTCCAAATGCAAAACATAAAAATCAACATCTGAGCAGCGTGTCGACTGCCCCTGATTACACACACTCACACTGGATTCTTTGACTTCTTCTTTAATCTTCTTCTTTTTTGCACCAGTTTCAAAACTCACATCTTCCACATTTTTTTCCACCTTGATGTTGATTTTTTTCTTTTTTTTGCTTGCCTTTTCTTCAACAACTGGAGGAAGAGTTTCCTTAACCTCTTCACATATGAGTGATAGTCCTTCCTCCTTCTCTCCCTTTGATTTTCCCTTTTTTCTTTTCTTATTCGTTGGCTCCGTCTCTTCTACCTCACCGACCTCCACAGAAGCTTTTGTACTCTTTTCTTTTTTTCTTTTTCTCTTCAGCTCTGTCTTCCCTTCCTCTGTGACAACAATCTCACTCTCTGCTGATTTCTCGGCCTTGTTGTTGAGCATGTCGTCTTTCTCTGCTTTGCACCTTTTGCTTGGGCTTTCGATCTGTGGATTTTCTACTTCATTTTTACACTTTTTCTTTTTTAACTTCTTGTGTTGTCTCTCTTTATTTTTTACCTCTTCAACCACATCTTTCTCTCCCTCTGGTGTTTCCAAACTTGCTTGATTCTTGGCAGTAGTTTCACTTATTTCATCCTCCTCCAGCTTGGTTTCCTCCTTAGGGGTTTTTTTCTTCTTCTTTTTTTCTAAAACTTTTTCTTTAGACTCCTCTGTGTTTTCAGCTATAGTAATGTTTTTTCTCTTCTTGTCTTTCTTGGGCCGTTTATCCTTTCCAGCTTGCTGTTCTTCCGCCTCCTCTTCTTCTATTTTTACATTTTCTGATTTTATTTGTACTGACGATTTTTTTACTTTCTTCTCTTTGCTCTTTTTCTTTTCTATTTCTTCTTCTTTTACTGGACACAATGTAGTTTCCACTTGATTCTCACTGACAGCCAGCTTCCTCTTACTCTTCTTCTTTTTCTTCTCGCTAACCTCTCCATCATTTTCAATTTTGACATCAGAACCACTGACATCATTCAGAACTTCAGTCAGATGTTTTTTCTTTTTCTTCTTCTTCTTCTTCTCGTTCTTTTCACCACCTCCATTCACATTCTCCTCCTCTAAATCTATAATGACAGCATCAGCTTTTTTGCTCTTCTTCTCTTTTTTTTGAACCTCTCCTGGGCTCCCGTCATCATCTTTCTTTTTGGGCAGACAGACTTGTCCTTTCTTGTGTTTTTTCTCCTTCTTTACAAAATTCTCGTCACTCTTCTCCTCCTCTATCTTCATTCTCACGTTTTCCACCGGCCTCTCTACAGCAACCGATGGCTGGCTCGTCTGCTGAGAGAAATTTAGTCACTGAAACTTTTTTTAACAATAGATTCAAACACAAATCTGGGATCAAAGAATACATATTTATATGCAAGTGTGATTAATAAAGCATAAACACTAACCAAGGGTTTGGCTTGCTGCTTGGGCTGGGACTCCTGATCAATATCTTTTTGCAAAACCAGTAGCTTTGCCTGCAAGGCCAGAGCAGAATGGCGCTGAAGTGTTAATACTTATAAGAACACAACGAAAACACTTGGTGCACTGAAAACAATTACTTTCATCAATTGGCAAAGTGGCAGTAGATTCTACAAACTCCAACTTCAGTGATGAACCAGGTTCTACTAAAGATTCATGATAATAATGGAAGGTTTGTCAGCAGCTGGAGTATCGATTGCCTGTCAGATCACTGGTCTGCCTTGCAAATGATTCTGAATCAAAGTCGAATATCGGATTTTGCAAATCAATACCTGGTCGAAGGTGATCTCATTGAATTTAGGTGCACACTTTTCATGAACAAAGATCACGTCCTCGTCGGAATCCGTCTGAAACACAAAACAAACTCAGAGCTCTGCAGGCACAAATACACATTCATTCGGTCCCAGTGAGCTAACACGTTCATGGCATTTCTATGTGAAAACAACATGTGGGATTAGGAAAATTTAATGAGTGGCAACACAGTTAATAGAAACAGGCAGATTGATCTTAACAAGTTTATTTATAGCACAGCAAAAACAGAACAATGACATTTTTTAGTGTAAGTGAGCAACTGCTGCTACATTTCGCGAAATGTTTAAGTTACCTTAATGCACGGACAACAATGCTAGCTAGCTAATAGCAGCTAACGTTCAATAGGAGGTTAAATGTTAAATGGACTGAGACAACAATCCCTCAGCCAGACAAAGAGGCGAAATAACGTAGCCGCACAATTTATTATGCAATGAGAATACTTTCACTTACTTCGTAATCTTTAGAATTTCACGTGGATACTCGTTTGTTCTTTGACCCGGAAGTAGTTCCCCTCCTTCCTGTTAGAGACGAGTCAGGCGTCTGTAGCAACCAGACAGCAACGAGCGCGCGCAATGTGAACACTGACCATAGTTCAACAGGTGTGGCGATGTTTCTTTTCTTTTCTTTAGTTTATTGGTTTATTGGTTTATTCTCGGTCTTCAGGTCACTGATAAACATGTAGGCTATCTATTTTTTTAGTAGGTTAGAACTCAGGCTAAGATAAAGCTGTCGTCAGTCAGTAATATTTATTTGTATCAGCTGAGAAGCCACCTACAGCCTCAGCTCCCAACTAGAGCTTTCAGAAGCTAGAAACAGTTTCAGCCTCCATATACAACCTCTAAATAAGCCCCATGACTTGAATGAAGCACACGCAGCCTATTTATAAAAGACTCCCACATGCAGTGAGGGATTTTTTTTTTTTTTAGAAGTGATGCATTGTTGTTATTTTTGATGGAGAGAGGATTGAAACGAACTGGCTTACAATGCCACACATCACACCGAGAGAAGAGTGTGCTTGCTCCACCTGGTCCAGATGATAGAGCTGTTTCATGATTATCTGCATTAATGAAATATGAAAAGGGTGGAAAATAATTATATATGGTGTACGATTAGAGCAATACTCAGGATAATGTAGTAAAATGTTTTAGTGATGCTCTTTTAAAATCTTGTGTTTTAGATCATTGGTCGATGACATGACAGCCTCTCAGTAAAGCAATAACATCTTGATTGCCCCCTGGTGGCTGGCTGCAGTAGGTCATAAATAATGGCCCTTGTTGTTAGCAGATGGGACCAATCTGTGAAATCAAAGTAGACTTTCAAATATTATTTCCATCATTTTAGGTAGTTCTTATTACCTTAATGTTTGTTCAATACCGTGACTCAGTCTGTGACCCCTACTGCATAGACTCTGGATCCAAATGACATCACCAGCACAAAATGGCAGCACCTGTATAAGGGATACATTCACCTTCAAGATTAACTGACTCAAACAGTTCTTTAAAAAATCCAAATTCAGTGTTGAACTGTTTTCTTAATCATATATTCGCTGAACTTGGTGGATTAAAGTTTCTTTATAATGTGCATCATATGTTTGAAATAACTTTCACAACAAGTTCTGATTGCATTGCTTATGAAATATAAGCAAGATGAGTCAAAGTTTTTACAGCACTTACTGCTTTTTATATGTTCATCCCTTTATTTGCTTACTTCCATTTTACTTAGGTTTGTTTCATTTAAAGTGATTGTTTGTGTCACTGCTTATGAAAACTGAAATAAGATTTTTAGAAAAGTGTCAGTGATTTATGATTTATTCTTGTGCAGTGGGAGGAAGCAGAGATGCATGGTCCATCTTTATACAGTTCATGTTCCAGACTGAATTTATAATCCAAGCTAGGGCCAGTTTATTTGTCACGTGTGCAATCCGAACCTCTTTTTGAGTAGCCGTTCAAGAGAATCACACACAAATAATTTTTTCTCTTCCCTGGAACTGTTTGTGTTGTAACTTAAGTTGTTAACAATCCAGCATTTCTGTATTTGCAAATAATTTCTTTATGTCTTTCATTATTTGCTTGTAGGTTATTTATTCGCAGCTTTGTGAAGATGTTGTCTTTATTGACTTGTATCTTTTCAGTTGCAGTACATTGACCTTTGTCTGTTACTACTACTACTACTACACAATATAATTGTGGAAAACTGCATTTCTATGAAGTGACTGATGCTTAAAGTGGATCCATTAGTACTTCAAGGCTGAGGTAAGATCAGTTCAATGACCAGACAGTAATTAACAGAAAATGTGTACTGATATATTAGCCACTTTGTGCAAATTACATTACAGACATTCAAGTTACGCTGTCATAAGTTCTATCATCATAAGAGCATCTAGAGAGGAATATAATGGGGTTTTCACATTTGGATTTACATGATTAAAACTCAGTTACACAGAGTTAATACATAAATATCCTGTGATAATATTTTCATTGCACAATATCGGAGCACACACCTGTACACAGAAGCAAAGTTGTTGACAACTTAGTCATTAGGTTTAGTCTTATAGCAAGAGGAAGTGATCACAACATGAACAAGGTGATTCTTCTTTGAATTGTATTTAAACCAACAAAAAAAAATAAAATCAATCGTGTTTCGTATGGCCTCAGAGTTCAAGTGCAGCTGCATTTGAACAGCTGCTGCCATCATAATCTGTCTGGACTGAAGCAAAAAAAATAAATACATTGTCAGTAATATAAACCGTGGGCTATATGTTCAGATCCACTATATTCACAGTGATGAATGACTGAATGCTTCCTCTTTATTCAGTGTGATTTTAAAATTAAAGGGACCCCAGATGCCAGAATATAATGAGTTGTTGTTATACACCTCAAACAAAATGTATATAATAAATTGCCTTATCAAATCTATAGAAACCCTGGAAAACATGAGTGAAAACACACTGAAACTGGCTGACAAAACCTCAAGGTCCATTTAGAAACCACTCCAATGCTCTCGATCGTCGCACATGATCGTCCTCGGCAGACAGGGTTTGCCCGGTTGTCATGGAGTTGTAGATTTTAAATGTTCATTTTCTGAGCACTTGAGATTGCTTTGTCCGTTGTTGTTTCCAATGTGAAGAATGAACTTCAACACAAGTCAACACAAGATCTGGTATTTCTCACTAATACGTATATCAAAAGTCTAGAAAACACAATTTGACAATGTACATCACCTTTAAACTGTGCTTTAACATGCATCTCAAAGATTATACATCAAATATTACAATGCCCAGAGATGATCAGCGCTGATAAAGTGCAAAATTACAACCTCCGACAGTAAATCCTATATACTGCAGCATAAATATGGCAGTATTAAATGGCTTTTTTATGATATGCTTATTATAAAATACTCATCCATGAGCGGTAGACTCACCTTTAGGCTGTTAAGTCATCACATTGTCCTACAGGACTCTGCACAAGCTGTACTGAATGCAGGACATTTTTTTAAGTACACATGGGGAAATGTGCCAAACTGACCCACAGCACTCATAATAAACTGGAGACATTGAGAGAAAAACACTGAGTCCTTTGGGTTTTTCCTGCATGGAACGCAGAAGCCAAGCAAGCTTTGTGGGCGTTTGCAGGTCATTTACATAAACGTCCTAAAGGCTGTTTTTGTTTTTCTCAGTTGTAGCTTAACGCCAAGTGAAAAGAGAAAGAAAGTGTCGTTTTACGAAGCAAACATCACTGATGCCGTCAGTAAGTAGCAACATTTGCTTCGCTGCTCAGGCAAAAATATTAACTTCACTACATTCAAATCTCATTTAATTCTTTTTGTTCTTTTTCATAGAACAGCAGCTCCTTCCGCCACTCCTCTGAAACACCACATTAAAATCTAGTTTTGATATTCACCTTATACTTCATTATTATAACTTTAACCCTGCTTATACTCCCCTGGTCAGTTCATTTACACATTACACCGAAGACTATCAGTGCTTGTTGAAATAATGCACCGTAAATGCCCCCACGCTGTGACAACAAATCTTAAAATATGAAAGCAGCGTCACTTTTTCTTCTCTTCCTTGTCATTTAATATCCAGTCTGCCAATAAAGAGGCAACATGGAAAACCTCAGCAAAAATACAGCTATGCTTGGTCCTTAATGTGTCTAATTCACATGTGCGCAGAAACATAAATATATTAAACATATTTAGCTCCATACTGAGTGATATGTGATGTTTTTATAATTTTCTTCATCTTAGGCAACAGGAAATTTCACAATCACACACCAGTCTTACACCAGTGTAGTCTCCATAAGTTTTGACCCACATCACCATAACCGTCGCCCGGTGTAGTTAATTGGGGCTGTGGGCATCTGCAAGAGAGAGAGACACAAGTATTGAACAATAACAACAATCATCGGCTGATTGTTTCATGAATGAGACAGCGTTAACTCGCAGAGTGAGGGTGAGTTTCTTCCATACTTACTGTTCCACCGTTCATGACCAGAGCCATTTCAGTGGGTTGGTAGACGTGACCTCTGAAGGCGATGCCGGGACGCATGTTCCCATGGCCGCCGTGGTACGTTCCAGTTCGGAGAGCTGAGAGGAAAAACAAGGAGAAGCGCACACAACAGTTACAGGTGTCAAGCAAGAGTCAAGAGTAAACACTGGGAGAGATGACCGTGCTAATTATTGATACCCATCATACATGCATCAGAGGCTGAAGTATGATTGTCCCTCCAGTTTGATAACTCAGGGGCAGTTTACATGGCGCAAGTTTTTGCATCAAATGAAACACTTTTGTCGTGGTTTTTGTCTTCTTTTTACATGACAACGGAGTGGTGGTGCCCCTGAAACCACAAACATCTGAAACCAGGTTCCAGAGTGGAATCTTTTGAAATCATAACTTTCTTTCCGGCTGTGTAAACTGGCATGAATGCTGTGACTAAGATAATGCTAATGCTAGTGCAAGTCAGCGCATTCCACTCTGGCCACTACCAAACTCTGATTAAACACTCCACTGTGCACTGAAAGCAAGTTGAGTATGACGACAGTCTATTGAGGTGAATTTAAAAGTCCATCTACAGCAAAATTTCTTCAATTTGTGGCTGCTTAGGGCTTAGCAGCAACAGGAAGTTAACAACTTTGGCAGCTTCAATGGTATGTTATTACAAACTTATACCACTGACTACTGGCCTGGCATGTATACTACAGCGCTTTCAGTTGTTCGTGTAGATGTGGACATATTTTAAAGATGCAAGGGAAAGACCTTTTGGTTTTTGTTAAGAC
Source organism: Naso brachycentron (assembly GCA_029874485.1). Lineage (NCBI taxonomy): Eukaryota > Metazoa > Chordata > Actinopteri > Acanthuriformes > Acanthuridae > Naso > Naso brachycentron. Next base: position 21,552,359 of record JAQFJA010000020.1, read on the forward strand.
TGCTCCCGTGTAAACGTGGCCTCAGAGGCCCTTCAGTCAATGAACAGCACTTGGTGGTAAATAAAACTTTACGCATGATCATTCTTGCAAGTTTTACCTGACCAGGAGTTCTTTAGGGTTTTTTTTTTTTTTGCAGCTGAGCTTTTGTCAGATGTGTTGTTATTCTTGTTGTCAAACCTTTCTCTTTTCAAGAATGCATTAATTGCTTTAAATTAGCACTAGCTAGTTCAGTACTAGCAAGCAAGCTAGCTAAATTTGAAGAGCAGAGCAGTTTCGTGGCAGGCATGGACAGAAGCCTTGCTCCCAACATTTCAGCTATAGAGTCACTCAGTTAAATCATGCAGCAAGGCCAACTATGACAAGTTGGACTGCTGTGCCTTTCTTTGCTGCACAGGTTGTCCTCTTCAGTCAGCCATATATTAACTGAATGCTATAAAAAGTGTTCAGAAATCTGCTGTCTTGTTTGCAATTCTGTTCTTTGACATTCAACTCTCTGTTTATCCTGGTTCATCATGGTTTAGCTCTTCATCTGTGCACTTAGCCTCAGGAGAGCAATCGAAGAGAAATGACTCATGCATTTCCCTGTGCTGTTGGATAATCAGACATTTCGTTTTAATTGAACTTTGATTTGAGAACAGTGCAGCACTTGTGGTAGTTTGGTAATGTGGCACACATCTTGCAAGTCAAACAGGACTTTGATCTGCATGCAAGGCCGGCGTGTTTATATTCACAAGTAATCTTGAAGTCTGAGTCTGATTTTTTGAGTTTGAGTGCTCAGCTGTTCATGAAAAACCTGACTGATAAATAAGAACATGATGGATTACGCTGAGGAGTGGTTTGTTTAGCTTTAAAGCTTCTTTTGTTTGTTTGTTTTTATGTATTTTGTTTATAGATACCTAGCTAGAATATTTATGATAATAAAGCCCATTAGTCTCTCTAATTGTCTCATCTATTTTAATTTGGTTTAAGTAACTTTGAATCAATTTAATGTATTTAAATTCATAATTTAATGTGTTTTCTATTAAATGTATTCTTTTATAATAAATTATAATCTGTTATGTTATTTGTTTAGTTAAACTATTGCTATTAAACTACTAAATGGAATGTTTATTTCAGTGTCAATGTAAAAATTTAATTAAAATTTTTGACTGAAACTCACAATATGCCATTTCTGCCACCACAATTAAAACAATGACAACAAAAGACGTAACTTGATATAGCATGGGTTTGTGGGATTGTTGGTCAATTTCGATCAAATTCTCATTGGTCAGACAATTCTTGCAGTCACTTTCATGTGTAGAAAAGCGCTTGTTAATACATTATTTTTGGAGGCAGTAGTGACATCTGTACTTCAGTGCATTTACAGACTGTAAATTCGTGTTGTTACATTAAACTGCAGTTCAGTGTTTAATGCTAGTGTTCCATTAAATAGAAACTCTCATTCCTTCTGTACATTAAGCCTCCTTACCCAAACGCGCTGCTGTAACTCACTAAAACTAGCTCTCCTCCTGCTGATTTAAATTCAAATTTGCTGTGTCCTCTTGGTTTGACCAGCAGAATATATGCATAATGTCCTGCCAGCAAGTCGTTTGTGACTAAGTGGGTAGATGGACTGATACCACAGGAACATTTCAGAATCTTCATATTTTTCAAAGCCTGAGAAACCAACCAGAGATAACATTGATTACAGAAACAGCATGGCAGGATGCTTGGTTTAGTTTGTAATTTACTTAGCAATGATTATATGTCCATACAAAAAACGTTTTTTTCTGTTTGTCTTAAACACATTTTCTACAGCCCTACAATAAATCTTTGTAGATTAAAAATGATGCCATTCCTTGGCTTCCCTCAATAAAGGTTTCTCTCTGCAACTTTGTAAAAAATCTCTTAAGATGAAACAAATTGTTTTAGTGACATTTAGGAGGACTCTAAATGGAAAGAGAAGACATTTTGTGAATATGGCCCCTAGTGAGATCCTTTATAAATGACTTTGATTCAGCCGACCTAAGCCAAACTTACAAAAGCCACCCTTCAATTGCTTTCACCTTTATGTTTGATTGCAATATTGATTGATTCAGTGTGAGACAGATGCTTTTGTTGTCTAATCCTTTTTCATTTATCAGCATGGCAGTAAATGCAGCAAAAACACAAAGATAATTACCATTGTTGAAAAAGGAATCAAGGCAACATCCACTTTTGTTGTCAGTTGCCAGGCAACAGTGTTCTCATGATTTGCCATAATACCATTAAAATGCCAAACATATTTTGTGCTCATCCTAACACGGTGAAAATACGACCATCCAGAAGATGCATTTCCATTAAAACAGATTCTGTTACCCAAATGTGCGCAGTGACACAAACACATTACATAAGCCTACTTGCTCCGTGCTCCTCCATAGAAAAGGCCTGGTTTTCTTGAAAGGGTTGGTGAGAGTGTGCCGGCAGCTCATCTCCAAAATGTGGAGGAGGGGACGAACGGCTGGTGTCGAAGAAGTCTTGCGTGTTGGATTGTGGAGGATTCCGGAGACACAGGTGCGCCTCTGGAATAGCGTGGAACAGCAGCAGGATCCAGCCCTGAATGACCAGGGCCACCGCCAGCGCAGGCTCATCCAACACCTTTGCTTCCCTCTTCACTCCCCCTTTCCCCTTTCCCCTTAACGTCTGGCTGCCATAAAGGTAAAACCCCAGCCAGGCTACCCATAGCAATGCTGATGCCAGGCTGGACAGGAAGAGCCACACAGCGTTACACTTCCATCTCCGTTTTTCACTCTCTCCCTCTCTATCTTCTTCGCTCCCACCTGTTCCCTCTGCCCCCATCTCTCCTCCACACAACACCACCGCCAGAGAAAGCCCCATGGCTATGAGGAGCAGCCCCAGGGTGTAGCTGCATGTAAGAGCAAAGTCCAAAGGTGGATATTCGCAGGCTGGGTGACCCTCCCTAACTACAGTCAGCAAAACCCATTCAGCAGAGATGATCCCCTGAACCAAGGCTAAGGCCAGGCCGAGGGCTGCCAGGGAGCTACCCGATGGGCTCGTCTTGCCAGCCACCAGCCTCCTGAGCCTCACACCCTGTACCAGCAAGCTGGAGAAACAGAGGGCAAAAAGAGGCCCCCAGAAGGCCCTGCGGACCACACAGAGCGCCTGATTCTTCCCCACCAGGAAAGCCAGAGAGATGGTAAAGAGCCCAAGGAGAGTGCCAAGGAGCAGCAGAAGAGGCCCCATGCCGGAGCGCCTGGCGGGATCGGAAATGGAGCTCAGCTTGACGAGCAGGAGCACAGCGAGGACCAGTGAGCTGAGGCCGCCGCTGCAGGCCACGGCCTCCAGGACCACACCCCAGACCGCCTCCAGGTCACACAGCACTCTGTATGGAGGGTCCACATCCACACTGCATCCCCGAGGAGGAGGAGGCGACGGGTGGGATG
>JAQFJA010000020.1:21629249-21648058 GCA_029874485.1 Naso brachycentron
GGATAACTCATGTAATTGTTTCTGTTAGATTTCAGACACCATGGGTGTGTGTGGTATGGGAATACAAGTCAATGAGTTTTACCACACTTTCTTGCAAATGTTCCACAACTAAAGCCTCATTAGAATTGAAGAGTGCCAGCGCACTGAAATGCTGAAAGGCTTTTAATTTGAAACAGATACAGGAAGTATCCAGTTTGTTTTAACAGCATAATGATGGAATTTGACAGCATACATTAGAGCAGACCAAAACAAACCTTTGTACCAAAATATGACCATTTATATGTATTTATTTATTTATTTACTTTCTTTTTTTATTTTGTTTAAAGTTTGTTTATTTACTTGGATCCTCATTAGCTGTGCCCTAAAGCACAGCTACTCTTCATTAAAAATTAGCATATATACATGTATTTAAAAAACAAACATTAACCATTAGAGTCAACCCATATCACCACAATTAAAAGACTAAAAACAAACCTTTTTTTTTTTTAATATATACATTTTAGTCCCCACACATGTGCAAAACAAAGTTAAAAAAAAACAAACAAAAAAGCAACCAAAAATAAAACTTAAGATAAACAACCAAATAACAGGAAAACATACACTGAATATTACGATTAACACCACTGACAAACATTAGACTTACGTCATACATAGTGACCAAAAAAACATGATTTTGCAAAGTGTTACCTAATTTGCTTTTTTAAAAATGATTCCTTTGTTAACTGAGGTACTAAAATTGGTAGAGAATTCGTGTTTTTAAGGATTTTAAGGAAAATGGTATTTGCTTTGGCTAGTAAAACCCTGTAATACAAACCTACTTCAGGTGAAGGTCTTTTAGTATTTGCAGCCAAAGTAAGTAAGAGAAAATAAAGTTTATTATGTATAAATGAAACAAATACACCATTTGGTTCAGCTTATGATGTTCATTTGTTGTTGATTCTGTGTGAGGAAGCCATTTTGGAGCTGTAGTAGTCTTGTGTTGTGGTGCGTTATAAAAAAGGGTGGATCCCTTGTAGCATTTTCATTTTTGTTATTTTCTCTCTTTCTATTATTTTTGCCGTTGTTAAGCATTCGAACAGCTGTGATATTGCTTTTTCTCTCGGGGATCAATGAAGAAGCATAATGTATCGTTTTAGCACATGTTGCTCCTTTTAAATTTGATGGCACATTTAATGTTATGTCAGTACCAGATATTATATATAATTATGACTCAGGCCAGTATTTTACTGCAGCATTATAGAATGACAGTGTAAAAGCTATTGTATGGGACTAAAAGGGAGATTACTTTCTGTAAATGCATCAGCATGACAGGTACAAATAGATTAAACAAAACTCATTGAACTTGCTTTGTGGATATATAACCTGCCTGCTTTAGTCATTTCAGCATCAGCACTATTCCTAAAAATAGTTTCTTTATAATTCTTTTCATCACTTTTTCCATGTTTTCTCCAGATGCTAGAGAGACGGATAAAACAGAAGATGATGTGGAGGAGCCTTACATCACCGCCTACCTTCATTCACACGAACAACCCAATGAGTTCAACTGCACAGACAGAAAACGAATCACACTCAGTATGACCAGGGGGCAAGATCTCGACCACAAAAAATACACCTTCTTCCTGTCGCCAGAGTGAGAGCCCTACAGTGTTCATTCACTGTAGAATTTAACAAAAATTCATAGTACTATTTATATTCAGCTGAGGGACTAACATCCCACTCAGGTCACCAAACAGTTCATTTTGTATTTTTTTGTTCTCTGACACACAGGTCTTATGACACCACTATGGACTACTTTATCAACGTGAGCACAGCCTGCAGCCCCGGCTCTGCTGGCATTCATCTGGAGGTCGGGGTGTTTGCATTACTGTGTCAGTACTTCAGTGAGAGTGAAAAGCAGTGGCGGACAGACGGCATGGTGCCCCTGGAACAAACCACTGCCAGCAGAGCTGTTTGTCAGACCAGGCACCTCACAGCCTTTGCTGGAGACCTGTTTGTCCCGTTTAACGCCGTCAGCTTTAACGTACCGGTCAGTATCACAAAAAGCAAACATCTTTCATGCATATAAACCAGGTAGACACACACTGAAACTGTTTCCTCTCTCCTTCAGGAGGTTTCCGGTGCACCAAGCCTGGTTGTCCTGTTAGTGTGCGTGTTGGGCTTATTGAGCTATGTTGTGGCAGCAGCCATCTTGCACAAGCTGGACCAGCTGGATCTGCGTCGGGCTGGTGTGGTTCCACTTTGTGGCAGAGACGGACTCTTTAAATATGAGATCCAGGTGAAGACTGGCTGGAGCCGAGGGGCTGGTGAGTAAGACAGGCTGCACTACAAAACAGCTGTCAGGCTGGTAAATAGGGTGTGGTTGTTTAGATTAATAGCTCAGTTGGTATTCACAGTATTACATTGACTCCAAAGCTTCGTTCTCCTGTATTAGGCGTGAAGAGCGACCTTGAAGAAAAGCCACAACTTGAACTTTTTTTGGAGAAAATGTTTTTAAGAAATTAGGTAAATAAACTGTAACATTTTTATTTAATACATATAGCAAACTAGGAAGCCAAAGATACAAACGTACACCAACATTTCTGTATAGTCTGTGAATGAATAAACATCCTTTTTATCAAGTGCAATTTCTTCAAAAATATTTTTTGCTTTCAGCTTAGTGCCGTAATTATTTCAACTGCAAAAACTGTGTTACTCCAAGTGAATGTTAGTGAAAAAGAGAGTTTTTGCAAAATTCAGAATTTGTGGAAACAGTCAGTATAATGAGTCTCTCTCTGTCGCTGCAGGCACCACAGCTCATGTGGGAATCAGTTTGTATGGGCGTGAGAGCCGCAGCGGACACCGTCATTTGGACAGCAGAGGAGCTTTCACACGCAACGCTCTCGACATCTTTCATATTGCCACAGACACCAGCCTGGGCAGCGTCTGGAAAATACGAATTTGGCATGACAACAAGGGTACTAATTTCAGCGTGCACACACAGCTGTCATCACAAAGCTGATTTTTGAACATACTTCTTGTAATCACCTTTTCTTGCCCCTCCCTTAGGTCTGTCCCCAGCATGGATGCTACAGTACGTCCTGGTCAAAGACTTGCAAACAGGAAGCAGCTACTACTTCCTGGCTGAGGAGTGGCTGTCAGTTGACAACGAGAGAACGGACGGACGAGTGGAGCTTGAGGTGGAGGCCTCAGGTAAGGAGCTACAACCAAATCGCCCATAGTAAATTTCCACTGATTGTTGATGCCATTAGGTTGATTCCATTGTTTTAACTCGTGCTTCCGTTAGAGGAGGCAGTGCTTCTTCAGCTGCCCCACCTCCTGCGCTGTGAGCTGCAGAGGGCGCTGTGTGAGAGTCACCTGTGGCTGTCGTTGTGGGAGAGACCCCCCCGCAGCCCTTTCACCCGCCTACAGAGGGCAACATGCTGTGCTGTGTTGCTGCAGCTCTTCCTTTTGGCCAACACACTATGGTACAGCATCGTGGTAGACAGGAGACACAGGTATGGGCATGTTTTTGTCTGTCTTCCCTATCTGCCTGTCCAAATGTAAAAAACAAATAATACAAACAGCTGAGTTGTTCTGACATTTGTATGCCGTCTTGTGCTGCAGCCTGCAGGCTGTGTCCAGGTTTGCTTCATTAAACGGAGAGACGGTGGCAGCAGGTGTGGTGACTTGTCTCATTGTCTATCCGCTCTACCTGCTCGTCTTCACGCTGTTCAGAATGAGCCGCAGCAAGGTAACACAAACTTGCCCCAAACTAGAACACAATCAAGGTTTTAAGTAGCTCCCATAGGTAATGTAAGGCTGAATATTTTCTCTTTTGCGTGATGTGTGCGTGTGCGTGTAAATGTTAGTGTGTGTCTGTTGAGCAGGTGCCACCACAAGTGGACCAGGAGTCAGTGGAGATTGATGACTTTCTGGACAACTCCATGGCTGGAAGTTCTTTCCTCTTTTTTAACGGCGAGGTAGGATCTCTGAGGAAAAGTTGGGGATCCAAAATTTGAAATTTGATTTAACCTCATGTATGTTTAACTGTCGGCCTAGTGATTTTTTTTTAAGATAAAAATGAATGGTGCAGTGAGGCGAGGAAACATTTTATGCTTTTCCCTCGTGAGATCATTAGCGTTTGTCTCTCTCTGCCTTTCTCTCCGTCTTTTCCATCCCTCTCTGTTTCTCAGACCAACTCAGAGGAAACCAATATTGACGTGCCCACTCCTTCAACCAAAAGGTGAGTTACCACTAATGAATCGGTAGGTAATACATGAGTTAGCTGATTGCACGAATGACATTTAAACTGTAGTTTCCAGCTGTCAGACAAAATGACGATAGAGAGAATAGAAGAATAAGAAACACAAAAAGAAGAGAGAATTAGTTTTAAATGTAGAACCAAAGTGTTTTTGTGTCAGCCTCTGTGATTATTAATTTTCACGACACAGCTATGAATCCAAGAAGCCATAGTTGTCTCAGTAGTTTGATGTAATTATGGCATCATTTTCACCCCCTGAGGAAGTCGATTGTTCTTTTTGGTTTTGAAAAAGACAAACAAAACTCCGAAGCTCATGAGAGAAGCTGAGTTATTTGCTGAATGCCAGACTGGTCATTTTGAGAATTTTTGTTTAGTTTAGTTTAGTTTTTTGTTTTGTTTTGCTTTTTGTTTTGTTTTGTTTTGTTTTCATAGCATATTCTGTCCAACCAAAATTAAAGAAAACATCCAAGACAAGCATTAAGGTGTTTATTCAGTTCCGAGGTGTTTTCTGCAAATCTGTGTAAATATTGTGCATTTAATGAGATACTACACTGTTTTCAAATATAAACAAACATTTCAAAAAATCTGACTAAAAAAATAATTGTTTCAATAAAAATAATCAACAAGAGTAATTGCAATGTTTATTTTAACAATTACCTTCTCTTTTTTGTTTGAAAAAGTTTGGAATGGGGCACCCGGTGGCTCAGTTGGTAGAGCAGGCGCCCCGTATACAGAGGCTATGTTCTTGCGCAGCGGACCCGGGTTTGATTCCACCTGTGGCCCTTTGCTGCATGTCATTCCCCCTCTCTCTGCCCTGTTTCCTGTCCACTCTTCAGCTGTCCTGTATATAAATGCACAAAAGCCCCAAAAAATATCTTAAAAAAAAAAAAAGAAAAGAAAAAGTTTGGAATATTTACCCCACACACACCAGACTTTTTAGTTTTATTTGTGTCGACATTCTGAAGGTTTCTCCACAGGGGTTTGTTTATATATCATTCAGAGCCTGATATAAGGAACAGTTTATTCTAAAATCAAGGCAAGAGTTATTTTTTCATGACTGTTGACTGTATTTTCCTATTTATGGAATGATTAAAAGAGATACCCAAATTTCTCTCTGTAAAATTCTTTGACTGTAATATGTCAACAAAATCACACGATAATTTTGAACTTGCCATTATCCAATGTTCATAATTCTTCATGGAAATCTATGTAAATTGGTGCATTTTTCATTAGATAATGTCTCATTATAGTATACTTAGACATAACATTTTAAAATTGTCTTTTTTGTACCTAAACAAACTTCTCAAACAAGACAAAGCAAGCTTCTTTCGCTCTGTGTTTCAGTGTGGAGAGTTGGGGCATGGAGGAGGAGGAGATGGAGGATCAGGATTTGCCCGAGCTGTTGAGTGACGTGTCTGTGGTGGGAGGGGTGGGGCATGGGGCGGGGCTGCCCAGGCTAAAGAGGGGTCAAGGGAGCAGGCACCTGGGTGTTGACATGTCCTTCAACCCTGATGATGAGGAGGGGACGGATCAACGCAACAAATATTTTACCTCCTCAGGTAGCCGAAGGCGGGAGACTTTTCAAGCTAAAAGATGTTCTTAAAATTTTAATTTCAAATTCATGTAAACCAGAGTTTCTCAGCTTTTCAGTGGTATCACGTCTGTCTTGTTGTTTTTTTCTACTTTTGTATGTAGTTAATGAAGAGGATTTTGTTAATATTTGTATTTTGTTTCATGTTAATATCTATGTTAAATTTCTTTTTTTTTTTAAATCTTGTTTTCAACATTTGTACTGCTTGCTTTTGCTTGTTTGTTCCGTACTTTTAAACAGCAGAAGTTACTTTGGCATCAATGTCCTTTGTTATGATTCATTAACCATTCTATTCATGGTGTGAACTTTTTTGAACACATCTACTTAGTAAATATAGATCCCAAAGACAACAGGAATTACCTTGTTTTCACTGAAAATGCTTCGGATATAAATGGTTTTGACTTGCTTAGAAAAGGTTAAATGTTGACAAAAATTTATTTTTAAGGCTAATACATCCCAGTCCAGCTTCTAAAAAAATCTTTTGAGTTCCTGTTTGAATTCACTGTAAATAAATAAGTAACTAAATACAGATTTTTACAGAGGGATTTTTAATGGTAAATTCATCCATTCTCAGACCAAGTAAATGTAAAATTAAGATTTCAAGTAGATCAGGCTGAAACTTTAGCATCTCCTGAATCAAATAATGTTTGCACCTTGCTAGAATGAATTTAAGGGGGGAAAAAAACACAGAAGAGGTTTTAAGGGTTGATGTCTTTTCCAGTGGATGTTTAGTTGTGTCTTTACACTGTCACTGTGAAATGAAAAGCTTAAGTCCAAAATGTTGCTTTCTTCTCCCAGACGAGGATCTGATCAAACACATCCTGACTGATGGACAAAACTTCTTCCCTCAAGCAGATGAAAGTGAGATGGCTGACCTGTAAGTTTGATCACTTCTCTCTGTTCTGTTTTGAAAGGATTCACCAGCTTTACTGGGTACTTTCTGGTATTTGCAGCGGCTTAATTTTACTTTGTTTGTGTGCGTCTGTGTGTGTGTGTGTGTGTGTGTGCGTGTTAGATCGAGCCTTCTGTGCGATAAGACTGAAGTGATTATCCTCCCGAAGCTGAATGAGCCTCTTCCTCTAGAGTCTTTGAGAAGAGACCCACCAAAAACTGCTTTCTCCTCAAACACAGGTGTGTGTGTGTGTATGTACTTTGTGTTGTGGGTGGGGATGGGAGTGGCGAGGGTGGGGTTTATTTTTTTTTAATTCCTTCACCCTCAACCTTCCTCTCCCCTCTCCAGTCGTGACGGACGTGTGTCGTCCCAGGCGGTTTCCTCCCTGGTGTGGACGTGCTGCCCTGTGGGGCAGCTGGGCTGGGATCGCTCTAGCCAGTGGTGTCTCGATTTGGGCGGGTCAGGGGTTCAGTCAAAGTGTCGCCATGATGTGGCTCATTTCCTGTTTTGCCAGTTTCCTGTGTTCCTGCATGCTGTTGGAGCCCATTAAGGTACAAACACGGTATTCTCATGGATGCTATTTAACACAATAACAGCTTTTTAAATTTGCAGTGTACTACTTTAGTTTTATTTAAAAGTGCACCACTCAGTACTTGTAGACCAGCAATTGTTCAAATGACTGTGTAATTTAAAAGCTATCTCCTGTATGACACATAAATTATCACATTATTCTGCCTCTCAATTCCACAGAGCGCTTTGGCATCTTTTAGCCTGTTTTTTGTTTTTGCCAGGGACCGACTGATATGGGAGTTGGGGCTGATGCTGATATTAAGGATTATAAAAAATCCAATATAACGGCCGATATTCTATGTATAATATTTTGAATGTGATTGTGAAATACTTGTGACAAAGATATGTAATGAAGGCAGGATATCTAAAGAACTTTCTTCCAAATATTAGAGCACTGAACAGTAAATGCTTCACTTGTTTCCAATTAAATAATGGACCGCCCTCTGCTGGACTTACTACAAAATAACACCATTTTAAATTACTATTCCAAGCATTTTTTCCAGCCATATAAAACTGTTTAATGTCAGCATATATTGAAGAACATATGCGCTGATACCGATAGATTGCAGTAGGTCAATATCAGCAGATACTATCAACAAACCAACATATTGGTCCGGCCCTTGTTTTTGCAGCTTGCAAGTGCAGTTTTGATTCACTCTAAATATGTACAAATTATAAAATGTTCACCATGGCAAATTTATTAGTTGATAATATTGCATAGAGTTAGAGATTTTTGCATTGCCCTCATGTGGCCAAATAACTCTTCTGATACAAAAAACACATATTACAATGGCTTTTATACCATTGAAACTCTGATTCACACACACTTGAATGTGCGACTTCAAGCTGAAAAACTGTTCCTTTGTTTCTGAATGTTGTACTTACAGTAAACTGCACACAGCCCATTTGACTATAGTAAGATCCTGTGTCTATATATAATTCTTTACTAAATGAAAAGTGCAAGGAGGATGCTGGGGAACTGGGAGATGAGGCACTTGTGAGGTCAGAAGACAAACTCTGCGTGTCAAGTTTATGAAGTGCATGGTGATGAAAGCACTAAACTCTGTTTCCAGGCTGATTTGCTCCCGCAAATGGGCTTTTCTGTCTCTGTCATGATGAGTTTCTGTCTGAACTATCATAAAACATATAATTAATGAGTGTGGTCCAATTTAATATATTATTCAATCAATCAATCAAACTTTATATATATAGCACTATTCATACATAAAAGAAATGCAACCCATAGTGCTTTACAAAAAAAAATATTGGGTGCCTGAAAAAGAGTGAAAGTGAAAGTGAGAATTTCAACGAGAAGCGCCTAAAGCAGCTGTACAAAAAAAGTCAAAGAGCTCTGAAAAAGACGCTGGCTGCAGCATTTTTTCTCTAGGCGGCCTCATGCTGCTGAAGACTCTCTCTTCTTATTGAGAACAAATGAAAAAAGATGCTGACGCTCTGAAAAACGTTAAATGGACACAGCCCCTAAATTCCTATTTTGCTGAGGTTTTCATATGTTCATTTCAGCTGATCAGTCTGAATAAACAGTCAAAAAGCTCCTTAGTTTTAGAGTTCCCAAACCCTGACAGCTCCTTCTTTGTCCTGCAGGTGTTGTGTGAGGCAGTTTATTACGCAGTGTTTGTGCATCGCCTGCGTCCAGAGGACCAGGATGTGCTGGTGGAGTTCCCCCGGGTGGAAAGAGTTGTCCAACGTGTCCCCAGAGTGAGACCACCGCAGGGCTTTGCTCTGTCTCAGGCTCGACATCAAGCCCGCAAGGTCCACATGCTGCACAGCATGCTAAAGGTGAGTCGGAGGACACACAGATGTACACAGAGAATGTGTTTGAGAGGTTTAGAGGTTGATTTCTTGTTTGTAAAAATAATAATTTGGTTTCTCGATTTCAGAATTTCCTGGTTTACATGTTTTTCTTGTTGGTGGTGTTGCTCATCAACTACTCGGACTCGGCCAAAGACACACTCAGCCTGAGACTGCGCACTCAGCTGCAGCGAGCATTACACACACCTGAGTACCACACCATCAGCAGGTACACACATACACACACAGCCTTGTACTTTATGGGGCCCTATTATTGACATAATGTAACTGAATGCCTAACCTCGACCCTCCTTGTAGTCCCAACCATAATACCAACCCTAACCCTAAAACAGTATTAACCCTTAAACATATGTTTACAGCTGTGGAGCTCAGCATTTGGGCCCCACAAAGCTGGTTGGACCCTACAAGCATAGTGAGCTCCCAATTTTCAGACCACACAAATATAGTAAACCAGATCACAGACCCATTGGCAGATGCGAACTTGACCATGCTTCAAGATAATGTGGTATTCCATTCAATGGGAATGTTTTTCTTAAATGGTGTTTCTTGAGAATAACATTTTATTTTTCGAGGGAACCGCCTGCTCATAAAACTCGCTGAAATTTTCAACAAACAGTGTGTGAAGTCCTTAAAAATATTTCTGTGCGGCTTTCATCACTGAGCCCCAGTTTTCCTGTTATGTGCTTGTGAGAGCTGACCTGGATTGACCTGTTATTGTATTCAAACTGATAAAGAGCAAAAATCGAAAAAAACAATCGAGCTGTGTCCATAACTCTTGTTTATTTAAATTGAAGCAGACCCAGTGTGTCTCTGCTGTCACAAACATTCTGTAAGATGTTTTCAGGTTTGTCAAGTCTGTAATGTGACAGTGTGACAGCTGCTCAGTAAAGGTTTTTCTTCCTTTTTCCTTTAAGTCGAGATGATGTTCTCATATGGCTGAATGAGTCCCTGCTGCCACGGCTCCTGCATGACTCCGCCCTCTTGAGAGACACAGGAAGTGTGTTACTCGGCACAGTGAGGCTCCGTCAAATCCGTGACACGCAGGGTGAGACTGAAATTTGGTCGAAGTGCGGAAACTTTGGCTCACTGATCCGACAAACGTATTGAGTCCCTACACATGAAAAATACATTTTTATGTTTTACTTTGTTTTTTGAGTCACAAAATGTTTAACATCACAAGTACTCCCATTTCTAAACATCTTCAACTTATTCTCTTTCATGTTTGAATAAACTCCTCTGTGGAAATTTATCTTGTTGCAGATCACAGTGTTTGGGGGAAGAACTTTGTGACATCTCAGATTACAGATGCTGGGAATGTGACTGCTTTAGGAGCTTACAACACAAACAGGTAAGTTGAAAACCATTAACAGGGCAGGATTTAAATTCCGTAGGTCAGATTCAGAATCTAATATCTGATAATTATATCATGTCAGTATCCTCTCCTCCCCTCTCTCTCCCTCCAGGGTGTGGCATTTAGGTCAGATGTGGGTGAATAGCAGCGAAGGTGTCATCCACCAGCTGAACAGAAGCCTGGAGGCGTCTTCTTCCTTCTTACAGCAGCTGCAGCAGCTGCACTGGCTCGACTACAGGTAGTGAACACAGAAAGACAGAACTGTGAATTAGGGCCCAACTGATATGAGATTTTTGGGGCAGATGCCGACAACGACATTAGGGAGTAACAAAATTCTGATACCCAATATATCGGCCGATATTCTATATGTAATGTTTTAAATGTGGTTATCAAATACGTGTGACAAAGATATGTAATGAAGGCAGGATATCTTACAAACTTTTTTTATTCCTAACCACATTGCACCAAACAGTTAACAGTTCACTTCTTACCCATTAAATAAGGGACCGCCCTATGCTAGACAAATTATGTGATGACACCATTTTAAATCACTTGTCTAAGTATATTTTTCAGCCTTAAAAAAGTAGTTTTAATATTGGCACTTATCAGACAACAAATATGCTGATACCGATACATCTGCAATAGGCCAATATCGGCCAATAATATTGGTAAACCAATATATCGGTCGAGCCCGACTGTGAATGTTAGAAAAACCTCCTAAAAACATACTTCATTCAAGGCAATAAAATCAAAAAAGACTATATTATGTAGTATTATAATCCCATTATGTTTACTTTTTGTGATCTACATGCATGCTCACTGATCTCAGTGGTCAGGTTGTTCCAGAGTTCCAGAGATATTCCATCTGTGTGCAAACAGTTTCACAATATTTAAATAAAACAGTGTCATCATGCAGACTGGTTGGTTTATAAATCTGGAGTGGAATTTAATTCTCCTTCAAATACAAGTTGGTCTTAGAGCCTACAGTTATTCAAATAATGTATAATAAAATAACTTAAGTATTAAAAGAAAAACAGTAAAGAATGTTAAGAATGTTGGCCATCCTTTAACAATAGTTTTGAAAGAAATAACCAAAACTTCATTCCTTTTAAAACCACAATTGGTGTTAAGTTGCAAATATTCAGAGTTGAGCAGCATAAAGTCAATAGGAAGTGGGTAATGAAAATTGATTCCAGAACTCATTATCGTCCATTAAGTGTGTATTTGTTTGTGTGTCTTCATAGGACCCGTGCTCTGTTTGTGGAGTTCTCGCTCTACAACATCAACACAAACCTCCTGGCAGTCTTCTCCTTCCTGTTTGAGTTTCCAGTTTCTGAGCGTGCGCAGTCCAGCTTAGACCTCCTCATCATCACTCTGTGGCCAATCACAGGCTTGGACCTGCAGCTGCTTCTCATGGTAACAACCCCACAGACACAGACAATTATGCAAAACCACACCTGAATCCTTTCTTGTCCTCAGCTGTGTTTTTTTTGGGTGGTTTAACTGCACGTTTAATTTTGTGGTTTCCTGTTTTCCAGATCATCCTCCTTGCCCTGGTCTTGTATTTCCTGGTGCGAGGGGTCTTGGGCTTCCTCAGAGAAGGCTCTGCGTACTTAATGTCAGCCTGGAGACTCCTGGGCATCTGTAAACTGGCTCTGGCGGCGTCTGTGTGCGGCCTGCACCTCAGCTGCTGCACCATGGCCAAGCAGCAGTGGGCGTCGTACCTAAAGCACCCGCTGGACGGTTTCACTGACTTTTACCCGCTCGCCAGACAGAGTCAGATGTACACAGCCTTGTCCGCCTTGCTGCTGTTCATACTGGTGCTCAAGGTAAAAGAGAAAGACCAAGGAAAGCAGGGCTAACTGTAAACATATAAAAAATAAATCTTGGTTGTCAAATTTGTTAGACATTTTTAAAGAAAAACATCTACAGTAGGAGCAGATGAGCTTGGAGGTGAGAGCCACAAAGAGGAGAGTGAAGTCATTAAGAACTGAGGTATTGATAAAGAGACCTGACACACTGATGGTCGCCCATCAGTCGGTCTGTGTTGTGGACTGCGACTGCTGGTCTGGAGACTGATTTCATGTTAGTTGGCTGTCTGCTGTATATTTTGTGTGTGTGTGTGTGAGTATAGGTGCTATTTATTGGCTAAAGACTCAGGCAGCGTGAGGCTGCTGGTTTTTTGGTGTTGGTTTGGTGTGTCAGCAGCTTACATGTTGCAGAGTTTGGTCTTTTCTTGTAGTTAAGGGACATTAAGGAAGTAGGAAAAATGCTAGATGCATCCTAATACAGAAACTAATCGAGTAAAATGTGTTTTAGCAAAATCATCTGTCAAGTGAATGTACAATAAAGACTGCAATGTTAAAACAGCTACAGTATAAGTGATGGACAAGACTCAAGTTATAATTTATTGGAGTTTCCATTTAACGCCAACAGAAAATGATTTTTCATATATTTTTTAGCAGCTTCTCACTTTCTCAAACACTTTTTTGCTCTCTGAACTCCTCCCTCCCTCTCTGACCCTCCAGGCGTCCCACCAGTTGCGGTTCCTCAGAGAGTGGGCTGTGTTTGGCCGAGCTCTGCGGCGCTCAGTCTGGGAGCTGCTGGGAGTCGCTCTGGCGTTACTGCTGCTGGTGCTGGCTTACTCTCACACAGGACACCTGGTCAGACTTCCTCTCTTGTTTGTTCATCTCTTATGAGTGCTTATGTTTAGTCTGTCCAGAAAATGTTTGTTGTCCTACAGTCTTTCTTTCCAGGAGCAGCAGAAATTATTTCTGACTTTTGACTTAGGCACAGTTGCGTGATACAACCTCAACTGTAATCAAGGAATTTAAGTAAAAAATTTTCAGTGCCAAAAGAAAACTCTCAGCTGTATATGTAGAGACACAGTGTAATCCAGCAGATTATTTTTCTCTTTTATTTGACCAGTTTTAACCAGAATGTTGCCCTACGATATAGTCTCACTTTATTAGATAGATCCACCATAATGACGAAAATAACTGTTACATGAACGACATTAACAGAAGAAAGAGGATTGAAAAAAAGGGGAAACTGGAGAATATATAAAAATACATGACAATGTAATATTTTAATACATAAAAATGAACTTTTTTTTTTAACAAAGAGAAAAATACTACTCAAGGTATCAAGGTAATGTATTCACCCTTGTGAAATATATGGTTGCACAACAAATTGAATGTTTGCAGTCCTTAATGGTTCACTAATATAACTAGAATACGAAAAAACATTGAATGTGTTTACATGTACTTGAGTATCCTGGTTATTTGTTGTTTTTGAAGTATCCCGTTTTTGTGTTTGTGCATATAAACATAACCTCCCTGTTGAGAAACCCGATTTTGCTACCTAAAGTACTGCGAAAGGAAATGGGATACTGTAGCATTATACGCCTTCCCCGGTTTCTGACAGCTGCCAACTACCTGCAGAGGCGTGGCCTCATCTAAGTGACATACTGGAAGAATAAACATGGCAACACAAAGGAGAGCGTCTCACCTCTGGAACAACGAAGAAACTGAGTCTTGTCTTTCAGTTATGAAAGAGTGAAATATAATTGGAAGTTTAGATGGGAGAAAGCATTGAAACGCAGATCTATTCAAGTCAGGACGCCACCATACGCCTACACGTATGGTGGAGTAATTTGCGTCACTGAAAAATACTGAAGGCGCCTGCGCAAATAAATAAAATTAGCGAATGTTGGCGTGCTAACATTCAAACATGACACATCAATTTTATTTTCACAACTTGAATACCAAACTGTTGAATGTGATGGTCTTGAAATAACTAAGTAACATCTTGTGGCTTTTTAAAGATTGAATGACTCACTATTTTCAATTAAAAAACGAAATTAAATTGTGCGTTTTAATTTAGTTTGTATGTCACACACGTTGAAGCACATGGTTATGTTTCTGAGCCTGTGATCATTGGCACAAGGTAGATTTTTGCTGCTGCTGCTTATTGGCCTGTTTACATTTTGTCATTTGATTTTTCAGTAACACTTAACGCATCCAACTATAATGCATTATGAACATACTTACAATGTGTCAGGTTAGGGTTAACCCTAACCATAACCACATGTAATGCATTATAAGTGTGTTCATAATGTGTTACAATGTGTTATATATGTGTGTAATGTGTTATAAAGCATTATAGAGACAGGCTTCATATAAAGTGTTACCAGTTTTTCTTTTTTGTAAATCCTGGCTGTGCTTTTCTAATGCTTCCACTGTATTTGATTTGTCCAATATTCCCTGGGAAGTAAAGCAAGGAATCAACTGTTTTAAACTTTCCTGCTTCTGTCTCCTTCCTTTCAGCTCTTCCACTCTGTACTGGACGGCTACGGCAGCGTGACCTCTGCCTGTCTGTCTTTGTTGGGTGCCGGCGGACGTGGTCTGCTCTCATGGCGTCCTGGCTGGACAATTACGGGTCCATCTAGCACCGTCTTCACGCTGGTGTTCCATGCCAGCTTCGCCATCCTTAGGCTGATTTTCCTGTGGTTGGTTACATCAGTGTTACTGAGGAACTACCGGCGGGCACGAGCAGAGCTGTACCGTCCAGCTGTGGATCTCCAAGACTATGAGATGGTCGAGCTGTTCCTTAGACGACTTAAAATGTGGATGGGACTCAGCAGGGCCAAGGAGGTACATTTCCTGTTTGATATCTACAGCTTCCGTGGCAGTGTCGCGGATATTACGATGACAAAGTATTGATTTTAGATGACAATTAATTGATTGGTGGCTACATCTCTGTTACAAGGGTAATAGGTAATCCTCTCTTTTCCTCTCTTCTCAGTTTCGTCATAAGGTGCGTTTCGAGGGGATGGAGCTGCCACCGTCCCGTTCCTCCTCCACCAGTGACTGTAAGTCCCTGTGCTTGCCACCACTGGACGGTCCTGACTCCCCTCCCACCCCGGATAGCATTGACGCTGGCTCTGAGGCCTCGTGGCGCCCGGCCTCCTCCAGCCCCTGCAGTCTGACAGAAGCGCCGGGGATCAGCCTGGGCCTCGGGCTCGGCCTAGGTTTGGGGCTCAGCCCAGGAGTGGTGATGGGAAGTACCAGCTGGAGGGAGAGGGCAGAGACTGAGGCCTCTCTGAGGAGGCTCCTCCCCACCCTGGATGCCCTGCTGCAACAGCTTGACCGTGTTACCATGGCAACAGAGGACCTTTACTACATGGAGTGCAGACTAGAGCGTGCTCAGAAAAGAAGGAGGCTTAAAGGACGAGAAAGAGGAGGCAGTGGTCAGGGAGGGAGGAGTGAGGCAGTACAGAGAGGAAAGGGGGAGGACAAGGACTCTGCTGGATGGAGACAACGGAAGACTGGCAAAGACAAACAGAAAGTGAGCAAAAAGGGGAAAAAGACTAGTAAAAGTGAACTTCCAATGGATGGCGGAAGCACTGCTGCCAACCCCAAAAAGACTCCAGTAGTCACACCTGTTCCCTTTCTAAAGGCCAAACCAACTTCTGCCACAACTCATACACCTGCTCCTCAGTCGTCAGTCAAACCTGCAGTCAGTGCACCTCCACCTACACCAGTCATAGATAAATCTGCCTCAGA
Source organism: Naso brachycentron (assembly GCA_029874485.1). Classification (NCBI taxonomy): domain Eukaryota; kingdom Metazoa; phylum Chordata; class Actinopteri; order Acanthuriformes; family Acanthuridae; genus Naso; species Naso brachycentron. The sequence goes on from JAQFJA010000020.1 coordinate 21,645,291, forward strand.
CTCCTCCTGTCTCCCTGTCTCAGCAAACACTCCCCAATCCAACATCCCACTGCCTAAAACACAGACTGCACCTCCATGTACCCCTTCCATGCCTTCTACTCCTGCCCCTGCACCCATTAGCCGGGACAGGGACCCCCACACAGAGAAAGAATCCTTCCCCTCCTCCAGTCTGTTCAACCACCCAGCTCACACTACCACCATCCCCACACGCAAGAGAAAACGCAAACCCCCACCCCTCAAAAACAAGGTGCACCCCAACCTGGACAGGCAAGGCCCTGGACACCCCAAATCCTGAGGACTCAGGACAGACAGATGAACAGAAATGAAAAGTTAAGCAAAGGAGCGTGAAAGTGAGTGTTGGGTTAAGGACGAGAGGAGGACCGGGGCAGCTGGTTTTGTCCCCAGATGCCTCCTCTCTAAACCCAGAGAAAAGAGACAATATTGGATGGGAGAGAAAAAGAACCACGCACAGACAAACACAAGAAGGATCACAGAGACCAACAGTTTGGGGTCATGAAAGCTGAACAGAAAGCAATAAAGTAAGACTTTGCAGGTTTATAAGCAGTGATCCGTCCAAATCCCAGTTCAGTTCTCTCAGAAACACGGTGCAGGCACCGATGCTATCTGAGCTGGTTTAGTAAGCAATGTAAAGGTCAACATTGAAACCAAAAATACTTTTTGTCCTTTTTTCCCCAGATTAAACCCGACCCCATGTGTCCCTGGAGGCCACATGGGGTCACTGACAGGAGCACATGAACGTGCTCACCTGAGGACTTTACCAACTGAATGCAGACGATGCAGTCAGTCTTTTTGTGTATCACAGAAAATTGTGTCCATTTCTCAGTTATGTTGTCTACATATGTTTTATATTTTATATTTCGGTCACCATGGGTACTTTTTGTGGCCTGTCTGAAGATTAGACATGTTGTATGGACCCACAGATATACGCACATGCAGGTATACACATGCATAGAATTAACACTGTAGGCACAGAGGCGCTCATTGTAATGAAGCGCACACTTAAGCCCTATGAGGTACAAGAGAGAACTAAATCAAGCTTACACTCACACACACACACACAAATACACAGTCAAGATTGTTGGGATCCCAGCCGGTTCTTCAGGGTGCAGATGTAACAGCCAAGTGAGAAGAAATGAAAAAGATGCAAAGATAAAGGAAAGAGATGAGTGGAGATAAGGAGGTGCTAGCAAGTGTTAGCAAGAAGAGGGAAAGAAGAAAAGCATAAAAAGGATTCTTAGAGATGTTTGCTCATAGAAAAAAATTAAGAAGACAAGAAGGATTTGCCTCGGCTTATGCAGGACTGAACATTTCCACACGTTCTCCATCGTAAAGCTACAGTGACTCCCAGTCTGTGTTGTATTCAATATGGTCATGTTTTAAAAGCACTTTTGTTCAGATGTAGACTGCTTCTGGGCGAGGTTTGGTGGAATCATTATGTAATAAGCTTGGTGTCCAAAACCAACAGAGAAAGCTTCACTCATACTGTATCTTAGCTGTAAACGTTGCCAAAGCTTTTTCATCACTTATGCAGTTTTACCATGCCAAGTAATTCATTCGTTTTGTACTTAGCACTTTATTTCCTAATGGAGCTGATACCCAATGCCATATTTAACTCTTCTGTGCCAAGTTTTAAATTCATATCTTAGCAGCTACAATGTAGAAACATCCTAATAAGTATTATCAATGTGTTGAAGCCATAGCTAGTAGTTGTGTTTATACGTTTTTCTGCTCGTGGTACTTTTGTTGTTGTTTTGTGTTTTATGTTTCTTAATTTGATCATCATATGTACTTCCTGTGTCCAGTGGGCAGATCTCAGGGAACCCACCCACCCCCTACCCCCCAATTCCTGGAAAGGCAACCAGGAAAACCAAAACAGGGGGCAAAGGTGTTTTTAATCATCTAAGAAAATTTGAATATGTGGTCAAATTTTGCCACTGACTTTGAATTTTAGCCTGTTTCAGACTTCAGCTTCCATTTATCAGCAAAAAACTGGGAAGTTAATAATTTACGCTCTGTTTACATGGGTTTTTTAAAAGAAAATTAAAAGGAGGCCATGTTGCAAAAGCTACTATCAGGCGTGCCAAAGAGTGAGTGAGGCCAGTTTTTCTCGCTCTTCCTCTAAAAACTCTGTTACACAACATAAAGCAAAACATCAACATCCTAAATAATTTTATTTTGAAACATTACCACACCTTTTTCCTGCCCAAGATGTTGCATGAGAGTCTCAGAAGTTTCAGGATCTCAGAAAAAGACCCCACATCATCTGCATGTGTACATTTCTGTAAATATTGGTGCTTTTTGATGTATATATTTTTGCTTTTCATGATCAGTATTGTTTATGAGCTGCAGTGGCATAAGCATAGGTCAAGCACTGGTGTTGCAAACCCCAAAGTTTTACATTTCTCCAGTCTAACTGAAGCACTACAGCCAAAGCTATCAATGTATTTAAGATAAATCTTTATTCACAATATGCCACTTACAAACCACAGGAGGTGACGCCTCCACTGGCCGTCATGTTCCTGCTCTGTGTACGGTGTGTTAACAAGATAAAACCAAAGCCCACCTTGTAGTCTTCTAGCTGTCTGTTCGTGCTGTGCGATGCATTTTGTTTTAAAATGGATTCATCTTTGAAAAAAAATTGCTCTTCTTTGTATCTCATCTGTATTTTGCAGTTGTAGCACTTCTCTTGCTTTTGCACTTGACAAAGTCAAATAAAGAGTTTGACAGCTGAACTCTGGGTAATGAAA
>JAQFJA010000020.1:21652489-21664037 GCA_029874485.1 Naso brachycentron
GTACAAACAGAAGGTCTTTGCACAAATATAAATTCATTTCTCACTTAAAAATAAAGGAAAACACTGAAATTTTGCTTTGTTGCAGAGAAAGAAGAGCAGATTGATTTCCAACTCTGTCCATTAAATGTGCAGCCAGAGCCAGAAGACAGTTAGCTTAGCATAGCATTGGAGTAAAAACAATGTTTTGAAATTACCAAACAAGATATTCTGTTTGAGTTAAGGAGTCTTAGAGCTGACTGGTATCCAGATTTTGTTGTCTTGAGTCAGACTAGCTGTCTGTCCTTATGCTAAGCTAAGTTAACCGGCTGCTGGCTAAAATTTATTGATTGAACAGATATGACAGGTCCTCTATCATTTCATGTAACTCTGTACAAAAGTTAAAATTATATTTCCCTTAATGTCAAACTATTTCTTTAAAACATTTTATGGGGAAAACAATATTTTGGTCTTTGGATCTTACACTGAAATATGAGATAAGTTTGTCTTTCTCTGCTGACATTTTTAACTTAAAGCATAGGGGATCTAGTGAAAGCCATGTGATGATTAACTTCCAGTTTGTGCTGGCAGACCACTGTTTTGTGCAAGTGGGAAGAAATACACTACCCCAGGCGTTTTCTGGAGGGGGGAGGTGTGGGGGCACACATGTGGTGGACAGTACCTGCCCAGGAAATGCTCCTGTGCAACCTGCCAGGGGCCGGAGGGCCCGAGGGGGCACAGCCCCAACCCAGAGACCATAGAGAGCCGCCCACTGCAGGCAGGACGCCAGAGGGGAGGTTGGTGGCATGTGAGGCCACATAACACACCGCAGCCAATCACAAACCGGCAGGGTGGTGAAGATGAAAAACATTAAAACAAACTAATCAGAACAAGAAAACATCTCCAAGGCAAAGAGAAAAATGCTAAAATGTAGAGATGAGATGATGACATAAAGAAAGAGGAAATCGGAAGATGAATATTTGGAGGCAGATGAGTCCCAGACAAAGAGAGAAAATGAAGGCAGGGCAAAAAGAAAAAGACATTTGACAAATGAAACAAATGCATGTCAAAGCACTGATCTTTGACAACTGACGATCACAGACCTGAGCAAATAAATGCTGGCCTATTGATTTATTTCAGGTCCAAACAGAGATTTTACAGACAATTTGGCACTTATCTCAGCCCAGGACAGGCAGTCAGTCAGACAGAAGGGATGCATTCATGCATAATGTCACGCTGATGTTGAGTATATTATGATTTTTTGCTCTGCAGCTGAATATTCTAGTTGTTCTATTGTGTTTGGGTTTTTTTTTTTGGCTGGTAACACAAAATTTTTTGATCCTAACATTTTGGGACAAAAACCTTAACTGCACTGATCACTTTAGACCGTCAACACACATCAACAAGATAGAGGAGCTTCTCTCCTCAGACCTCTTAGGCTGTTTCGCACCTGTGTTGGAGCGTTGGATCAGGTTTGGCTTCCCTCCGAGGCTGCTGTGTGTTTGGGTCAGGGGCTCAAGGTTGGGGGCTGGTGCGGGAGCAGCGGTGCTGGCGGGAGCACTGGCTGTCTGGGTGGGAGGCTCCTTCACTCCCTCCATGGCCATGAGGACAGTGGAAAGCTCCTGCAAAGGCATGTTGCCCAGCTCAGAGGAGAAGGGACTGGGTGGGTTCTCCAGACACATCAGCCAGCTTGTGTTGCCTGTGATGGCGGACAGAGAGGGAGATACATGCATTAGACCACTGAGCTGCTGTTCTGAGGAGTGACTGATAAGTTCATGGCCTATGGTAGGAGGAGATGAGTTATACATATCCTGGTGAATGCACAAGCAGTTTAACTATTTGAGTGATTGTGCAAAGTTTTAGGTTAATAACTTTTGTGGTAATTTCTATTTCTGTTAGAGGACATGGACAACATCTGCCTTCAAGCAGTCATCCAAGAAAGCAGGTTCGAACTCATCCAACACCTGATCTGCACCCTCAGACTACGACCTCTTCCCCAAGACAAAGAAGGAGCTCAGTGGTTGCCAATCTTAAAGTGTTAAACTGAAGTAAATGGACTACGTTTAAAAATAAAAGTGCTAGGTTTTCTAAAACTGACTCATTCTAACACTTACTAAAGGTGCTTTTGATTATTTGAGCCCATTCACAACAAACGAAGCATCACAAATACAAATTTACTTTCCCATTTTCCTCGAGGCCCACACTAACATTATTTCACATCATCAGAAAAGAATGAAAGTCAACTTGCAAAGACTTGAAATGTATATTTGTATTTTTATCAAATTTAATTCTGTCATTGTCTTCAAGTGGTTCAGCTAAAGCAGGGATTCTTCCCTTGCTACTACCTTCACGCATCAGACAGACATCTAACATTTGTGGCTGCTCTGCTGAAAAACACTGAATGAACTTTGAAAGTAGTTATTTTACTGAATTTGAAATACAGCAACAGCCAAATCTATCAGAATGCTCTTGAGTTAAAAAATGAAACAAAACAAAACAAAACAAAAAAATTCTTTAAATGAAACAACAACAAAAGCAGCCTGTGGGTTAATTGTTATGGACTAATAACCTTGTGCAGTTTTCAAGGTGCTACAAGTTAATTTTCATTTTGTCCAGCAGCAAACTGAAGCAAAAGGCAGTTTGAAGGGCACAAATCAACACAAAGCACAGCTGGAGTGTGTCATAAAATACTGTTTTGTTTTCTCGCCTGTAGTTAGTTTTTGTTAGTTAACTGTTATGGTGTTGTGTTAATAATGAGTTTGACAATAACAGGAAAACCAAAATCAACCTCCAAGCTTAACCTCCTTTGAATAATAAAACAACAGCCTCAAGGACTCTGTTTTCATTCTTCTGTTGATGGAAAGCTTGGTTTGCATACCAGACGGCCTCCGGATGAAGATCTCCGCCCAGCCCTGTGTAAGCATAGGGACAAACTCAGCCAGGCTTGGGTTGTCTTTGAGGGGCGGGGGAGCAGACGGGGCAGCCGACATGGCGGATGGAGGACCCAGACCGTCCAGGTTGGAACTGGAGGGGGGAGACAGTGGAGCGGCTAACTCGCCCTCAGAGGGGGACACCAGAGGACTGAGACTCTGCGCAGGGCCAGCACGTAGGGCGTGGCCTCCTGCAACACACACAGAGAAAGGTCCTCCTCATTATTTGGCAGTTCTTCTCCTCATATTATATTCAGGTCAGTCTGAGAGTAAAGGCTCATGTGATTGGATTATCTTTTTTTTTTCATGGTCACCTATGATACCTGTGAAGAAAAAAACATGCTAAGTTTGCTACAAACATCAACATACTTAAAATACAGCAGTTGGACAATATGTAGGCAGCAAAATCTTACTATGGCACCTTCTGTCACACAGATCAACCAAAGAGAAAATCCACTCAGATATTAATGCTTTGTAGATCGCAGCAAGGCAGTACAATTTTGAGTCCCATTTTTCTTTTGGATGAACTTTGACTCAATGTAGAGTAATGATAAATAATGCCACTAATCTTCACTGAATGAAATGCATGAGGAGCAGAGAGGAGTAGAGTGGGCTGCAGTGAACGACGATAAGATAACATCGGCAGGCGAAGATAAAAGCATGGTGGCAAATCTGTAGAGAATAACTGCAATTTCATGTTATTCTTCCTCTAAAGACAGCAGGAGCTCTTTTTACCTGAACTTCAAAAGATGCTTCAAAAACAGACTTTGAAAAAGTAGCCCTCTTAGCCTGTTAGCCAAATGTTTGAAGAGAATGGCTACATGTATTCTACAAGAACGTTTGTATGATCTAAGGTATTTCAGTACTGTCCCACAAACATATAAAGTTCTCAACGAACAACAACAGTTTTAGTAAAACCAAAGTTGTTGTCTATAACAATGAGAGAGATGCTAGTGTGTTATGGGATGCTCCAAGCGCCTGAATATTTACCTGACATGGAGCGGACTCGTATGCGTGTGGCTCTGTTGTGCTGCTGGCTCGACTGGGACTCAAGCTTGGCTGGAGCCTCTTTTGTTATTCGGGTATGTAGCGATGGATCTGACCTGCAGGACGAGGAAAGAGAAGTGATTACAAAGCAGCAAACCAGATTAAGAGTCCACAGCCATGCTAGCAACACTTTAAGGCAGTACTAAAGCATAGCGTCACTTTGAGCTAAATGCTAACATCAACATTCTATGCTAACATGCTCAAGTTTAGCAGGTACAATGTTGATTGTTGTCACCATCTTCATTTATATGCAAGCAAGCATTTTAATATTTTCTTCTTCTTCTTCTTGTTTTTTTCTTCCTCTCTCCTTTGCTTTTGGTGCATTACTGTCACTCGAACATTTACTAATGAGTACTAAACAATAAATAACAGGGCCCAACCAACATGGGACTTTTGGGGCTGATGCTGATACAAACATTAAGGAGCAAGAAAATTCCAATATCCAATATACTGGCCAAACTTATAAATACATAATGTTGGCCAAATCATATACAGTAAAAATGACACAGATATGTGACAGAGGCAAAATATCAGATCCATTAGTTAGTGTTGTCCATTGATTAAAATACTAATTGGCGATTAATCGCATGATTTCCATAGTTAACTTGGGATTACTCGCAAATTAATTGCACCTTTTTTCAGTTCTAAATGTACTCTGAAGGGATATTCTTCAAGTTTTTAATACTCTTATCAACATGACAGTGGACAAATATGCTTGCTTTCTGCAAATGTATGTCTCTTTATTATTGCAGCAACTCAAAACAATGACAAACACTGTGATATATTTTGATTGAGCTCTCAGTGCTCTGCTATCTTTAGTCTGTTATGTACTGTAATAGTGTCCCAGTATAATGCAGACTACAACATGGTGTCAATAAAACGGAGTTATGGTGACGTACAGTGATGTACAGTGTGCTAACGGAGCTAGCCTGGAAGCTAACAGCTGACCGCAACCAACCAGCACAAACATGAAGCAGTTCAAGCCGCCAACTCGGCTAATACTCACTGGTTACCTTATAATAGCGGCCAAGTATAAGAGAGACTTTCACAAATACTGTCCAGAATATATACGTACTCCTCCGTTTTAGCTTTCGTGTTTTAAGTTGTGTATCTCATATAGCTGTCTATGGTGATGGCTGCATCACTGATTTCCCAAACTACAGAGCAGGCCAAGAGCCAGAACATGTGCACATTAATTGCGCACTGAAAAATTTAAAAATCAATTTGCGTTAACACGTTTTCAAAGCGTTGACTTCAACAGCCCTAATTTTAACAAACTTTATTCCAAACATCATTGCACTGAACAGTAAACACATGACTCGTAACTTATTAAATAACAGACCGCCCTCTGCTGCACAAACTAAGTTTTAAATCATTAGTCCAATCATTTTTTCTGTCCTTAAAAAACTACTTCATATTGGCGCACATTAGAGAGCATATACACCAATACCGATATTTCTGTGATAGGCCAATATCGGCCAGCTATATTGGCAAACTGTTATATCTGTCGACCCTACAAATTACAGCTGAGGATGGTGGGAGTGTCATTAGTATTAAATGAGCTTTATTGTTATTATACAATGAATTAGTGTTGAACTAACTGAAATGCTGACTTGACGATGAGGCTAAATGAAAAGTAAAGGCATCACTAAAGTTGTTAGAATTTATTCTTAGAGGAGCATGAATCTCTGTGGAAAAGTTCATGGCAGTGCATCCAAATAAATATTTCATTCTGGACCAAAGTGGTGATTTTCTGTGTGTGTTTTTCACCTCGTCATTTCCCCTCCTCCTCCCAGCCGTTCAGCCATGTCCAGGCCCAGGAGCGCCTGCGTTCTGACCCCTCCGCTGGTTGTTATGGTCACCAGCTTGTTGCCCACTAACCAAGTCATACTGCGGCCACCTGCCAAAAGGAACTCTGCGATGGGAGACCTGAGAGGACAAAAGAGGTTAAAGTCATGGCTGCTTGACCCTCTCTCCACTCTAGAAAAACATCACTATTGTAATCAACAAACCAAAAAGGGTCCTTGCAAACCTCTTGGGCAGGGCGGAGAAGTTGGAAAAGACATATCGTGCCATCATGTCCAGACATGTCTCGGTGAGCTCCAGGTGGACGGTCTTCAGGCCTTCATCTGCTTGAGTCACTGCATTTTCATCAGCTGAGCCCAGACTGCAGGTTGTGGTTGAGGTGTGCATCCTACAGGAGGAAACGGAGAGAATGTTTAACGATGGCGAGGTGGGCACAGGAGGAAGGAGGAGACTCACAGGCGAAAGGTACATAATCACTGCAGACAGAAACATGCAAGCTCTTATATACAGATTACAAGGAGAAATGCAGACCATTGTAAAATTAACTAACATGTCGTGCAAGCACTCATATGCACACATGCATCCATGTATGTGTGTGTGTTTGTGTGTGTACATGAGGAAATACACCAACAGATAATTACATTATCTTTAAGACAGACACACGCTGGGACGTGGTACAAGAGGCCTCATCAGCTGGATGTTTCCCTCTGAGTAAAAAGGCCCTGTGTATGAGGCTGAAGGTTTTAAGGTAAAATATGTCGTCTTGATGCCAAGTAAGCCACAAGACTGCAGAAAAGCCTACAGGAAGAAGCTGTGTGTGTGTTTGACTGTGCGCTGAAGTCTCTGATGCAGCCAAATCTCTTTATTAGTATTCACTTTAGAGTAAGTGGCACGTCTTTGCACCCACAACAACCATTACTGAACCAAATCAGGCAGCACCTTTACAAATGCCAACAGCAGTCTTAAGCAAGGCTCCAAAGGTACTGTAAATTTAGACAGAATGAAGGCTACGCTTGCCCGCTCCTCAACATTACACACAAAACTGCAAATGAGCAGCTCGCAGCAACCCTCTGCATCCAGCTGTGATGTCTCTGTTCATCACTGTGGGGAGTACACGAGGCAGGCCGAGTGTTGTCGCGTCTAACTCAAACAGAAGCGTGTAGAAAACCAAAGAAAAGTTACATAAGACACCAGATATCAAAATGAGGAAGACAACAACTACAAGGGGAATAAAGCAAGAGACTAATGCACTAAAATCATCTGTCCTTGGTGGATCTATCATAGTTAAAAGCTTTGGCTTTGTTTGTGTCAATCCTGTGACTATCTCCACATGAGAGACTGTAATACTGAGGAAAGAGGTGTTGAGTAATCTCTCAACTGAACAGTGTCACGGTTCCACACCTCTACAAGGGCATGTCCACAATTTCAAATCCAACTCAGACTTGTTCACAGAGGCAATTAAAATGTTCTAAAATTAGAAACCTGTGCAGTTTAGAGGTTTGTAGTACAGCTGCGAAACTTACAGAATTCTGTCAGAAGGAAAAAAGTCTTTCTCAGACCAAGTCCCAGCGTGTGAATCAACAACTAACTGACACATTTATTTACTTACCATCCTTCACCTGACAATGATTTTTTTTAAATTAATGTCTGCTGGACATGTACTCCACACAACATGACCATGAGACGCTCACAACTGACACACTGTGCCATGTGCACCGCTTTCTAAGATGATCTGGCGTTTTGCCATCGATTACACTTCTTTCACCGAGTTTACACAATTCAAACTAAAGCTAAATATTATGGCATTTATGGGAGCTCATTGTTTTAGCTTCTCATTGCAGACACAATACAGCTGCATGGATGCACAACCGTGATTCCTAAAAAGTTAAGACACTATAAACATTAAACAGAATGTCATTCTGTGTTGATTTTTTCTGACATATACTTGGTTGACAACAGTACAAAGACACTGTATTTGGTATTTTACTTCATAAATGTCATTGAGTTTTGTAATTATATGCTTATGGTGAATCTGATGAAGCAACACCTTTCAAGCAAGTTGGGACAGGAGCAACTAAAGACTCCAAAAACACCACCAAAAGCATCCACGAAAAACTCAGTCCTTCACAAGCAAGGATGTGTCAAATTTACCACTTTGTGAACACATGACTGTAAGGCTGCACAATTAATCAAAATTGCAGCATGGACTACAATGAAGGTGCATTTTTGTTTAAGGAGAAATGTGCTTTTCAAAATACAATTTAATACAAATACTACAAATAATGCTGCAGAGTTGTCCTGGTCTACACTTCGTATTGTACAGACTTCAACCATCTTTGTTTGGTACAAATCTCTGCAAAAATCATCTTTCTATGTGTTGATATGTGCTCTTTATATGTCTTTAAATGAAAATGACAATAATGATGCAAAAATGATCATTCCCACTAATATCACAAATCCTGGAACAATTACAATATCATTCCAAATAATCACAATTAGATATTTTTTCAAAATCTTGCAGCCTTACATGATTGCATTAAGATAATAATACATGGGCTTAAAGCACTTTGTTAATAAACACTTGTCAGTAAACACAGCGTTTTACACAGATTTCAAACTTTTTTGGAATCGGGGTTGTACAAGCAGCACATCATGAGCTGAGGAATAAAACAAAATGAGTTTTTTTGAGTTCTTTTCTACATATTACAAAGAGCACCTTAAATTCTAAAAACACAAAACATGGTCATGTTGTCTGAAGTGAAACTCACTGAAACAGGCTTCAATCTTACTCATCATTCAGGTGTTTAAGTTAGAAAGAGCCAAAACTAGCTGTTAAACAAAATAGCAGATTTGCAGCCATTTAAGCATTAAGTTGAAGCAGGTTAAACTGATCCACATTGCAGTTCAGTCCAATAAAGATCCATTTTTTGCTCTGGAAGTAAATACAACATGCTGTAATTTGTACTGGGCTTTTACTGCCATCTGCTGGGCAGGAGGGGTACCTCATCTTTATCATAGTGGCACTGCAGCCACATCTGACAACTGCAATGCTAGATCATACAACTGTCACTGTCACTTGAGCAAGTGAGCCAAGCAGCGATCAAGCATAAATGTATGATGGTACGTCTGGTGTTTCTGTGTATGCGTGTGTGATGATACCAGTGGTTTGCATCAGAAATAATCACACATTTAAAGGTTCACATCAGCCCAGATAGCCTTAAAATCCCACAACTAGGAGATTGCCATGGTCATAGCAGCACAATGTACGTATGTTCGTGAGTGGAGCAAAACAAATATACCAAGCAAGCAAACAAAGCTGGTGTGTTGCTGTTGTCCACGTCAGGAAACTCGAGGCTGCAGGTTGTGGTTGGTGTCAGGATAAGATCTGATCACATTAGATACACATGCTTTGCACCACTCCCTCCTGCCATTCATTTATTGTTAGGCCAAACAAAATCAGTCAGCAAAACACCCAGCAAAACAAAAAAAGGAAAAAAAAATTTTTTTTTAATGAAATGAAAACAAAAGCAAAATCTGTTAGAGCAAAATTAAACAGAAAAACATCAAGTGTTTTCCGGTGTCTCTGCAAACACGGCATGCAAAAGCAAATCATACAGACAAAATGTAAAACAGCACGTGTATGATCGCAGCCCAAAACAAACCAAAAGGGTCGACACACAAACCTTCCTCCAGCATGCACCACCTGCTCCAGGTGTTCCCTTGAAACCAACACCCCCCCCCCCCAAAACGGACCCGCATGACAATGACCCTACACCCCATCATCTATCCCATGGAGGAAGCAACAAGTGTTTGGGTTGTTGTAGTTTTTTTGGTTTGGTTACCCAGAAGGCTCTTCTCTAACCTGCGGACCGCGTGTTCTGAGACGCTGATGCTGCGGGAGCGGAAAGCGTCCATGGCTGACAGGTCCCGCAGCTCTTTAACTGGAGAGCTGCTGTTATTGGCTACCGCCGCTGCCGCCTTCGCCACTTTAGCTGCCCGCAGACTGGACGGTGATGAGTACCCATGTCAAAGGCGAGGGGAACGGGCCCGGGTTGGCGATATGGTGGCGGTGTGCAGTAAGGGGGTTGATCATCGTGAGGGTGGTTGCGGTGGTTTGGAAGTGTGGAAGGAGAGAGTGTGGTGTTTGGAGGTAAACCAGGAGAAAGCAGGAATCCCGAGCACCAAAGCGACCAGCAGGTGACCAAAAGGCACATGCCACGCAGGGGAGGGCGGGGTACAGAGGACACAAAGGTCAAAGGGTAGAGATCAGAGGGAAAGGGAAGGGCCAGGAGCAATGTAGGAAGGATCCAGGATGACACGACCACCCCCCAAAACCACAACCACAACGCAGCACCCAATCGCAGGAGGCAGGGGAGGGGTCAAATGAAGAAGTGAAAGAAAACAAAACAAGGTGAAAATTCACAGCAGTGAACACTATGAATCATATTACAGGAGAGCGGAGTAAGAAAAAGAGGATAAAAAAAGGATAAACATGAACTAAAAGGAAAAAACAGAGAAGCTACAGCAGAGGGTAAAAGAGCTTCTGCTACAAAGTAAAGAAAATACACACAGAAATATTCAGGAGGAGCAACAAAATCAACATTATTTCACACAGCAGGTACACAGAGAAGCCAAGGACTAGTACAGGAGTAAAAATAGTAGCGATGGACTCAGCACAGGCCTGACATCATGGAGGTTTAAACACAAGAACAACAACTCATCCAACTGAAAATGAAATGCTGGGTTAAACCTGAGGGTTGGAGCACGGCCAGTCTGGACCAAATGCTATAGATAATAAATACAAGGCGAGGCACTAATTACTGTACTTTATGGTACTTTAACAGTTTTAAAAGATAAACAAAACAGTTGGAATGACAATGACTTAAACTGTGACATCTGACATGCAGCGCTCCAACCCAACAGTGGGCAATGAGCAGCACAAAGACAGATCACTAGATAAATGAAACACAATATGGAACACTGAATGGGTTGATATTGAGGATCAGAGGAAAATGATGTTAGCAGAGGAGCTGTGCATCACTATAAAGAGCTTTAACAGGGACTGTGCTTGTTTGCAATGGCAGCATGGGAGTTAACTGAGACCCCTCCAAGATTTAGAGGACTTGGAAAAAAGCTGCATTTTAAGAGGCTGCTTTTCCACAGGAGCAGGAGAAGGAATTTAATGAAAAGCTACAATAAATTTTAGAGGTGAAACGGTTCACAAAATCCACAGTTCGGTTCGTATCACAGTTTTCGGGTCACGGTTTTCAGTTCGGTTTGGTATATGTTGTTGTTGTTTTTCTATATTTCTTATTAATTTACAGCATTTAAAATCAGTTATTCTCAAGAACATGCCACGTTATCAATTCTTATTGTTACATTTGAACACACGATAACGTTTTTCTTATCTTTGCCTAATAGTCATTTTGGTGACAGGACCTTGAACACATCATAATGTAACCTTATAGTCTTTATGGCACCATGTTTAGTTTGCTAACTAGCTGTTATCCTGCCAACTTTAACACAAGTTTCAACACTGGATCACTCTTTTTTTACTAGCTGACATGCTACAAAGTTTGGGAGCTCTTACAACGGCTGCTTTGAATGGAGGAGAGTGAGAGGAGACAGAGTGTAAGTAGAGTTTTTTTGTTCTTTTTTCAAACTCAAACATGGTTGAAGGAAACGTTACTGCAGTTTGGCTCAAGTTGATGCACAATGCTGAGGATGTAGGTTGTGTTCCCCCTTACAAGAAACTTATTTGCAAAGTTAACAGCTTTTCTTTCTTTCTC
>JAQFJA010000020.1:21667427-21677690 GCA_029874485.1 Naso brachycentron
GACATGCAGCAAAGGGCCACAGGTGGAATCGAACCCAGGTCCGCTGCGTGAGGACACAGCCTCTGTATATGGGGCGCTTGCTCTACCGACTGAGCCACCGGGCGCCCCTTATTAACTATTTCTAATATACATCCCCTAAAATCACACACACTTGGACCTTCAAATATGAAACTAAAGCCAAGAGACAGTCAGCTCAGCTAAGCATGAATTTTAGAAGGACATTGTCTGAATAATAATTAATTAATACTTCACATTTCATTTGTTTTGTTTATCAAAAAACTTAAGTTTCCCATTGACATAACACAGTGACCTTTGGAGTTCCTCCCTTAGTATTTTAATAACTAAACACACAGGTGGGAGAGGTGTACAGACCTTCTAATCTAACTCTTAACAAGAAAACAAATGCAGTAGTATATTCTAAGATTTCATACAGCTCCTTTCTGATAATTAACAGGTAATGATTGGACAGCAAACTAAACTCAAGAACCCAAAGTTGCCTGAAGTCCTTCCTTTACAGGATTGTGTCAAAGAGTTAGGCTGCATAGTTATGGTTGTTACCTATAAAAAAAAGCTTTATTTGCCAGGAGAGAACAAAGTTTGACATTTTCTTTTTTAAATGTTTCAGCAAAAGCATGAGCTGAAAGCCTGTTGATGACATTTTTTGTGGGAGTTGAGTTTTTGTACTTTTTCCTATGCATTTTATAGTTTCCTTTCTGTGTTTTGGTATGAATTGTTTGTGTGTCTGTGTGTGATGAAAACGGGAAAACTGCTTTATTTGTTTTTATTTACAGCGTTTTTATATTTCAGAATTCATAAACAAATCAATAAAAGCAGGAAGACAAACAAGCACACACCTTTGTGATGTACTGAACAAAGTCCTTGCGGAAGGGGAGTCTGCAGCGGATGAACCACATAGCGATCACATGGTGGGCCAATGACACGATGTACTGGTTGAACCTGATGGGATTGAACGAAACAAACAGGTAAGAGCGTCTGTGTGTCTGAGAACTCACAAGTTTGTTTGTGTGGAAGTGAGCACTTACTTGGATGGGTTAGTGTAGGGTAGAGAGATGGCAAACACACTGACATACTGCTCAGCTACGAAGTTGGCATACAGATGGGGGAGACGCACCAGAGCTATGAAAGAGAACAAAAGAGAAGAACAGAACAAAGGAAAAGAACGCATTAACAAAAGACTTAATTTTGTGACAAAAACTCTGATGTGGCGAGCTGACCTTGAACATCCAACAATAGTACAGAACACTTAGAAAAGAATGAAGACTTGGATGTAAAGCTTTCAAGTGCTCACTGGAGAGAAACTCGAGCATAGGGGACGCCATGGCAACGGTTGCAGAAATGTGGGTGAGCTTGACGATAAGAGCAGGTAGGAGCTTGATCATGATGTCAGGCATCTCGACTGTGCACATAGTGAGAGCCACGACACACTGCTTGGCACAGCGGTAGATGAGGCCAGTCTCGAGGCACTGAACCAGCTCTCTCTGTGGAGGGGAAAGGAAAAAAACTGATGTCGTTCCAGTTTTATGTGCCGTTTACAGCCTCCGTGTATGTGTGCGGAAGAGGCTAGTAAAGGTGAGAAATACAGGATACAGACAATAGCTATAATAGGCAGGGTGGATCTTCTGGCTCCACACAACTGATGCAAGTGTCAATAACATACAAGCTTCAGAACATCCTTGAAATCTGTTGCTGATGTCACAGACAGGGCGACTATTACTTTTTACTTGCACCAAATTATCAGTTTGCTGGTATCATCGGCATATGTTAAAACTGTTTTTTAAGGTCAGAAGAAATGCTTGGACTAGAGATTTAGTTAATTAAAATTTTGGTAACTATGTAGTTTGTCCAGAAGAGGGCGGCCTGTTATTTAATAACTAATAAGTGAAGTGTTTAGTGTTTGGTACACTGATGTTTAGAATAATGCTGTATTCACATGGAAACAGGCAGCCGGTAGATGGCAGACGACGGGAGACACCTTGTGAACGGCACAGGAATAAACAAAAAAAGTCCGACGGAATGGAAGGACGGCAAAATGAAACACCCATGACGATGTGTTGCTGCGGTGATGTCGCATTGTTTACAAAGAATGGAATAAAACACATTTAACGAAATTATTTTGTGACTTCAATTTTATGTAACTTTTCTAGTTGTACATGTAGCTGTAAAATGCAGCTTTTTCTTATTTTTCTACTGCAAACTTAACATAAAGTTAAACTGGAAGACATTCAGCTTTGTGCTGATGACCTTGAGTGTGTCAGCTTTTCGTTTGACATTTCAGTAGGTTTGCAGGCTTTGGTAAATACTACTACAGGTATTATTGCACCAAATCAATGACCTTCTCATTGTCGAGATCGGTCATGTTTTCTCCTTGCATGAGGCATTTGAGGATTATTGTAACATCCGATGGTAAATTCTGTCGTGGAGGAAGGCAAAAAGTTAAAATATTTTTACTTTGGACTGCAATGCCAACTGCCATTACCGTTGCTCACATTCTCTGCTGGCCTCATCAAATTTTACCGTTCTGCTTTAATCCACTTGAATGATATCCAATTTGCTGTCTACCGTCTGCCTGATTCCATGTGAATGCAGCATAAAGTTTCTTAAAATGTAAGATATCCTGCCTCCATTACATGTCTTTGCCACAAGTATTTGATAACCATATTCATCCCATTATTTATGTATAATAATGGCCAACATAATGAATATTGGAATTTTCTTGCTCCTTAATTTCGGTATCTGCATCAGCCCAAAAAACTCCCCTGTTGGTTGGGCCTTGGTTTCTACAGACTATTGTTCATACCTGTCTCGACTGCTCCAGGTAGTTATGGAAGGAGGTGATCGCTGTGAGAACAGGAACCACCGCCAGCTGAACATCAGTGCGAGAAAACCCCTCTGGCGTCTTCTTCAGACGTTCTGAGATCAGTCGATCCGTCACCTACAAACACACAGAGATAGAAATGAGCGACATGCAGTGATATTTGGTCAAGTGTACTCAACACTTGTAAGTACAGAGTTGTAAATGTGTGTGTGTGTGTTTATACTACCATGCAGCAGAGTGTAGAACAGAGCTGGTCCAGGCTGCACGGAGACGTGAGCAGCAGCACTTTGTACTGCAGCGTCCATGGCAGCTTGTCGAGAACCAGTTTTAGCACCTTCCAATCTGTCTCCTGCAGGAGAAAAACAAATGTTGTCCAATATCTTTTATGATAGCAGGAAAATCTGTGTAATTACACTGTGACTGCCAAGGAGATAAACTTTGGAGCAGCAGCAGTACTTATTTATTAATTTAAGACAAAACCAGGACAAAGAAATTGCACTCCATGCATGCTACAGAATCTATAAATACGATTATTGTGTGTGTGTGTGTGTGTGTACCATCTTGAGGCACTGCAGGAGGACACTGAAGGCAGGTGCGTAGGGCAGGTACGCTGAGCGTATTGAGGCTGCTGAAGCAGAAGGAGCAGTTGGGGGAGCGGGGCTGCCAGCAGGGGGAGATGTTGAGCCTGCAGGCTTCTTTTCACTCACACGCTTCTCTGGCTCCCTGAATCAACAAAGACACCATTCTGTTTACAGTTTTGTCAATATTCAGTTACCGCAATCACTATTTTGGCTTCCCACAGTTTAATAAACATGAAAAACAGCAACACTGATGTGACTGTCCAGGGCTGTACCCTGCCATCGCTCAGTGTCAGCTGGGATTGTCCAGCCCCTCCCGGATCCTGCAAAGGATAAACAGTTTAGGATAACAAATGACATGCTCCGTTCCTAGAAAACCTCAAAAAATTAAAGGGTTTCTAAACTAACAGCCAGTCACCAAAGGGAGATCAAGATGTTTTGGTTTATGCTGCTGCACACACAGCCTGCAGTGGTAGGTCAAAGTAGAACAGTAAGGACCAACAAAGGACAGGCAAAACAAAATCAAATGTCTGGAGCAGAAGGTTAAAGGTTAAAGATTAAAGGTTTTGTATTGAGCGTTTATTTTGTGATGTTGTTTTAACACAGTGCTGTTTTATTTTATTTTTCCATCTTTTTATATAGCTGTTCAAATGTGAAATATAGACACATTCATTACAATTTAACTTGCATTGTCTTCTGCTACTGTTGTTTTTTGTTTGTTTTTGTTTGAATGAATGAATGAAAGAATTTATTTATTTATTTCGAACATGTATACAAAGAAATAAAAATAGAAAAATGCCATTCACATACAAAGAAAAAAAAACGTAATAAAGTATTTATACATGTTCGAAAAGGAGTAGGAAGAAGTAAATACTGTACAGTATATGTATTTCTTTTTCTCTGGGAGGTTTTTAGATAAGCTACGAGTGGGTTTCTACTTCATCTGCATGTGTTTTTTTTTTAAATCTACTTTATGTTACTCTGTAAAAAGAAATGTGCAACAACAACAACAACACCAACAACAAAAGAGGGGAAAGTCATTCCCTGATTACAGATCATAATCCGTTGTTTGGAAATATGCAATGAGTGCATGAGAGTTGTATCTGCACCACAAAGCAGCACAACAAACTTGTTCAAGCACCTGAAAAAACACCCAAAGCTACAGTACAATGATTGCATGAAGGCCGAGAAGAAGATAACAAGCAAGCCAGATGCAGGTAAGAGCATATGTGTGTGTGTGTGCGCGCGCGCATCCTCACCCAGTGTCACAGTAGCAGTACGGGCTGAACCTCATGACTCGGTCTTTGTTGGGGACTCCGATACGGTGGAGAGAATCTGCTCGCATCATCAGGAAAAAGTCAAACACCTAAGGGAGGGAAAAGAAGTTAAAAAAAAAAGAACTCAGTTGGAAAGTTTGTTAGAAATGGAGAAAGAGATGAGAAGAGAAATATGAGTGCCCCCTACCTGCAGTCGAATACTGGAGGCAATAGCTGAGCTGTACTTGTTCTTGTAGTGAAGCTGCAGGTGGCTGATAAGCAGCTCATACACACGACTGGCATGACTGGCAGGCAGACTATAAAGTTTGCTCTGCCAGAAGAGAAACAGATGCAGGTTTTCCACCAGATTCATTACCTTTCATCTAAATACACAAAAACCTCATAGGAAAATACATTTTTCAACTGGAACACAGATAAAAATGTTTAAAGTGCAATTTAATTTCTGTAACTCAGTTGGCTCGGATTAAAAGAAAAAATTCTAATACTAAAACTGAAACTTAGAGTAAAAGATATTTGGTATCGTTTAAGTTTATCTTTCTTGTCCTTAACATTTGATTTCCATTTGTCCTTTTGGACTAATGGACTAATTCATGCTTTGGGTTTTCTTGTGTCTTTTTATTTTCCGTTATTCTTTTTTTTGTTTTTGTTTTTTTTTGTTGGCTGTATTATTAATATTTTTTTCTGTACTTGTATGTGTCATGCATTGTTGTTTTGGACCCCGGGAAGTCTAGCTGTTCATCTAGGGGTCAGCTAATAGGCATTCTTGAAATAAACACATTATAAAATAAACAAAGTTATTTTGTGCTGTTTTGTGCTTTTTACTGATCTGAAAAAAAAACTTTCACAACAACTGGAAACATCAATTTTAGTTCATATTTATCTATTATTTTTCTGTACAGTGTAAGTTTTTTTAAAATTCCTCTCAAAGAGCCTTGTCAGGGTGGATTTAGATTAATAACCAGATATTGTTATATTGTTTGTATCAGGCACACTGCAAATTTAAAATCACTGAAAGCATATTTGTGCTCTTGATGGTGGCGGCCATTTTAAGAGGTTTGTAAACACTAAAACAAATTCATTTTGTGACACATTTTCATAAGAGTGATCAAATCTCAGATCCTTTCAATTTGTTTCTTCTGAAATAATTGCTTAACAATGTCACTTTTGTGAATCCAGTCTTAAGTATCTGCATGTGTGCACCTGCAGGATTTCCAGGAGGCCCAGTATCGCAGTCCTTATGTCCTCCATAGGAGACTCTGCTGTGGGGTCTCTCTCAGAAACTTCCAGGGGCCCCGACCATACCAGAGAGCGGCTGGCCACCTACACAGAGAGGATAAAAACACTGAATTTATCCCGTCAGAACAAACTGACATCATGAGGGTAGTAGTGAGGCGGCGTGTACCCTCTCGATGATGTCCAGCAGGCTGGTGAAGTGGTGTGTGTTGCAGCCCTCAGCAAGGTCCACCAGCAGCTGGGTGGCCTGTTTTCTGACGGCCAGGTCCCGGTCTTCAGCGATCCCACTGAGCTGGGGGATCACCACCGTTTCAATCAGCTCATCCTGGAACAAGTCAAGGAAAAAAAAGGTGAGGGAGTGGTTTCTTGTTGAATTTTAAGAACCTACAGATCTGAGAAAACTGCACCCAAGTTTATAGCACATGAAACACCGCACACAACAAACCACAACAGCAGAAACACACAGTGCAAACACACAATGACCGTGGAACATACAGTAAAGATGCAAGTGTGCATGTAGCATACAGACCTCGTAGAGCTGTCGGTTGGTACTAAGAACGAAGGACAGGATATGAAGCACTTTGATCCTTATCACACTGCGAGTCTCGTTCCTTTCAGAGAGACAGCAATTCAACAGAGTGGGGCACCGCAAGGACAAGACAAGACAGAGTTAATGATTAAAAAGGAGAACACAAAGAAAATACTAAAAACTGGTTACTGAGACATTCAAGATCATCCCCATCATCTTTGTGTCTGTCATACCTAAAGAATTTCTCCATGAGGCGATAAAGGCTCTGGATCCAGCCGTCTTTGGCTGGCTGAATGGACTGGGCCCTGTACGAGATGAGGGTCAGCACTGATGCGTCCTTTCACACAAACGCACGCACACACACACACACACACACACACACATATAATTAAGATTACAGAGGCAGCAGCAGTATGTAACAGTATGTTAAGAGGATAAGATGAAGTATGAAATGATGGAAAAGCACTAACAGGTCTCTTATCAGCACATTTCTCCACCAAGCTGAAGAACTTCTCAGTAGAGCCGTGGTAACCGTTCTGCTCATACAGCTCCTCCACTGTGGTCAACAACTCGTAGACGATGGCCTTCAACTCTGCACTGCCTATTGTCTATGAAGACAGATGAGACGGGCAATTTGTTCAACTCTGTGCATGCACATGTGCATGAATATTCTGAATATTCTGTAGAGCTGTATATGGGAATGCAAATGTTCAAATCATGTGGCCCCGGACTTTAAAGTTGCAGTTGATAACTTCTTTAAACAAGCTAGCAAGCTAACATTAGCTGTAGCACGAGACACGTTGGAGACCAAATCTGCTGCAGCCGTTTGCACCTGCTCGTGCTTTATTTCATTTATCGTCGCTCTCTCTTTGAAGTCCAGTTTGAAAGAGATGAAATGGTTGCAGGGAAAGTAGCAGAGGAGTAAACTGGTCTGTCTCAGCTCGAGTTCAAGCCGACTGACGGTGTGACTTGCAGACACACTGTTGTTGGCAGAGGTGAGTCAGAGCACAGTGAGCCAATCAGCTCGTACCAACATCACCTGTCACTAAGAAGTGCTGTGTAGACCAACGAATTCAGACAGAGAGTACAGAGTGCGTCACTAATTTTTCATTTTTCCACCAAACCTTCGTCCCACTCACAAAGAAAATATAATGGTAAAAACAGGGCTTATTGAAGACCAATTCAGCAGCAAATGGTGCCATTTTTCATCCACTAGCTGGTCATAAGTCTGCATAACCTGCAATGAGCCCTTGTGCAAATGAAGCAGCTCATTGTTCTGAGAAATCAGCAAGCAACAGGCCACGTTGATGTTGTAAAGTATCTGCTTGACACAAACCAAAAATGCAGCAGATTTCTTTGTCTAGTGGATTCTAAAGTAAACATAGTGCAGCTGCTTCATACTTTTTCTGCTCACCTGTATTTTCCTTTCCACTCTTTTGTTATAATTGCTGATATGTCCAGATATGTGTAACACTGATATCCACAAAAAAAAATAGTCATCATTATAAATGAGTCTGGGGCCTCATCAACCATCATGTCATGCCCTCTGCATCCCTCCCCTAGACCCAAAATCTCACACTGAGAATCGCCATTTGTGGACTAAATGTGTAAAAACCTGATTGTGCGGACACAGTGTGTGTACCTGGATCTGCTGCAGCAGTCGCTCGATGATTCCCAGCAGGATGTCCCAGGTGACCACTTGCAGCTCTTTGCCGTACTTCTTGATCAGTCTGGTGATGGAGAGGACGATTTCATAGGACACCACCTCATTGGCACTTGTCATGGCCTGAGTGTCAGAGATCAGACAGCTGCAGTCATCACATAATAGTTATTACATTCATAGTGTTAAGTGTAGTTTTATTTATTCACACGACCTTCTATTGAGTCATTTCTTATGTATGTGGTGCAACAAAAATTTCTGAGACTAGTCCTGCCCGGTCATGTGCTTGTAGCATGTGCAAGATATAACATGTGTGAGTAAGTATTCCAAGCTTGATCACGTGATCATCATCAGCATCTGAAAAACGTGTTTTTGTGACCTCTCATTGCTGCTCATTCTTGTTCAAGCTCAACTCGAGTAAATCCTAAAAACTGGAGACGGGGCAATGACTAATACAGTCATAATGGATACTGCGGACAGAAAACATCTACAGCACAACAAACCATAATATCATAAGCATAACAAGGAAACCTCCCTATGTCACACACATGTATCTACATATCCGTTTATAGCGCAAAGTTATTTAAAAAAAAAAAAAAAAGACAACACAAAAAGTTATTTATTGGCCTGGAAGTTGACATTTTTAGATGTTTTTTGTCATTGACAACATTAAAGTGAAACACTTGGTCTCTTAACTTATGAGTCTCTTGACAGAAAATTAATCTAATTTTTTAGCCCAGATTATGAATATTTGCATAGATGATAACATTTCAATGTGTCAACTTATGCTTTAAGTAACTGTGATTCTGTTTGTTACATTTTGCAGAACAAATAATTAGTTGATTCAAATCAATTAATTGAGAAATGAGCCTCATTATTCATTAATGAATATAGTCATTCAGATCATTCATAATGAATCGATTATTTCGGACAATGTGTTTTTAAAAAAAAGAAACTCAAAGGTCAGAAAAATGCCTGCCCTTTGTCATACTGTCGGTAAACATGAATACAGTTTTATTCAAGCAATGAAGACTATTCTAGAGAACATAATCAGTCAATGAATTTTAATATCTGTACATGCCTACTAGGAAAAACACATGTACTGTATGTGTTTGTGTGTCACCTTATAGAAGGAAGGCAGAACAAGTGTAGGCGTGTTTTTCAGGGCAGGCAGTCTGTGCGCACCCCACAGTGCCATTCCAACGAAGAATACAGCTCCTCTCAACAACGGTGCATCCTCCATGTAAACTCTGTTAGAGGATGCAGGTAGTTTAAGATACACACATTCCTCCATCATATATTTAACACATAATATATGTTCACTTCTACGCCACACACTCAGAAAAATGCTCAAACTGCTTAAACCAGAGACAGTACCTCTCCTCCATTATACGGCACATGGTGTAAATGGCACTGTGGCCGAGATGAGTCCCCAACACCTTCCTCATTAACTGGAGAAGCGGAATGCAGCAAAATAAACAGAAGAGAAAAGATCAATCAAAAGATCACAGAAGGCGGCCATGAATTATGTCCTTTCACAGAGGTGCTTTCAGATAAAAAGTGTTTAAAATGTGTGTGCGTGTTTGTGTGTGTTTGTGTGTGTGGTGGTGGGGGCAGAGATTATTTACTAAAAAACCCACATGTGTACATATGTGTGTACATATATGCACACGTACGAGCACAGGTAAGTGTGATTTCTACTGTCAGACATTCACGCGTCAGGACTCTGGACAGTGTCACAACACAAACAGCTACCTGCTTATGAGGTTTACAGTGACCATATGCCAAATTATTTAGACAACGAAATGCATAAAAACACAAACCAGCAGTGTATTAATGTAGTGTATTCCTTAGTGCATCTCAAATTTTTACACAGCCTACACCGCTGGGTTTATTCTTTTCTTCCTTTTTTTATTCTTTTTTCAAGTGTGAATGGTTCATAGAGAATGTAAATAACAGACAAATGCACAGGTAAATTTATAGCCTTTTGTTGTTGTTGTTTTTGTATGTGTTACTGTTACTGTTTTGTTTTCATTATGTTGGTGTTTGAAATTAAGGGGGGAAAAGAGGAAGAATGAGAGAAGGAAAAAAGAAGGAAAGCTTGAAAGGTGTTTATGTGATGTAGTTTTTTTTTTTCTTCTGAATTTGTT
>JAQFJA010000020.1:21695913-21706222 GCA_029874485.1 Naso brachycentron
GCAATGTTGAGTAATTACCCAACAAAACACATCTGATAAAACCCAGTGCGACATCCCTGCAGTAATTCCTGTTGTTTGGTTCACAGTTTGTCACAATCATGTCGATTGAACTCTATGGTCATTTTCAAGGCCACAATTTGTTGTCATGTGTTGGTTCATGTTGTTGTAAAAGGACAAATCATTCAGTCCAACATCACCACAGACTACAGACTTTAATCTGGTCATATATTTAAAGGACCAACTAGTGTTTTACATTTTTTAAGTGCATATCATATACTTTATGTAAGATGCATTTTTCATGCAGTTGCATTGGTTTTCATTCTTTTAGGTCTGATTTGAAAACCAGCCGGCTCTTTAAACTTGTGTAATCCATTAAAATAAACATCAAGACTGCAGTGATTTTCTGTGTCAAACTCTCTTTTTTCTGACAAATTAACATGGACTATTTAAAATAAATTGGATAAAAGATTCTAAATCACTGGTATGATCATTTAAATTAACATCTATTTACAACACAGGATTTATATCAGGGCTTTTGTAATGGATTGATTTAGATACAACATATGCACCAATAAACTGTTACCTTTTAATGCTCTTACTGCTGTATTACAGACAACAGTTGAGTGCCTCCTTCTCTCTCATCCTGTTTTCATAAAGGTCTCATCTTAAACTTTGCTGTTGTCTCCTGTCCCATTATAGCCACAGGTGCAGCCTTCACCTGAGCCGCCAGCTGAGCTCCTCCCTCGTCTGTGTCACCTGGTGAAGGGGGAGGACGGCTACGGCTTCAACCTGCACAGCGATAAGACAAAGGGTGGACAGTTTGTGCGTCTGGTGGACGCCGGCTCGGCTGCTGAGAGTGCAGGTGTCAGGCCTGGAGACAGAATAGTGGAGGTACAACCCCCATCCCCATTAGCAGAGGATATATGTGGCTCGCTGCACGGCCCCTGTTAGAGAAACGTATTTAGGGAGCTGATGAGAGAAACAATGCCGCAACTCCCCATTATTAATCAGGCCTGCGCGCTGCTGAGACGTGATAGGATTAGAGCAGATTAGCTGGATTTAGGCTTTGCGTGGGTGGGAGAGAGGTGTTTTGTATAAAGGGGGAAAGACAGAAAAGATGATGGAAGATAATCTTGGATGGAGGTGTAGAGGAGGGGCTGCTATTGTTTGTGTCCTTTCATGTGGACACGTGTTTCACAGACATGCAGCTGTAAAGAAAATATCCAGGAAGAGTGTGCAGGCAGGAAATATATTCATGCAAATAAACTGGCTTCCATTAAGATCACCAATCTGTTTTTGGTCTTTAAGGCAATTGTGTTCCAGTTACTTCCTAATCCCTGCCCTGTCTCCAGTTTGTCTTATTTGATCTCTCAGTTATTGTCTCTCGTCTTCTTCACTTTCCTCCACTGTTTCTGTTAACTCTAACATCTCCTTTTCTCTGTCTCAGGTGAACGGAGTGAACATAGAGGGCCTGAGGCACTCAGAGGTGGTTGCACTCATTAGAACAGGAGGACAGGAAGTGAGCCTCCTAGTGGTTGACCAGGAGACAGACGAGCTCTTCCACAGACTGGGCCTCACACCTACCAGCAACCAAGACAAAGGTCAGATTGTATAAACACACACACACATACACACATAACTTTACTCTCCAGACAAAATGTCTCATGTGTTTCTGTTTTCTCTCTCACAGAGGTCTATGTGGAGGAATCAGCCACAGAAAGCACCCCACCCACCCCCTCTCCGACCACTGAACTCCCCACCACAGATCCACCAATCATAAATGTCACACTTACAGACTCCCCAATCACAGAAATGTCTCCAAAATGTCGAACCAGCGGGAGCTCAGCATCTCAGTCCTCAAGAAGTTCCACCACCCAATCAGAGATCAGTAGCTCGGACATGAGCATCCAGGTAAGAGAGGAGGTGTGGTAGGAAAACTCTGAGAAAACTGATCAGTCTGAAAACGAGATGTGAACATAAAACCTGTACGTCTATGTGATTGTAGGTCCCCGATGAGGATGACAGACGTGTTTCGGACCCTTTCCTGGACGGTGGCCTGCGTCTGAGCCCCACAGCTGCTGAGGCTAGACAGAAGGCCCTTACAGGCCGCAACAAGAAGCGACCGCCTCCCATGGAGTGGAGCAAGAGACAGGAGATCTTCAGCAACTTTTGACCCAAGGGATGCAAGGAAAAAAACAAAAGAGAAGCTCAAGAATACCATAGAAGAAGAAATATTATTGTAAATCTTCACTGTTACATTGAAAAAGATGCAGGTAGTAACATTCATCAAAAATACTTAAATTCTGTCCGGTGTAAAACTTTATTGTAATATATGAAATTGAATTCTTAGATGCTTACTTTACAATATCTAAAAGAAAGAAGAGATGTTATGTGGATGTGTCAGAAACAGAACAACACACTGCATTAAGTAATAGCGTTAAAGACTTGCAGGAACACTCATCCATCCGCATGGTGCCTGTTCTGTTGCAGTGTGTCTCTGCATTAAATCATAGTAATTTCAGAGACTAAGAGCCTATACAGTAACTATATTCACTGTCGATTTTGGGCCGTATCTGCTGTAGAAAGGCTTTGCTGCTGTAATGTTGGTAGATTTTAGGTATAAAAGAAATGGTTTCATGTATTTTCAGATATCACTTTTAAATGTACATACAGATGAAATGGGAAAGGTTAAATTATGAAATGATGTTGGATTGCCTCAGTGCTTCTCTTAAATATTAGAGGTATTCCTGTAAGGAAAAATATTTCAAAGGCAAACAGTTGGTAAGACAGAAAAAGAGTGAGTGTAGAGTCTCTTTTAGTCTTTAGAGTTCTATCTCAAATGTGCTTGATTGAAACTTATCACAAAGTGAAATAAACTTTCAATATATGTGTGAACGTTATGCGCAAAATGTGCTATGAATGCATCCTTAAATTATACATTATTATGAGTTGAACTGTGCCATAAAGGTATTCATCTGCCTAAAATGAAAGTTTCCACCACAGGCAGTGGCCCACTGCAATTTTTTAAAAACATATGAATGCAATACTTCTTAAATGCCCATTCAATTCAAATGTTATGCTGTTGCAGAATTGTCCTGGCCTACATTTCATACTGTTCAAACTTAAGAAAAGATCTTTGTTCAGTACAGATCCCTGCAATAATCACAGCATAATCATTTTAATGTTCTTCAAAGAAAATGAGTAACAATGCAAAAATGATCATTCCCTCTAATATCGCTAATTATATCGCCATCACAATATCACTTTAAAAGTTAGATATTTTTTTACAAATTATGCAGCCCTACCAGGCAGGTATCAAATTTAGGATCCTCTAGCTGGGAGGTGGCAGCTGCTGGTCCCACCATGCTGCCATGATACCATAGTTTAGTAAGGTATGTAATGATGATTACTCTGATGCCATGATAGTGTGTGATCTTTTAAGACTCTTTACAATAGCTAGTTTGACAAACACCCTGTGACAAAATGCTTTTCTTATAACTTGACCTCAAAATTTCAGATATGAGGCAAAACGAAAACATCTAGGTTAAATTAGGTAAGACAGCTCAGTTAAAAAAAAAAAAAAACACTTTTACATCATGCATTGTGTATTTTAAAACATATAGGTGATAAATCAGTTGCTCCTTGAGCGTGTAGTGTCTTTCTTTCACACAGACACAAGCCCTACCTCAAAATAAAACCACTGGAATATCAAAGTGTGTAATTTGAGGATTTAGTCATATCCTGTATGAGGAATGAAGTTGGTCATTCATGGGGGATTATACTAGTGGACATTCACAGAGCTGAGATGTAACTCTTACATCACTAACCATAACTTCAAGGTTCAGTGTGCAGAATTTAGTGCCATCTAGTGGTTAAATTACAGATCGCACTGACTAAATATCCCTCCAACATATGGCGGCCATGAAAGTCAAAAAACGCAAAAGGCCTTCTCTTGGGTCAGTGTTTGGTTTGTCCATTTTGGGCTACTGTA
Organism: Naso brachycentron; assembly: GCA_029874485.1. NCBI lineage: Eukaryota > Metazoa > Chordata > Actinopteri > Acanthuriformes > Acanthuridae > Naso > Naso brachycentron. Next base: position 21,699,905 of record JAQFJA010000020.1, read on the forward strand.
GAAACATGGTGGTGCAACACAATGGACTTTATGGACACAGGGCTCATTCTAAAGGAAATGCATACACAACAATTCTTATTTTCAGTTGATTATACACTAATGAAAAAATACTTACGAACATTATATTCAGTTTCAGCCATATTATACAAATAGATGTCCCTTATTCCTGCCCACCAGACCTTTAAAAGAGGCACCGTACACTCCAAACATACTTTCTTCACAAAAGACACCAGACTGGCAACTTTAACATCCAGCCTTCAGCATGCATGACATGATTTATTTCAAGAATCCAGAAGATTTTACACACATGAACTATAAATCATATAATAGACTCAAAGCATTTTATTTCTATTCCCACCTTCAACAGGGAACACGTCGGCAAAAGTCATCCACAGGAAAACAAAAGGTACCAAAGTCTTTCTGTAAAATTGCAGCGAAATCATGCTCTTTATTGTACAAACAGAATTTTTTAAAAAAATCATCCCTTGTCAACGCACTCTATATTTCCTATGCTCCCATCTTCTCTGCACCGAAAAAGCTGTCACACCCTTTCATTCCCTCAAACTCAGCACTGCAGTAAAGAAAATGTACACTGATCTTTTAGGTACAAAAACTGTGGAACTAAAAACACGATACACAAATTTTAAAAAATGCTAAAATTAACACGCAACCAAGAGCATCCTCTCATTTAAGCTTTTTACTAAGATACTGTGGACATGGAACTAGACTAGGGTTCAGATTGTCTTATTATTTGAAGCGATAAATGATTGATTTTATCATCTCAGTGGTCACAGTCTAGGTCAAATCAAATGCCTCAGTCTGTTTGTTTCCAAGTCAACATGAAGGCCCGACTGATATATCAGTTTGCTGTTTTTATCAACCAATATCAACCTATCGCCGATTTATCAGTATCAGCATATATGTTTTCTGATATGCGCTGATATTAAAAACTGTTGTTTAAGGCTGGGAAAAAAATGCTTGGACTAAACACCTGAAATGGTGTAATTACATTAATTTTCAGAATAAAGCACTGTGTGTTGACACCAGATCATATTTCACTTTAACAATATGTCATTGTTTGCGAAGCCAGGCCTGAAGTAAACAGATCAGAAGTTTTCAGAAGCTGCGCGTGATTCTGTAATTACAGCAAAAACTTGTCAGCCACGTGACTCCAGCTGTCCAGCTGCACTGTGCTCTGAAACACAGCCAGTGGGTGTTGACGGATGATGGAACAAACCCACTGCAGAGCCGTTGCGGGATGCACAGGCAACTAGTGGAATCCCTGGGTAAGATATCCTGCCTCCATTGCATATCTTTGCCACAAACATTTGATGGGCACATTCAGGCAGTATTATTGACTGATATATCAGATATTGAGATTTTCTTGCTCCCTAATATTGGTATCGGCCCCAGAAACCCAATATCCGTCAGGCCCTAGTCTACCTGCTGAAAAACAGTGGCAGAATATCAGCGGCGAAACATATTGTTACCAGTTTTTCTGCAGTCTTATTTCATTATTTGCAATATAAGCCCTTCAGTGCCTGTACTTTTAGATTATGATGCACATATTGAATATTGAAATAGCAGCTTGTCTCTACTTATTGTATTGAAATTTCAGTGGCTCTTTGGCAGTGTGCTAGCTGTTATCTTCTTTACGTACTCTGTGCCCCCATTGTGAACTGAGGTGGTGCGTTGGTGTGTAAAGGGCAATCTTATTACTCTAAAATATACGTCAGCACACACACTTTCGCACACACATAGAGTGAAAACACGGACACAGAGCATGCACACAAAGTAGGCTGGGACAAGCTACGAACCCCCCCAAACAAATATTAATGTGCACCACTGCTGTGCACACATCATATAAACGCCATCCAACTATCCAATACATGCTCAAAAAGCCAAAAAGGTACAGCACTCATGCGCGCCTATTCATGCAGCATCTCACACATGAACACACACACGCACCTCAGCAATATGGCAAAAGTTAGTCATTGTCAAAGTGCGGATTAGTCCCAGTTCACAAAGTTGTTTTTATTTGCCATTTAGTATTGGGATATTTTTGCCAGTCAAAGACACTTAATTTCACAGTGCAACACAGTATGACAAACACTGACATTAGGGTCAAGACATATCATATGGTTGAGGTAAAAAAAAAAAAAAAGTCCATACAAAAAAAGAAAAGGGTCAAATAAAAATAAAAAGTGCAAAAACAAAATAACAGTCACTGAAAATAGCATTAATTGCATTAATTCAATTTTTTTTGCGTTAATTGTACGAATTTCAGCCTACTATAACAACAATTATCAGTAGCAGCAAAAAAAAAAACAAAAACAAAAACAAAGGAAGAAAAAAAAGACCATTTTTAAAACATCATAAAGATAACAATGACATTGCCAATCACTGTTTTACTTAAGATATTAATATGGCATCAAATGGATATCAGTACGAATGCAGACAGAAACATATACACACTCACTCTTGCATTCACACGCACGCACACACGAAGTCACAGTTAACAGGTGCCAAGGACATTGTGGTGGGAGTCAAGTTTTAGCTCGGTACCATATCAAAAACAATACATAATTCACACACTGTTAACACAGAATGCCGAAGTAAGGGTTTACAAACTGCACATGCACACGCACCCACATACACACACAAATCTCTAACCCTCTCTATGACTTCCTCCCCTCTGGTGAGAAAACAAAAGTGTTAGCCCTCATCCTCCCTTCCTATAGGAATGATTGCTGTGAAGCCACAAGGAAAGACACTTGCTCTTATTTTGTTTGTTTGTTTTTTGTTCTCTCTCAATCAGGTAGAAAATGTGACAGGAACATGTCTGATAGATGGATAGCTCTGTGAAGCAGCATTCTGGTCAAAAATGAAGGTAGGAAACACAGATGCAGAGAGCGAGACTATCTTACAGTTCAGTAGAATTCAGTGACTACAGATGAAGTAATTCAAATTGAATCCTATTCCCCGGAAAAAGAACGATATCACCCAGAAAAAAGAACAGAGTTTAGACACCTGCCTGTCGGTCCCTAACTACAAGTGGGTCTCGAAAAGTCTAAATAATAGTGCCACCCACAGTCAGTTTCATGTACTGCATGTACAGCATGTGCAAGTGTACAGTATGTGTGAGAGTCTTTGTATGTTGGTCTGTCTCTGTCGGTCAAGCTACTGGTTTCTCTTAAGTTGAAGAATCCCATTAAAAACTCAACTGTCCCTGTCCTTCCAGCCAAGAAACAGACCTCTCTGTTGCTTTTTTTCCCTGCCTTGTTACTGATTTCCCTCCCTGAACTTTCTCTGTGCTGGTTTCTTTCCCTGCCTCCCTCTTTCCCAACTTTGTCTATTCCTCCATATTTCCTCCTTGTCCTTCTCTCTGTCCCTCTCTATCTGTCCCTACCAGTTAGTTTTTCTGTGTCGGGTCCCTGCCTAGTTTATCTAGAGGTGTCCCTCTGTCCCTCCCTCCCACCCGCCCACCCTCCCTCTATGGACAAACACATAGGGCGTGGGGGCCGTCCATCAGGGGGAGCGGCCACTAGTGTCCCTCTCCCTCCCCCCAGATCTGGGCAGTGCAATACACAGATGGATGAGTTTCCCATTCACCCTCCTCCTGCTGGCGCACCTATAGAGACAGATAAAAGATGTTACCTTCTTTTCGCAAACACTGTATACCTTTAATTTGAGTTTAAATTATGTTTGTGGGAATACCTCTAGGGTGGGTGTAGAGAATCTAAACGCCATAGCAGGCTGCCAGTCTCTCCTTCAGCAGTGGAGGGAACTGCTCCGAGAATTGCTGCCAGTTCTCCTCCCCAACCTGCTCCTTGAAACCATGCAGGATCTGCAGGAAGAGGCAGCAGATGCGAGAGAGAAACGAATGTCATCCTCAAAAATCTTCAACTTCCTCATGGCTGGTTTACACTAGAGGATTTTCAACGCTTGAAATGGATGCATGGATGAAAAACAACTGTTAGGATTTTGAAAGTTACATTCACAAATTATTTGGTGGCACCTAACACTGAATAAATTATTCGCTACACATGTCAAGTGTTCCTATTTTCTACACCATACACATGCTAAAAAATTTAATGTGAGTTCAAGGACACATTAAACTGGAGGCAGGGGGAAAACAATATGAAGCAGTGATGGCTGGTGTAGGAGTAGCAGCAAGAACTTCAATCTACTTTCACCCCTATGGTAATTCTAAATGCCCATGTGCATTTTCAGACTGATTGGGCAACAAACCGAGGGGAATGAAAGATCTGCATGAAGTTGCAGTGAACATATCTGTTGTACCTGAACCGGCACTGCACTAGTCCTCAAAAATCTCAAACTTCCTATTGGCTGGTGCACACTAGAGGATTTTCAAATCGTAACCGATTTTATTCATGTGTGAGACCGCAGACATAATGACAGATAAAACAGATTTTTCACATTACAATCGTCAGAACGCACACACCAGGCAATTCAGCCAGAACTAAGGTCTACACCCTCGCCGTTGTAGTAAACGGTTTCACAGTGGAAATTCCAGTCTTGGGATCTCACAGAAATTTGCGTGATCAAACTTGATTTTAAAAGAAAAACAAATAGAGTACTTTTTGAGTTCTGGGCGTCTAAGCTTCTGTGTGCACTTAACTTGATGGCAACAAGGTACAGACACAGGGAAGGGTCAATAACAGCCTCAACTGCCAATTTCAAGCCTGGGCTACCAGTTAATGACGCAAGTCAGCTTTAAGCTTGAAAAGCAGAGCAAACTTAATTGGAATCGCACTTAATTTTCCAAATGTAACCTCTGTTTATTTGCCAGTTATACAATGGCAGCATTTTTGTAGCCAAAAACACTGATTGTTTGGCGGTTGGCGCTGCTCTGCGGCGACACAGACGGCAGAGCTGCTGCATTTTGTGTCATTGAACTCAGGCTGCTAGCAGAGGGTTTCTGTATCGTAACGCAATGTATGTATGTATGCACTTTATGAATGCACTGTCAGTACTTGTGTGCTATGCAATACTCTATTTTATTTTACTTATTCTGTCATGTTATGTGTTATGTAGCAGCCTGTATGTCCAAGATAAATTTCCCTCGGGACACAATAAAGTAATCTTGAATCTTGACTGATGGTGTCAAGAAGCAGCCTCACAGGACTCACTCACTGTTCTGACCAAACCAAACCAGGTCCCTCACAGATAGCCCAGTTCCTGGTTCCCATTCAATTCGAACCGTTCTGAGCATTTCCACCCAACATTAAAGTGTTTGGACCCAGAAAGTTGGTTTCCAACTGGAACCTAAAAATGGCAGGTTTTCCTTGGGAATCAAAGTGGGCGTGTCAAGTTCTACAGCTCCCAAGTGCTCCCAAGTCCCATATTTTTGCTCAAAACTGGTGGAAACGCAGACTGGTTCACTAGAAAGCACCGAGGTTCCAAGAATCCGGAACACAACCAGTTTTAGCACCAGAGCCAGTGCGGCGGAAAAACACCCAGAGAAGCAAGGGAGTAATATGTGTAGTTTTTCCTTTATGAAGAAAAATATACTGTAAAATATGTGAAAGACCTCTAACCGAGACAGAATAATGAAAATGATACAGAACAGGCCTGGCCAGCTTCATTTGGCCTTCAGTGGACTTGCTATGCTGTGAACAAACTGGTTCACTTACACACATGGATACATGCAGTGGTGAATTTCGAAGTTAATTTTACACAGAGTTTGCATCCAGTGCATTTTTGCTTTCATGACCTGAACTGTTGAAGACAAGTGTGTTCAGTTTATTTCTCTGCAGAATAAGAGCAGTGTCTGTGTTTCTGAGCTTCACAACAGAAAACTGAGATGAGCACACTCTGTTTTGCCTGCGGTTTTTACACCAACTCACACAGCGGGGGGAGAAGCAGATGAAGAGATTTCATCGAGAATTAAAAACAGCCTTTGCATGGTATTGATTGTTTAAACACAACAGATTGCTCCTTAATATGACCCGCTCTTTTTTACTCCCCCTTAACAACACACTCAGTATGTTTACATGCACAGTTAAGTTGAGCTACGGTTATAGCTCAATTTGGCCATTTAACTGGACTACTGTCCTTGTCCCAGTATACATGCGCTGAGGGAGAATCGATTTATTGTCCAGCTCCGCCACCATAGACGGCGATACACCCTGTTCAGCTGGTTGCTCTTTGACCCTCTTCTGGTTAGCCAAACAAGCTACAAACAAGTTAGCAGGCAATCCTTGTTGCACGGTGAAAACATGGACAACATTACAGTGCTACACACCTCATATCTACACTTTACTTTTGGTACAAATTCGATGCATGCTTCCCCCT
>JAQFJA010000020.1:21706322-21717684 GCA_029874485.1 Naso brachycentron
TTGGTACAAATTCGATGCATGCTTCCCCCTGTGCTTAAGGGATTTTTGTTTTCGTACTGACTTTTTTCCTACAAATTTATGCTGTTCACGTTCTGGGTCAAATACCATGGCGGGGACCTTTGATCATGCGCAGATTGCTTAGGGCCACTCCTAGTCCTGTTGAGGTGCATACATGCTCGAGTAATTCAACTTCCAATCACATAATCTTGGTGTGTTAGCTGGACTTTAAGAAAATCGATTTAGTACGATTTCAGTCGGACTAAAACTTTTACATGCATTTTAAAAGTCCGGTTTGAGCCGGACTAACACAATAAACTAATTTTCTCTCATGTCATGTCAACATACTGACTGCTGTCACTCAGTGAGCCCCTCACCTTGTAGAACATGTCTCTCAGATCATCTTTAGGATTCACCCAGGAGGCCACTGCATCACAGAAGAAGATGAAGTCCTGAACAAACAGAGGAAGAGATGAGAGGCTTTAAAAAGTACATCAATTCCCTAAAACATCTGTGGCTGAACATCCTCATGCACACCCTGTGAAAGCAATAGCTTAATGCGTGCAGTGTATAATGTCTCACCTGCACCACACCGCCTGGGTTCACACCAATCATCATGCAAATCCCGCGGAAGGCAGAGTCTTTCTCCTCATTGTCTCTGATGTTCCGCAGAGACGTACACCTGCAGCATGCAATTATTCACCAGTAATGAGCTGTTAAACTTGGTGCCGTCACTGCTAAGAATTCATTCCCTTATCTTGTATATGAGAACATTTTTGAATTCTACAAAATGACAATGAGACATAAAACCAACTTTTTAAAAAGTCGAACAGATGTAACTGTCAAAATCTTACTGTGTGGGAATTCATTTGTCTTTTCTCAGTTTGAGACAACTCACAGGCTTCAGCATTTATTCTCGCTACTTCCTGATTCAATCATTTCAAGAATTTGTTTTAAAGGAATTTCAACACCACAGCCTTTGTAATGCTGTGATTGTGCTCTGCAGCAATGCTATGACACAAAAACACAGGGAGGAAAAAAATGTGAAAAATCAGAAAAGAAATTAATGTGTATTGCCTGATGGGGAAAAAATTCCACAAGTGTCTTGCAAGTCTGGATAAGCCGAATGAAATTATGTGCAGAGTGGAAAAAGAGAGAATGGACAGCATGTGATGTGGTTGAGACCAGAGGCTCAGATGGAGGGTGCACGAGCCTGCTGAGTGTGTGACATATGAGAACTGCCAACACTGCCTGTGGATGTGCAGATGTTGCTCATTAAATTACTTAATAAAGATGAACAGCATGGCGACCGACCAGCACAGACAAAGAGATTAAACAGTCGCTCACCAAGGTCGGATAAACTGCGGGAGCATGGCAGCGACCTCCTGAGGACACACATAGCCCAGCCGGCCAATGGTGATTGCTGGAAAAAGGACAGAGTCAGGTCTGTTGTGAAAACACTGTGTGTACAGTACCATGTAGCTAATTTATTAATATTATTAAACCTTAATTTAACAAAGTATGTCCCAATGAGATCACAAAATCTCTTTTTAAAGGGACTCAGGCCAAGGCAGCAGCAATACAGTGTTTCAAACACACACAAAAAATATTAAGAAAACATAAAACATCAACGTGCAAGAAATTATTTCAGCATTCAGACAGACAAACTTTAAAAGCACAAAAACAAAACACATCGTATCTCCTCACGGAAAAATTTGTAAGATTTTTTAAAAAGCTGTGCGTTGTCATACCAGTGTTCTCCAGCAGGGTCTTGGGGGTGTTGGGTCGATTAATAATCTCAACCAGCTGGTTCAGAACCATAGCGATGTAGGGTTGCATCTCCACTCCTGACAAAGAAGTATATTAAAGTGAGACTCAAACACACACACACACACACACACACATCAAGACACTGTTGCTGTGTTCCAAATCGTTCCCTATCACGGATATACAGTGCACTCGCCATTTTGTAGAAGTCTTCAAATTCTTCGTGGATAATTTTATTCAATATATAGTGCACTACACAGTACCCACAATGCACAGCAAATTTCAGTGTACATACAATCAAGCCTACATTTTACCCCCGTATACCACAATGCAATGTGGTCATGTTTTTCCCAAGGAGAAAAGGTAGTTAGAAAGCCAGTAGGGTTTGCTAACATTAGTTAGCATGATAGCTGATACAAGTTGGTCAGCAAACTCACCAAAGTCTTCTCAATTAACGCCTGAGGTGAGTTTGCCTTCGCCTCTGTCTGTGTCGAGAAGCAAAAGCTTTACCCAAAGTAGCAAAACATTCAGCTTTAGCTTTAGCCCCCAGCAGCTAAATTAGCCTTTGGCTCATAAGTTTGTGAACTATTACAGTTACTGTGGGCTATTACAGCTTGGCATCAGGACCGATCACGCCACAGGACCATAGCTGACAAAACAAATATTCACATCATTGGAATTTCACCAGTTTATTTAGGATTTAACACTGAAAAAACTACCATGCAACATCAACACAACTCCCATACATTTCAGTGCCGTACTCGTGTGTGCTCAGTTTGTTTACTTGATGCTGGGCGCACTGCATGCATCGCACGAATATCCGGCACATCTACTGATGCAATGACGTTTAGAGACTTTCTAAGTAGTGTCCGAAATCTTGTTCGGTCATTCCCTATACAGTTAACTATAAAAGAAAAACACTATAAGAGAATAGTGAGTGAGCGAGTGAGTGAGTGAATGAGTGAACAATTTTTGAACACAGCTTCTGTCTCAAATTCGACCGCACAAGTACATAACAGCATAGCATACAGATAAATTTGCTGCATCTCACCCATCTGCATGCAGATCTCTCCTATGGCCCAGGTTGCATTGTTGCACACAGAGATGAACTCTGGGTTCAGATTCGTCCCTAGGATTGGCATGAATTCAGCTGCAGGACACGCACACGGAAAAATAAAGTCATCTTCACGTTAGACAATCCACACAGGGGGATGATGGAAACTGTATGTGTGTGAAGGAGACAATGAGATAATTACCAATACACGGTTTGACATGAGGGAAGCAGGCCTTGGTCAAGTCACCCAGTAGAGCAAATGAACTCTGTCTTACTTCGGGCATCGTATCCTGGGACAAAAGAGACAGAGAGACAAAGGGAAATGTGAACACACACCATCGACAGACATAGAGAGCTGTCCAGTGGCACAACTAAGAGCGCACTGTTGCTTGTTGGTGATCAATGGCAGCCGGCGCTAAAATCTTTGAAAAATAATGCTTTATATTAAAAGCCATCCTGTGGTCTGTCGGGTGAACCCATTTAATGAGAGGCAGCACAACTAGACAACATCCCGCTTGCATAAAAAGTAACAAAACAATACAATATAGTATATGTTATGGTCCACGAGGGGAAATTTGTCTTGGACTCGCATGAGGCGCACATCAATACTGCCTACAAAAAAACAGCTCAGGTAGGACTGTAAAAGGCTTATTATGGCTAAACAGGGAGGCTTCTGCATCTAAAGCCTTTTTTAAACAGACACCCCACATCAGTGCTGCATTGAAGGCTCAACAATAACCCACCTTCTGTTTATTTAAGGTCATTTACACAGAACCAAGCTACACGTCTTTAAGCCACGTTAGTCTGCCATTTTATACAGTGAACTGGGTTCGCAGATTCAAAGGAGACGTCACTGCTGTGACATTTAACAGCATCAGCATCAGTGTCTTCTGTTAAGATAAATGTCTGACATGTGCACCAAATGGTACCAAAAAGTTAAATAAGAGATTAAACTGGGTAAAAAGTCAGAAAATGCTGACAACAACAACATAACACAGTCATTAAATCCATTTAGTATAGAGCTGCTTCTGTTGATTTTCTTTCAGCTTAAAAATGCCCGACATGCACCAAAATGACCTGTTAAGTTATGTGTACAAAAACCTCTAGGCTACATGTGTACAGTGGGCAATTTTCACTGTGAACACTAGTACGTTTCATGATTTTTTTAAGAAAGAGGACAGTGAGTTTTTCACAGATCAGGAGGCAGCTGCCTGTACCAGATTTTTTTTCCTCTCCCTCCAGCACTGTGCTGCATCAAGTGAAACTTAAGTCTCTCTGCTCATTCCTTTATTTCTTTAAACAGTCAAAAATGTGCATTCTGCCATAATTCTGTTTAATCCCTCAAGTTTTTTCTCCTCTGTCAAGATAAATGCATGCCCCTGACCCACCCTTCCAGGTCTCCCATTTAAATATCACTTGACCCTGGCCCTACTTTTGACTTGCCTCTGATGCTACCTCTGAAGGTGGGTTACTGTTGGTGCAACTTGTACCCCCCACCCATGCCCGTGCTGTTTAAACAGACCGGCGAGGCGTGTCAGAGGCGCAATAAACCTGCACTAAACAGGCTACGTAGATGGGGCTTAACATAACATTACACACAGTAACACTGGAGTACATGAATGCAACGTTTCCTGTGAATCCTTCGTTAAGGATGCATGTATTAGAATCCAGTGTGGTTAGATCCTAAACTTCCATACAGAAGGGTTCATAACAGGATAATAAATGCCACACACACATAGGCTCTCCTCACCTGCATGCACTGAAACAGCAGGGTCATGATGTTACTGCGGGCCACAAGTGTGTCCACATGGCCCCCGAGTCCCTCAGCCAAGCCACTTAAAAGATCCAGAGCCACGATCATGAAGTCCTTGTCAGGTGCTTCGTACTGGTCCGGCTGCTGACTGTACATCTGAGACACACGTGAGAGGAGGTGGAGAGATGGTCAGAAGTGGGATGATGTAATAAAGTGTCATTTATGTAATGTTATGTGAGTGAGAGTGTGTGGCTCACCATGGCCTGAGCCAGAGTCTTCTGTACCAGGGTGACACATCGCTGGTAAACAGGCTCACAGTATGGGAGGAAGCCACTCTGCAGCGCCGTGGCAACAGACGACAGACACTCGAGCAGAGGGAAGAGATCTTTGTCTTCATCTTTCAGCTCGTTCCACTTGGCTATCAGCGGAGGCATCAGCTTCTGTATGTACTCCTAAAAAAAACCAATGTGTGTGTGTGTGGCATGTGACTCATTTGTTCCTTTGCCACAATAGACAATTTCAAGATGTGACAGAAAAAACAAGGCTGCATAAATGTGTGGATTTTGTGCTCACGGGCTGATTGAGATGGTGTCCCACAGAGTCGGCCAGTGTTCCTATAGCATCATAGAGGATGAGCAGGTTCTTGTGTTGGTACTTCCCAAAAGCAAAAACCAGTGTGTCCAGGATGAAGCTCAGATAAGGCACTAACTCTGTACACGCCTCCTCCTCCAAGGTGGCAAACGCGCTGTAGGGAAGATGAGATGTGTCAGAGGGAGCTGACAGAGGGAGAAGTTTAGAAAACACAGGAAAAAAAACGAGCTGTACCTGCATGCTGCTTCCTGTACCCTCTTATTGCCATCCAGGATGCGTTTGAGCAACTCAGTCATGAGAGGTTTGAGGTGAGCGTCGGGGGGCTGGCTGACGACCCAGTGGGCGTAACGGCTGAGGGTCCAGCAGGCGATGGAGCGGACCAGGGCCTTCTTGTCACATAAACACTGGATAAGGTGGGGGATGAGCTCAGGCAAGTAAGGTACCATGCCTTGCATACAGCCTGTAAGGACAAAGAAGCTTTACACATCTTGAAAAGTGCAACATTTGCTATCTCACCAAACATTTGATGAGAGGAACGATATCATTCTCATGCCTTTACATGAAATATAATGCCACTGCAAGCAGCTGGCTAGCTTAGCTTAGCATAAAGACAAGCAACAGTAGCGAACAACTAGTCTGGCTCTGTCTGAAGTGAACAAAATGTGCCTGTAAAGCACCTTCACAGCTTTTGGTTCGTCACTGTCCTGAAAATGAGGAGAGTACTGTTCATTATCTCAGGCAATAAAACCATCAAGACATATTCAAGGATTATATATCAACATATTGTTCAACAAATATTTTCTTTTCCATTGCTTACATTCCTTCCAATAAGTATGCTATTATACGCTGCGTCTCACCCTCAGCGATAGCCCCCAGAACAAGGATGCCAGACTCCTTGATGACCCAGTCAGGGTGGAAAAGCAGGCCTTTCAGCAGGGGCAGGAGATGGGGAAGCAGCTCCTCACGGAACACATTGGCAAGAACATCCAAAGCTGCAGCCGAACACTTTCCTGGAGGGGGAAACCACCATTTCCATCAGATAACTTTGAAGAGTCAATGCTCTCTGTTGTTATGGTTGGAAACCAAAGCTATACAGTGCTCCAGACTGCAACCAAATGGTCACGTTTTGAAACCGTTTCTTTAAATAGTGTGAGTAATTTTTAAAACTACTCATGCATGGGCTAACTGCAAATTTGCAGGCTTTTTTTTTCATGTTAAAAATACGAGGAGGGAGGGAGTTGGTGTGGGCCTCTGTCTGGGATCACACTGAGGTGTGTCGCACTAGGCAGAGCAGCTCCAAAAATGCCATCAGAGCGCATGTGGGTTGAAAAACAGCTGGGAGCACCTGATGGTCCCGTGGATTGTAATCATCCGGTAAGGAGGGGTGAAGTTTTTGAGAGGTGTCCTTTAGACCTGTCCGCCGAAGCGCAGCACCGGGGCTGCGGGAGTGAGAAGCTGTGAAGTAACACTGACGAGCAATGCAACTCCGTGTCTCGAGCGTCTAAAGTTGTTGTTTTTTTAAACTTAAATGCGCACCAAAGATGAAAGCTGATCACATCTTGACCAGCTGTTAGTTCAACAGCTGTTTGTGTGCACACATCAGTACTGTAATATTAGGCACACAGTTATTAGAGTTTATCTCTCTGTAATGTTACCTAATCAATAAACACCTACACTAAATAAAAAGCTGCAAGCTGTATTTAAACTGTGCACTGTGTGAAGCAAAGGCACACAAATAATTTCTACCGAAAAGGAATGTTCATATTTTTTATTTATTTGTATTGTTTGTTTTTATTGATGTCCTGATTTTCAAGTCATCATTTTATAACCCAGAATATAATTAAGGCGTCTTGAACACTGGAATTTATTTATGAGGCTAAATGTTTCAGGAAAATTTAGATTTGGTCAATTTTATCAACGTTCAGTGGTCAGCCTGACAAGTGACTTTTAATTTACTGTCAAACAGACTCACCTACTCTCTTTAACTTTAATCCACAAAAATAATCCAAATCCATAACAGATAATGTGAAAAATAAAAACTCATGAAAAGAAAACTATTTCTAATGAATGCGCAAAGATAAAGTTTGCATTGCAGGTTGATTTAAGGTGTGGCCCCTAAATTTTCTGCTTGTGCTCCTAAAAATTTTCAGTAAGAGGCTACAGTGCTTCTAGTAAAAGAAGTTAGTCTAGAGGCCTGCCATACTAATCTGTAGACATTACATCATTGCTTGAAAATGTTATTTAAAGTCTCAAAAGCACTTTACGATCAAGAACTGCCTGTCTACACATAACTTACGTAGGTTCCAGTCAGACAGTGTATCATCGTCGTCATCCTCATCTTCATCAATGTCCTCCCCCTCCTCGCCCTCTCCTCCTTCGTGCTGTAGAGTGACGGTGCGGGACTTGTGGAAGCGAGGCTTGATGTCTTGCTCACTGTCGGGAATTGCCTCATCCTCTTCCACGTCGCCCTGGAGGAGAACAGAGAGAAATGTGAATGCAGAGTGGACACAGGTAAAACTAAGAAGAAGAGAAGAGAAGAGGAGGAAGAGTGTCTGTATGAGCAATGTCTGATTTACGGAGGGGAGGGGGCTCACCTTTAAAAGAATAATGTCAATTTCAGAGTATTTCATCCCATTTACAAGGATAGGAATCAGTCTGAGAAAAAAGAGACAACCACATTACTACACAGATGAAATTCATAATGTTTTTCGTGTCAGACGACCTCTGTTGGCGTGTGAGCACTTACTGCACCAAGTGGCCGGACAAGGCCTCTTTACAGATGGGCTGTTCAGCCAGAGTCAGCCAGAACTCACAGGCCTCCAGAGCCACGTTTTCATCCGGGTCCTGCGTCCGCTGCAGCATGTACTGGTGACGAGACAAAAAGAGGTGATGATGATGAGGAGGAGGAAGAAGGGAAAGTCACACACCTTCTGTTTAAAGTGCTGTGTGAGACCAGGTCTCACTCTCACCTGGATGATGCTGTGCATGTGAGGGATGAGGCGGTCGATGCGGACCTCCAGCAACATGACCAGAGCCCTGCACACATTCTTACGCACTTCGCTGTCCTCGTCACCGGCCAACGCAAACAGACTCTGGATACAAAAGAGGGGAAGAGAGAAGAAGAGAAAGGGGGCGGATGGTACATTTCAATCACTGTTCCAGGGTTTCAGCATTGAGGAAACAACCTCTCCTCTTTTACATGAGAAATGAAACAAAACGAAGTCTTGCACTACTCACCTCAATGAAGGTGTCAATGTTATCCATCAGAGCTTGAGCTCGACCGATGATGAACTGGTTTACACACGCTATAGCATGAGACCTGAGAGAAAGACGAACAAGTGGGATCTATGATGATGATTTTCAACGGAAAAGGCTGAGAAGGAGTAGCCTAGTTGTGTGAGCTCAACATTTTTGTTTCTCCCTGCAGATTAGTATGGGCTTCCAGCCGCTGAAAAGGATTTCAAAAAATCCAATTATGTTCGGCCAATCAGGGACTGCGCTGCATCAGAGACTGTGTTGTTGTTGATGACTTATTGACCGCTCCCAAAGCAACAAGCGCCAACGGTAACGTTAGTAGAGTAAATACAGCGACAGTTGTTTCACCACTCGTTATGTTCATGAAGGATCTCATAGGAGAGGCTCCAAAGCTGGAGATCACAGCTGCGCACATCACACCAATTCCTAACTAGACGTGACGTGAGTTACCTCTGGCAGATGACACGCAATACACTGTCCAGACTGACTATGAACGATGTCGCAGCAGCAGGAGTGGTTGAGTTGGTTGTTGACAGGCGAGGGGCAGAACGGAAGGATGTCAGCTTCCAATTCCACCAATCAAAACAGGCCAGAGGCAGACCAAGTACGCAAAACTTTGCTCAAACAGAGCCAAGGCGAGCGATATTTCCAGCAAGCGACACATTGCTGCAGCTGTTTGCTGTCACACGGTGCCGGTTAGGACATTCTCATTGAAAAAAAAAGAAAGCGACTAGCTGTTCGTTCACTCACTCGCGTCTAGTTAGGAATCAGTGTCAGTGTTCAAAACTGCTCCAGACGTACAACAAGCCAGCTCGTATTCAGCAGTCACTCCAGGTGTGTACTCCCTCCAAGCTCCCTCCAACTGAAATCGTTTTCAGCGGCTGGAAGTCCAACAAACTGAGGTTCACTGACCTGATCTTGGGGCTGCAGTGCTTGAAAAACTGCAGGAATTTGGGGATCATGATGTTGAGAGGTCTGTTTAGGGCATCGCTGTCTAACAACTCTGATGAATCTTCGCAGATCTTCTGCAAAGCTCCGAAAGAACCCTAAAAGATAGAGAAAGTATGAAGACAGAATGTTAAGGACAAAAGCATCAGATGTACATCTTATTATTAAATTAACATGACATTATTTGCATGTGCAGACAGCTGAGCCTGACCTCGCAGGTGTTATAGTCCTCAGAGTTGAGCAGATTACAGAGCTGAGGCAAGAGTTCAGGCCAGGTCTGCAGCTCTCCTTTAGAGGCTATGGTTGTGATCAGGATACCTTTATGACATATAATAAAAAAGGTTACATAAAGGTAAAAGAGGCCTTAAAATGACTTAACTCACCATTATATTCAGTCATTTACAACATCTTGAAAATACAGCGCTGACTCCCACACAGCCACATTACCTGCAAAACTTCTAACACCCACACAGTAGTCTGACTCACACTGGGTAGAAAATGCAGCCAACACTAGCTTTTCCTTTCTTCATCTCCTCTTTCTCACTAAAACACCCACCAATCGTAGCTCTGATAAGTGGTGAAGGATCTCCGATGTTGTTCAGGCATTCTCGTTTGATGAAGTCAGCGACATTGGGAGGGAAGTTCTGGTAGTGAGCCTTGACGTTGTTCTTCAATATCAGCCCGCTCAGTGAGCGAGTGGGCTCGTCTTGAGAGAGACAGCAGCAGAGAGGCAGAACATAAATACATTTTTAACAAGGGAAGGTTATTTAGTTTATGAAAATCCTGTTCTATTGTTATTCGTATTCAGATGTGCAAATGCATACCCTCAGATTTGAGGCTTGTGAGGACAAAGATGAGATAGTTGTTGAAATCTGGAAACTGGTTAAGTTGCTCCAATTTCTACGGGCTCTGTTAAGGAGTTCAACAATCCACACATGGATAGCAAAAGCTCACACACCCTCAAATGCCGACTACCTCATGTTCCTGTTTAACATGCAAGCAGTGTGCATTAATATACAACCAAGATCAGTCACACCAGTTCACTTGATGCAAGCTGCACATGACAACACACACCCAGTCAGGTTTCCTTGTCATTCAGTCTGACCCAAGCTGTCATGGGAGAGGCAAAATCTCACAGCTTTCTCTCTCTCTCTGTCTGTCTCTCTTTCTCTCACACACACACACACACACACACACACACACACACACACACAGAGATATAAGGATACTTCTTGCACAGCTCTCTGTGTTGCTGTGTCTGGGGACTGAGAGTCCTTCAGTAGCTGAAGCACTTGCTGCAGACCCTGTTCATCTGGCTGCCACTCCATCCTTCAGGACACAAACACACATGAACGTTACCTGCTTTGAAAGCATGCAGTACACACATAACACCTCCTCTGACTTCAGCATACGGAAGGTTGCTACTCACATCACGTAACAGTAACGATTACATATGTAGCTAACGAAACACAATGCGATAGCTTCTGTTACGAACAGCAAGAGTCTATCAAATGCTAGCGTTAACCTTACAGTCAGCAACTTAAATCTCTTTGCTATGATACTGCATTTACGGTACAGTGTACCAAAACTCTGCCGTGAAAGAGTTAATGTTGGCGAACATTTCCATTTCTGGCTAACTGCTACATCTCCCACAACAGTAACACTACGCAGTCGTTATTTAGAAATGTACATAAACGAATAATTGTATAAACAAGTAGCCACACCAACTATCAATCACGATCTAACGTTAACCAGCCTTTTCAACTTTAGGCCCAGACGGCACAGGCGCAAATGTATGGCTTATTCAAATAGCCAGCTAGCCTAACGTTAGCGTCGCTGAGACTTCACACATCCAAAATTCGCACAGAAAAAAAC
Organism: Naso brachycentron; assembly: GCA_029874485.1. Lineage (NCBI taxonomy): Eukaryota > Metazoa > Chordata > Actinopteri > Acanthuriformes > Acanthuridae > Naso > Naso brachycentron. Next base: position 21,717,563 of record JAQFJA010000020.1, read on the forward strand.
GGCAGGACGCCAAATCACACCGCGATAGCTGTCAGGCCGCCGCGTTGCGCTGTCAAAGTGGTGTTTATCACAAAAATATCAAAAACGGTGCAAACGAAACCATTAGTAACATTAATCAAAAC
>JAQFJA010000020.1:21717784-21729200 GCA_029874485.1 Naso brachycentron
ACTTAGTGCTTAAGAGGGACTGTTCTCTGCACTTAGATACAAAATCTCAGTATTCCTCTGTAAGGCTTGTTTACCTGCATCGTTCTAGTGAATGTTAGATTGAATTTTTCCATGCACTGTTGCAGTCAAGCTATAGTTATGGCATAAAAGATGTTCAGGTAATGAAGGGGATAAAAGATTATTTATTTTAGGGTGAAAACATTAAACATCTATAAACAAAATGTAACCAGACAGACCTCGTCATTTCAGGATGAGGCATTTTTGTCCCTCCATCCTCTCGCTGTCTCTATTGTATGTTGACCTGCTCAGTCTCTGAAGCAGCCAAATATACCTCCATCCATTTGCCAGTTCACTGGGCTTACATGTAGAGACAAACAATGATATATACTCACATTCACAGTTATCGACAGTTAAGAGTTGCCAGTTATGCTAACCTGCATGTCTTTAGGCTGTAGGAGGAAGCCAGAGACTGGGTTAAATTGGTCTCTCTGATCTTCATGGAGAGATGTGAATATGAAAAACATTACAGTGCAAGAGAAAAATGAGGGAGACTTATTCCTGAATTTACATATAAATTGTCTCATTGTCTATGAATATGACACATTTAAGTTGAGCTTTTATGTGTGTCTCAACATGGCTGTGATATTTTATATCTGATAGGAGGATGAGCAAATTTCCATGACAGTTTGAACTAGACAACCAAAGTCCAGCATTACACGGTTCACAGAGGACGTGTGTTGCAAGTCGCTTGTGGTGGATTTTAGTGCTTTGTAAATTTGTTTATATACATATTCATATAACCTCTGTAGAACCAGAGATCAGCTATAACTTAGTAAATATCAGGCCTCTGTGTATTCATAGCTATCACCACTTCCTTTCATTTCGAAATACTTGTCAAAACTGTCTGAAATTTCTGAAACAAGCTTTGGAAATGTGGAAGTGTTCTAACAGCACATGAGATCATTTTAGCATCCCTCTTCTAAGAGGAACAGAGACTTTTGAGTGAAGTACACAAAGCTTTATTATATATTTGGGGCTGATTAAAATTTAAAAATGGAAATTGTAAATATGCCTTTTTTATTGACTGGTTTGGTTGGTTTTTGCCAGTCTTGTATAAACTACCCAAAAGTCATACTTGAGTAAAAGTAAAGATACCTTACTGGAAAATGACTTTGGTAAAAGTGAAAGTTGCCTATTAGAATATTACTTGAGTAAAAGTCTGAAAGTAGTTAGTATTTACTGTACCTAAGTATCAAAAGTACAGTGAATATAAATATTCTGAGGTGTTAATAGTAAAAGTACATGTAAAAAGCAGTCAAGTTTGACTTTTTAAAAACTTTATTTTTTAGCGTCTGGTCTATTTAAGGACAAAATATCTCAGCCATTAAACAAAATGCAAATAAAATGATAAAAACAAGAAGTGCTTCCAGAAAGCTTTCTAAGCTTTTTAAACTCCCAAGGGCCTGATTTGAACACGTTAGACAAAGGTTTAGCTCATGATGAATCTGTAACTGGGCAATTGCTACTACATCATGCCAACAAAATGATAGAAAATCACTTACAAAACATGAGTACAACAGCACTCAAAGTAAAAACCAAGTCATTACTTGTACGGTAGCCTCAGAGCACCTGTTTGCATTCACGCTCAACATGACTAACCAATGAATTAACCGGTGATCCAGCTTCTTGCAGCCTGTGATCCAACACTATTGGCAACCAAAACAAAACAAAAGAAACATCACTGGCTAGTAGCCTACCAAACTTCTTCTGGTTTTGTATCGTAACCAGTAACTAAAGCACTTATGGGAAATGTAATGGACTTAAAGTATCCGTTTTCTTCAGAAAATGTAGTAAAGTAAAAGTGAAAGTCTACAGAAATAAAAATAGCAAAATACAGCTATCAAAAAAAAAACAGCTAGTTAAATAAAAAACAAAGTATTTCTACTTCATTACTATAGAACATTGGTTGTTGTTGTGTGGGTTTCCTTCACAGATCTGTGTTCTGTTCTCAGCTGCAGTTTTCAGGATTGAGTAAACCTAAACAAAGCCATAAACAAGAATGGCTTGAAAAAACGGCCTTATTTTATTCAGTCAATACTCTCATTTCTAGCTGCAAGCCTAGAGAAAAATCCATGAAACCTCTAATAATAATGTATTTAGTAGTATTTATTGCTCTTGAATTGTGTCATAGGAGGATTTTAAAGTTATTTAAATATAAAGTTAACGTCACCTTCACTGCTAGGTGGGAAGGAACAGTTAAGAGTCAAATTTGCAAAAGGAAGAACCTCTCCCCCGTCCACCCGCCATCCTCTGTTTTCTTCCTCTGTCCATCCCTCATGTATCTCTCATTTATCTCTTGCATCTGATCTGCATGTTTACAAGATGGAGTGATTTCTCTCTCCATCTGGGCAGATTAGCTATCCAAGGCTGTTCCTCTTCATACAAGATATAAGGATGACAGGGAGGTTAGACAGTCACACATTCTTCTTCCTCCCTTCTTAGCTAAACTAAGAGGAACAAGAGACTTTCGAACCAAGTACACAAAGCTTTATTAAAGAAATAGATCAGGTTTTTATAACACAATCACATTCTGCTACCAACCATCGACAAATGGATAGTGAGCTGGATGGGACATGGAATTTTAAGAATTCTAAATGTGAAGACAAGAGGGAGTCACATGAAAAAGGTGTAGAGCTCTGCATTGGTGACAGGACGAGGCCTATTCTGAAGAGACACAGTTCAGCACAGAGAGCTGATTTCACTCTTGCTACAGCCCCACTTGCAGCAGGCATTGGACAGTCCGACCACTACATCCCGTCCTTTTCTATCTGCACCCCGTAAAGCCTCCAGCACCTCCTCTGAGATCGGCGAGCGAGCTGGGCGGCTGAATCCAGCAGCAGCAGATGCCACATTCGATGTCTGATCACTCCATGCCTGCTGGGACTCTGCAAGATCCAGCTTGCTGGTAAGTTGAGGGATGGAATTTTGATTCCATGGGTCAAAGGCCTCTTCTCCAATAAGAACTGATAAAAATAAGAGCAAGGACACTGGTATTTATTACATTTTAACTCTAGAAAAAGTGTAACAAAATTCATTTTTATTGTAGTCTCTCTCTCTCTCACACACATACGCACACACTCTTACCTGAGTCTCCAACGCTTCTCCTCCAGCGAGAACCACCACAAGTAAAGATAACAGCTCGTATGAACTCTCTTCCACACAGTTTCACCCCATAGAAAGAGGGGTGGCTGTCACTGGACCGCACCCTATCAACCATCACCACCAACAAGCCCAGGGTCAAGAGTGCTGCCTTCCACATGGTGAGAGAGGAAAGATGCTTCAGGTGTCTCAAAGGCAGGAAAATGCTTGACGTGTCTGACAGCCCTTACCTTTATATACGCCTCAGCATCTCAGAGAAGGACCTCAACTCACTTCCACTCTTCGTCATGCCCGGAGATAAGACCGGAGACCTTTAGGGCAACAATGCACAGATGAAAAAGAAAAGTTGTGATTAAGTAACAAATGATCCCAGAGGTGCTGTCAGCGGGGCTCTTGGCTGTCTAATCATCTGTGACCTTTTGTTGGCCTTTCTGCCACTTATATCAGTTTGGTTGTGCTGTGTGTCAACGGCGAAAAATCTCTGTCTCGCAGTCTGCTCTGCTGTGCATCTGATGAAGATCACTATCCTTTCACCCCATTGACAGCTCGGGTGCATACGTATGTTGGTGTCCATGACAAGTGACGCAACACACAAACACACACACATACACACAGAGGCTTGTGTAGATATTGTTGTTAGCACTTTACATTGACTTCCATTCATTTCAGCCTAACTCAAACCCTAACCCAAACCCAATTTATGCCTTAGCCTGAGCTAACCCAACCTCGATTCATAACTTAACCAGGACCTCCGAAATCAAGTCATGCCGCATTAAGACCAGTCTTTGGTCCCCATAAGGTCTACTGGTCATTATTTATGCCAGAAAAGGTCCTAGATAGGTAACAAAAACCAGTATACACATACACACACGCGCGCACACACACACACACACAGACCATAGAGATTTTAGAGACCAACAGGTGATACTGCAGTGACTCAAATCAACTGTGAGCTTCTGAATGTTGCACAGCCACTATTAAAGCGATGGCAGCGGTTAAAATGAAATAAAACAGCATGACATCCCATCATTTTCCATGTCGCTGTTCCACATTTCGAGCAGTTAAAAAGTTAACATCAGAAGTGGTCATTTGACGTCAAGGTCTGGTGAAAGTGACCGACAGGGCCTGTCTACCAATCAACGATCGGTTACTTCACTAATGCAGCGACCACCTCCTTAGCCAGCCAATCAGAATTCAATGTAGGGCGGGGCCACGACGAGAGGGTAGCAACAGTTGCCCCGGTGAGGACAAGGCGCCATAGTCACGGTAGTCCTGGCGACAAGAACCAAGCAACGGGAGTCAACAATAACAACCAAAATCAAAGGAAAATAACTTGGGCAACTAAAAAAGGACAATACTGGGATAATCTAGAGGTGAAAAGTAAAATATATAAGAACTATTATTTTTATTTTGCCGTAATTTGAGCCATGTGTCTGTTTGTACTGTCGTCAGCGTTAACGTGAAATTGGTCGCGTGTCGCTGATGGTGAAAAGGGTTGCTAGCTTCTTTCCAAACGCAGACCGTTGTTATGGCGATGTCAGATCTTTGATAAGAGCACAAGATGGCGGTTGTGTTTCGGTGTCAGTCGTACTTTTATGCTAATTTGTTGGAATGTTCGGGTTTCTTACGGTTTCGATTGCAATGGAAGTCTAACTAGAAGCGATTGGTGGCGTGGTCATGGATTTATTGACAGTCTAGCATGACTGACTAGCAACTAGCTAGCTCTGTAAACGTCACAACTCAACGTGAGCTGCTAACTTAGCTGTGGAGGCTATCACTCTCGCTTTCTCAACTCACTTTTCAAGCAAGCTGTCCAAATGCGTTACACACAGATAACATATTTAAACTGCTCACGAAACCGTATATGAGTACCGCAAGCCGAGATATGAGTGCAGTATGTTTTACAACCTTTTTGTGACTTTAAAAAAAGTTTCTGCTCTGACATTGAATACGGCACGGTCACTCCCGTGGACACGGTGTGCAGATGATCATCTGATTGTCTCGTTTGCCGTGTTGGGTTACACAGGAGTGGCCTGTCTTCAAGTGGGATGGCCTTAAGTCCTGACTGATAGTGGGTCCAGTGATTAATATGAGTTTATTTTCAGATCGTATGATTTGAGACTGTACATGGTCAAATAGTTTTTCATGTTTAGTCAGTCAGTAAGTTTGATGCCACTTGAAACACCGTGGTCACAGTCAGTGAACCTTGTTTAGGGTATCATATCCATGCTGCGTAAGATTGAAGTGTGTTTCATACAGAACCAAACAGGAAAAGCTCTAGACTGCCTCTTAGTTCCACACAAAAGCCTTACTTCCTCCTGTGGTTATGCTCCACTCACACACACACACGCGTGCGTACACACACACACACACACACACACACACACACACACACACACACTCTAGGTGTGTGCAGCCAAAACATGGATAGCAGAAATAACATTCCTACAGGTGTGTTGCTATATACACTTGGAGCCCTTTTATTAATAAGTGCTACTTCTTCATCCGCAGAACTGGTTACTCAAAGCATTGGTTGCCATGGCAACTTCTGGATACTCAGAGGACCTTCAGTCTCAGCAGGCCAACACGGTAACCATAGCAACTCCTGCTGCCACCACACCCTCATCCGCAAAGACGGCACACTTCCTCTCCGAGATCCCACCAACCTCTGGAGCCATTGCATCAGCGAACCAATCAGCCACTGCCTCAAAAACTGGACAGGATGCACTTTGTTCTCAAGCAACGCCCACGCAGGCCCAGAGCCAGAAGGCTGTAGTTTTGACCACTCCCACGCAGCACTACGTAAACCCAGAAATCCAGCACTCTGCCGTCCAGAAGAGTAACGGCCAGGGAAACTCGCCTCAGTACATCATAGTAACTGTTACAGGTGAGAGACTGATGGACGACTGACACATACCTGTAGAATGCATACCATGCGCTCACAAATAATTCACACTTTGTTGGTCACATAGGCAGCAGGAGGACATGATATGACATGCAGTGTGAGCAAGCTCTAGTTTTTCCCACAAGTTAGAATCCAGGGTGTGAGCGACAGGCTGGATCTTGGTTGAAAACTGTCAGTTTGTCCCGTTTATGCATAGTGATGGATTGTGGATAGCACACAGTGCAGAGGAGAGCTGTGTGTAAATCTTTGTCTGTACATCTTTAAAATGACCCCAAGTTCTTCTTTGTTATAAGGTCTCAAATTTTCTTGCATTTTGTTAATGAGTCATGTGAAGAAGTTGAGGTAAAATAATGCAGAAACCATTAATCCATCAGTTACTCGACTGAGAATGAATTTTCAACTATTTTAATTATCGGGTAATTGTTAAAGTCTTTTGTAAAGGACAAAAACCCAAATATTTTCTCATTAGAATTTCTCAAATGTGAGGACTCTCTACTCTCCACTGCAGTTGAATATCTTGAGGTTTTGGGCTGTTGGTTGACGTGGTTGATGATTCAACTTTGGTCTCTGGAATCTTAAATTGCAGCACATTTTATAGACTTACTATTATTAATCAACTAGTCTGACAACACATCAATAATCGACATTATAATCAGTTCACTCGACACTATATTAGATGATCTAATTAACCATTTCAACAGTAAAATGTGCATCCAATGCACATGCACTTTCTTATCTTAAAATTCTAAGCCGAGCTTTCACTCGCTCATCAACGATATAACAGCAGGACTTTGAGAGAGGAGATGTGTGTAGATCAGAGCTGGTCAAATGATCTGCTTACATTGTGCTCATAACAGTTCATAGTCATGATGATGGTGTTGGTTTGTTACTTATGTGTTTCCAGTTCATACAGTTAGCGTCTTTGTGCCCCACTGAGATGCATTGCATCTTTACTGTAAAATAATCTGATTAGATGACAAGGATATAAGGAAGCAGGGAACTAAGTCCATTTAGGATTGAAAAACCACAGATGTAGCTTGCCTGTCTGGTTTGGTAGTGCATATATTGTGAGGACAAAATAAGCTGATGGAATTGGTTGCTAGGCTGCATGGTCCCAAACGTGGGAGCTGATGAAACCTGACTTCTCTTGTACTCTGCTGCTTTTGCTGTTATTAGAGAGTTTATTATGTTACATCCACATAGCGTTAAGACTGTAATTCCTACACAGGTTAAAAAAAAAAAAAGCTTGCTCATAAATAATTGGTTATTATTTTCACATGTGGTGTGAACTGCTGCACTTGAGAAAGAAGCAACCACAACGCTGGGGTCTCTGTATGTTTATTTTTGGGTGGTCTATTAGTAGATCTTTTTTGCCTGCTAGTGTCAAGTAACACTGTGCACTCTCACCCAGACAGACCTGCAGGCCTGCAGCTAGTCTCTCTCTCATGAAGTAGGATGACTAAGTTAGATGAATAACTGTGCTTATTAAAACGTGGCGTTCCCTCGTATCTCAAACATGGAGTGTGTCAAAAAAGATCTTGGTTCTACTCAGTGCAGTTACACAGCTTGAGATGATACACGAGCTCTTATGCTCAGACAGAGGCTATCATGTTATGTGTACAGAAGGAATTTTTTTGTTTTTGGTTTGTTTGTTTTTTTTTCAGCCAGGACTTAGTAACTGTCAGAAGCAACTTGGTTTTAAACATAAATGCATTTTGCAGCAGAGATTGTCAAGAAGTCGCCTGATATTAAACAGAACTGTCAGCACATTACACTTTGTTTCCGGCTGGGTTCAACTTATGTGCACAAAATCCATTTTCTGCCACTGGAGGTCTCTCAGTCACAACTATTTTCATAATGTTGTGAGGTAGTGTGGAATCATTGGATTGCAGATGAAAGTCTTTCACTGGTGTTACCCTGGAAGTGACAGAAAGGAGATAAAATGAACTGCAACGTTACCGGAATAAAATTTTTACGTAAAAAATGTTAGATATTGTATGTTTACACTTAGAACAGTACTTATAATTGAAGTTTAATATATATTCTTACTACATACAATATATATATATCCCAGGCTACAATAATGATTATGTCATCATCAATGAAGGCCTTGCTGGGAGCTTAAAAATGACAATTATTAAATACATGCCTGTATTAAATATGCCTGCTTTATTAACTGGTTTGGTTGGTTGTTGTTGTGTGGGCTTGCTTCACAGGTCTGTGTTGTGTTCCCAGCTGCAGTTGTCAGGATTGAGTAAATTAAAACAAAGCCATAAACAATAGGGCTGCAACTAACAGTTATTTTCATTATCCATTAATCTGCCAGTTATTTTCACGATTAATGGGTTATTTGTTTATTCCATGAAATGTCAAAAAAGTGTGAAAAAAGCTCACCTCAATTTCCCAGAGCCCAGTGTCACGTCTTCAGATTGCTTCTTTTGTCCAAACAGCAGCCCAAAACACAAAGACTCATCATTAATTATCATAAATGACAAAGAAAAGCAGCAAATCCTCACATTGAAGAGGCTAAACCTGCAATTCTTTTTACTTTTTAATTTGAAAAATGACTGAAATGATTAATCTATCATCAAAATAGTATGCAATTAATTTTCTATCAATTGATTAATTGACTTTTTGATTAATTGTTGCAGCTCTAATAAACAGGCTTTAAAAAAATTGTAACAACCTTATTTTATTTAGTCAGTACCCTCATTTTCAGCTGTGAGCCTGGAGGAAATCCATGTAACCTCTAATAATAATGTATTTAGTAAGTATTCATTACTCTTGAATTGAGTCATAGGAGGATTTTAAAGTTATTTTAGTAAAAAGTTAATGTTATCTTCACTGCCAGGTGGGAAAGAACGGTTAAGAGTCAAAATTTTGAGGAAGGATTAGTTGTCATTTCCCATCAATTATCATCTTGTAAAATTAAATAGAGTTGTGGGTTGGGTTGGCTCACGTGAAACTGTGAGTATATTTACAGCAGTCGGTTGAAGTAGGAGCAGCACAGAGAGACCTAGATAGTGCCAAACATCTGACCTGAAGGGTAGAAGGAAGTGAACATGAACCTCCCCCCGCCCACCCTCCATCCTCTGTTTTCTTCCTCTCTCCATCATCCCTCATGCACCTCTCATTTCCCTCTCGCATCTGATCTGCATGTTTACAAGATGGAGTGATTTCTCTCTCCATCTGGGGAGATTAGCTGTCCAAGGCTGTCCTACATGCAAGATATAAGGATGATAAGGAGGTTAGACGGTCACACACTCCTCCTCCTCCCTTCTGAGCTGAACAAAAAAGAACTTTGTTGCAAGATGTTCTGCGGTGGCTGTTATTACGATTTTGGAGCAGTATGTCGTGAGTACTGAGCTCGTGGTAATGGTGGCTGGTTTTTCTGTAGAGATTTGTTCGATCATCTGACAAAACTTCTCCCCCTCACCCTCCCTCTGTCATCCCCAGAGGGCTCTGTTCACTCCAACGACAGCCTGTCAGACTCCAGCCCACCTGCTCCTGGTGTTCCTACACAGGTGGTCCAACCGGTGCAGACCACCCAGCAGGTAAGATGCGTACAAGTGGCATGGATTTGGTTTCTGACCATGTACGAGCAAGTCACAACAAAATTGTTGAGCACCCACTTATATCTGTCACTGTGGCTTCCCTCACCAGCAGAGGTCAGTGTTGCAAGCGGTGTCACAGGCTGCCAAGAGGATTCAGACTGGCCACATTAACAACCTCCAGGCTGTGCACATAAACCAGGAGGTAAACAGATACAAAACCTTGTAATTTTATCATTCAAGAGCATAAACACGTGGTTCAAAGTGATGTGATTGTGCATACATTTGTAATGGCTTTGTTCAGTGTTACAGGCAAATAGAAAAAGAGGGATGTAGGATGCGTGTCGTTTTACCTTATTTCCTTTCTTTGCCTCATGCTCGTCACTCACTCACAACAGCCTCCACAGACTGTGTGAGATGCCACTGAACACTGCAGGTCATGCTGTTCACCTTTGTGACTGAAAATGACCTGCAAGGATTATTTTTCTTGAGTGGCAGTCTAAGGTGCACTCACATTAGGCAATCTGTACCGTTTGTTTGACTAGTGTGAATGCTGCGTATCGTGCCCAAGCATGGCACGCTTTGTCAGCCCTGGCACGGTTGGAAGAGGCGGGTGCCGGCACGGTACAGATGCACAGGCACGGAGCCCTGACATGGCTGTGACTGTTTGTGGAGGATTCGTGTTAAATTCAGGCAGACAACAGCACACAAAGTCCGGTTAAGGAACAGAGGAAAAATTTGCAACTGTCTTTTTGATCGCTGATACCAGCGAACAATTGAACAATGTCATTACAAGATTTAAAATAAAAATATAAGACGTTGCTATACTTGAAAGTGTGGGATGCACTTCGTATGTCAGGCAGCTCAAGTGTGCTGAGGCCCCATTAGACTGGAGCAATGTGAGTGCAGAACAGCGAGGGAGAGGGTGGACGATCATGTTTCAGCATGGTGCAGGGCAACTGGGCCAAGTGTGAGTGCGTCCTAAAACTCTGCCACTTTTTTATTCATAGTTGTCCTTACGTTCCTCTTTGTTTCATAGGTAGTTAATACCCATCTTAAAACTATTGCATGTAGTTGTTACGGTGAGCCGTCAGATATGTTTCAGAAATTGTGCCTGGCATCACACTTGACTCAGTTATGGAGCAGAGCACATTTTATTTAGTGAAATAGCAAGATGTGGTGTGGATATCTTTAAGCTTGTTGCTTTGCCATTTTACAGCTGTCAACTACATTCTTCTGTTATTATTTATTTCGTTATTTATTATTTGATCATTTATACACTACCTGCCCTGCTTAATGATAGACAGACGAAGCTAGTGACTAGCTGATGAACATGTTTGAGCATTTAGCAGCTAAAAAGACCTGTAATTTTCCCGTAAGAGTTGAATGTGTAAATAGACTGTACACTGTTTTCTAACAATTTTGCCATCACAACTTTACGTGGTAATATATGTCTGTATTGTGTTTATAGTGTGTTGTGTTGGCCAAAAGTGGCCAAAAAATCAAATTAATCAATCAATCAATCAATCAATCAATCTCGTGTTTACCTGGTTTAAAAGGTGGAGCATGTGTTCTCTGGCCAGGTGTATGTGGATGGAGGAGGAGATGCGCCTTTTACCACGTCCACCATGTGAGTGGAGAGGAACCTGCCGAACACACACACACATGCGCACACACACACAATATCAATCACACATAACTTGCAACTTACTGATCACACAACTGCATTTACTGTATGTGTGTGTGTGTGTGTGTGTGTGTGTGTGTGTGTATGTGTGTGTGTGTGCGCCTTTTCCTGTAC